>APFE030839135.1:5153-26577 GCA_000404065.3 Pinus taeda
ATGTTCTGAGGACGAGTTTTTGACAAATCTCCGGACCCTTCTCTAAATGCCTGAGAAGGGTTTAAATACTACTAACTAATTAACTTAATTACATAAATTTGGGATCCGGTTTTCAAATGACTGTCCCTCTGATAAAGCAAATTATTTCTAAAATTAAATCTAACTTTGAACTATTTATGTATTTGCTCCTTAGTGTTGTAAGTGTGCAACATTCGCCTGAGAAGAGTCGGTTGGTTTCCTTTCCCTTTGTGCATGTTTATAAAAATAGAAGTAACAAGGGTCAGCACCAACTTTTTGATAAACTATCAGATATTTGAGAGAATCTCCCGCTGACTGAGTGTATACTTGGTAATAACTCAAATTTTCTTCAAACTGGATCTGCTTTTGCCATTTTGGTTTTTTGTTTTCACGAATGACTTGATGAGTCAGAAGACTTTACTTTTTGAGCAACTCTCTGAATTGGAAACTGCCTTCGTTCTTCACTCCAGGCTTTTCTGTCGTGTAAGCTTCAGGTATCTTTGTAATCATGCTGCTTTTGTGCGCATTTGATTCTGAGCTTCAGATGGCCTATCGATCATTAGCGTCTACTGAGTGATACTCTGGAATCTGTAGTCCTATCGTATGTGGTTTCTGCTCTTGAAAAAGTCTCTTCTGTGTTCTCCGAGCATTGGCGCTTTCCCCTTTTCCTTAGATGTTTCCTGCAAAACAAATTACTCCATTTTATCTCCTGTTTTATAGTTTGCTTAAAGGAAAAGAGTAAATGAAAATAAGGATTGATATGAAAGCTTTTAGACCTTGCATGTGTATAATCATGACATTCAAAGTGAACTGACTCTTTGAAAAACGAAAAGTAGCCAATCGTACAATCATTAATTTCTTTTTACAGGCGCGCGCCTAATTCTGATTGATGGACAACTTTCCTTGAATGTTGTGCTGAGCAAGATTCGCGCTTATCGCAGATCGCAGATTGCAGATTATGGATTAGAGATCGCAAATCGGAAATCGCAAATCGCGGATATTAGTCATTGCGTCTTACTCTATTCGGTTGCTGCGATATGCGACGTCACACATCGGTTGTCGGGGATCTCTTAAGCTTCTCCTTTTAAGAGCGGTTATGGTAAATGCGATGCGATGAATTTAGCATCGCTTCTTCGTGGTTTGATATGCTCATAAAAAGAAGTGTTTCCTTTGCTTTGTTGTGATAAGATTCTAAGGAAAAACAAAAATATTCATGGGGATTTTGTTTTAATTTTTTACTAAGGGTCCCCCCATTTGCTTGGTGTTGTTGCTAATACCAAACAAAAGACGGGGGGTTGTTGGTGACCGCAACAGGTTGGTACACCAGGATTGATAGCTATCTCACTGGTTTGGGATTCACCAAAAGTGAAGCAGATGAAAACCTCTATCATATCTTGGTAGAAGGTAAATTGCTGATTATTTTCTTATATGTTGATGAATTGATTTTAACAAGCGATGAGAATATGATTAGACCTTATAAGAGAGTTTGAAATGAAAGACATGGGTCTCATGCACTACTTCCTTGGATTGGAAGTATGGCAAGGTGATGGGGAATTGTTTGTCTCTCAGGGAAAGTATGCCAATGAGATAATTCAGAGGTTCCGCATGGATAGTTGCAAACCCATGGAGACACCTATAGCAACCAACTTGAGAAAATAGGATGCCATTTTAGGTGAGGACGTGGATGCTACTATTTACCGATAGTTGGTGGGTTCACTAATGTATCTTATGAACGCACAACTAGATTTGTGATATACAGTCAACCAGTTAAGTCAAGCTATGGTTAGGCCAACCAAAGTATTTTGGAAGTCATCTAAGCCTCTTCTACGGTACCTCAGAGACACTACCTAGTTTGGATTGTGGTATAGACAGACAGAGGGAGTGAAACTATGTGGCTTCACAGATGCAGATTGGGTGGGGAGTCCATCAGATTGAAAGAGTACGTAAGGTGGAATTTTCATTTTTGGGTCCACAATGGTTTATTGGTACAGAAAGAAGAAAATATATGTGGCACTCAGTGCAGTAGAAGGAGAATACATGACTTCCATTCAAGCAACATGTGAGGCGATATGGATGAGAAATATACTTGTTGGATTGTTTGGTCAGATGATGGATCTAAATTTGATCTACTTTGATAATCATAGTTGCATCAACCTCTCTAAAAATCTTGTTTTTCACTATCGATCCAAACATATCTCTCTCTTTCCTCTCTCTTCTCTCTTCTCTCTCTCTCTCTTCTCTCTCCTCTCTCTCTATATATATATTATATATATATATATATTATATATAATATATATATATATATTATATATATACTATATATATATATATATATATTATATATTTTATATATATTATATATATGGTGTCACCATTTACGGGACTATGCGCAAAGGCAGATAATGTTGTTGCAGTACATTTCGACAAAGGAACAAGATGCTAACATTTTGACAAAGGCCTTGTCAAGAGGGAATTTTGAGTTCCACAAGTGAAATATAGGGGTGGTTGATAATCCCTTTCTTGCTAAGAGGGAGTGTTGAAAAATGCAGCAAGATATTCTCAATTTGACTTTTCCTTGATTAAATTGAGAAAATTTGAATTTCCACATCAGCAGAAAACTTGGATGATGTTAACTTGTGTAACATGGCTTGTGTCACCTAGTTTACTCAATAAGTTTGATCATGTGTGATTGCTAATTTGTAGCAATCAAGGTCAGTTATCTCAAGTTTCTTTTAGCTAAACGTGTTCTAACTTTTAGAAGAACTAGTGGAAGGTCAGTTAAGTAGTGGGACTTTACTCAAACTTAGTGATCATCCAGCTAATTGATCAATCAACCCAAAATAGCTAGTGCAAGTAGAGAAATGGAGTTACCTAGTTAAGGTGGAGATTCCAAGGCAGTGTAACATCAATTATAAACTAGTCTTGAGTGTACGGGTGTTGCATGTGGTTAGATGATCAACCTAAGGAATTACAAATTCAATTAGAGGAATTTACTAAATAATAGGGGCCTAATTCCTCAAGGAATAATGCAATGAAATAGGAGTTCAAGCTGAGGAAAAATTTGACTAAGCCTAAGTTAGAGGCCTTCAATAAGAAAAGAGATAGGTTATGCACTATGTAACAACCATGGTGAAAATTCCATGTAATAAAAGTTGAAAATAATAACCACGGTTGATGGGACACTTATTCCAAGCTGAATGTTGGGTGAGACATCCTATGGGGTGTTCATTTGGTTGTTTATGGCTAAGGAAATTGGAAAAGGAAATGGTTAAGGCTTTGGAAAGGAAAAATGGCATTTTGACACATTTCTTTATTAAAATAATGGAAAATAGGAGAAAAGGGAGGTGAAAGGTCACATGTTGCATGTGAGGAGGAAAATAATGGAAAATGAAGGAAAATAATGGAAAATGAAGAAAATGAAGGCCTCATTCATAAAAAGGCTTCTAAGGATTAGTTAGTAACCTTTTGTCAGTTGAGTTTTGGAGCTCTCTCATTATTCTCTCTCTCTCTCTCTCTTACTCTTGGACACTTAGAGTTTCTTGGAGCACTTTGGCATTGGAGAAAGAAAGGCAAATAAGGCAAGAGGAAGTAAAGAGAGAGCAGGGAAAGGAAGGATGAAGCAGCTACAACAAGCTTCATTGCAGGTATCAACTTGCATGTGTATCTTCCTTGCTCGATTTTGCATGCATGGGATTGCATGTGTTTATTTTCTACCATGGCATGGGTTTTCTCAAGTGTGACAGTATTTTTAGCCTATCCTTGCCATTTCCTGATAGCTTTGATGAGATGGGTTCTCTCATTCAGTTTATGTGGGATGGTCAGATTGGATTCGAAGCTGAGTGGGGTGGATCTCCGAATTGAAAAACACATGGTCTTAGTGGTCCCTGAACTAGACTGGGGATCACGAAGCCATTGACCTAGTAACCCCTGAATTAGACTGTGGGTTGTGGTAAAGCTAGATTGTGTGCCTTGGTGGGTCTAGGAAGCCTTTCCGGTGAATGATGAGACATATGGTAAAGCCAAGAGGTGGATTTTCTCTCTGTTGGGCCTAGTGATCCCGGGATGGGATGCATGATAAATCCTGGAGAGCATGTCCCGATGTAGGGCCTAGTGAACTCTAGATCAGACTGTGGACACACGATAAAGTGTGAGAGACTAGGAGGCACTCAAATCCCTCATAGTGTAGGCATATAAATTTGGTGGTGTCCATGTTGATTGGTGTTTTTGGTGTGTTCTACGAGTCCCACATTCATGCTTGGAACATGGCACAAGGGTGATTGGCTAAAGAGAGATCTAGTTCAACCAATATATGGTTGGGTGGAATGTGGTAGTCCCATCTCCAGTTGGTTCATTGTATTTATTAATGAGAAGTTCAATCCCTTGATTTTCATGTGTAAATGTATTAATGTATATGTGGATTTTGATGACTGATATGTTTATGTTATTCTTGTTCCTATTATGTTGGTTATATGTATATTTTATGACAACAGTGGTATATGGATCTCAACATGTTTTTACTTATATATGATTCGATAATGTGTCTATGACCTAATAGATGATAATGCAACAAATGACATGAGGGAACAATGGTTCATAGTGATTCTTAGATAAGTATGAGATCCCTACACTTAATTATGTTGTTTACACATGTAGGTTATGTGTTGATGATATGTTTGGCGAAACACCTATCATGGCTAGTAGGGGTCTCATTATAGTCTTGTTCAAATCCATTATGGGGAATGGCTTGGCCTTTGGGCCTGAAAAGGTGGCCTAAATCCTAGGGTCACTAGCACAAAACTAGAAATTTTGGTCTCTAGTCGTTGGAAGGCAAGCCTGTGAGAGTGACTTTGGGTTGTTGGTTGCTCCCTTGCCCATAGCATGAGAGTTAAAATGACCTAAGAGATTTATAACAATAGTGGGACCCAGGGACAAGCTGTTTGAGTGGCTGGCATGTTTCCTGAGGGTTCTGTTGATGATGTTGGATGACTATGTGTGATGTTCCACTGATTCCACTTCCTTAAGGTCACCTAAGAGGCCGAATCTGATCATAGTATCCTCCTGTCTCATGTTTACCGCAGTTGGCATGGTTACTTATGTGGATGTGGGAGGAGGGTGTTAAAGAGTGGTATCAAAGCATGGTTCAACTCTAGGATTAAATGGGCAGTGTGTGTTGGTAATGCATGCATGTCAGTTGCATGTGTGTCTCTTACACTTGCATTTCATGTGCTTGTTGCATTTTCTTGATGATTGATTATGGTTGTAGTATGTTTTCTGTGGAGAATTTGATATTGATTTCATGAAGTGTATTTTTCATGAGTATGTGACTGGTTGCATATGGATTATATGTCACTTACATGTTGATTTTATGTCGCCTACTTACATCCTTGTATGTTAGGTTACATTCTTGAATATGTTGATTACATGTATTAGTCTTGTAGGTTGATTACAAGAATTGATCACTTATGTTCGACTACATGTGTTTATGTGTATGTGTAGTTGATTAGGAATTTCTTATGCATGTTGTTGGTTGCATGTGGCAATGTGTACAATGGATTATTGGTTGTTGTCACACATGATTTCATAGCACACATTGTTGATATGGCCTTGCATTGATGACTAGACCCTAACTAGAGTTATGTTTATGTGTCAATACATTTATTTGTGTATGTCTATATGTTATGATTATGTTATACATGTATCACGCTAATTTGGTGATCTTGCAGACAAGGTATCCTCGCTGAGCTATACTAGGGTATGCCCATTTATTGTGATTTGGTTTATCTGACATATTATGCATTGTAGGAATAAATATCAAATGGCTAGCAAGATGGTTGACTACAAAGACTCTTCCTATGAATCCAAAGAGCATTATGGTGTTGGGAATCCTTATGATTTGGTAGTTACACCGAGAAGCTTAAAGGAAGAGACAAGGAGTTGTAAGGTATATAATGAACAGATCATACAGGCACAAGAGAAGCGGGAAGAGGTTAATGATATAATTCTTCAGAGTTTTACATAATTGCAACAACAAGGGCCACTTTGGATCAGCCATGGACATGAGGATGGAACTGATGGGACATATGGTAGTAGGTCTCTTGATAGACTTGAGCCAGATATATCTGCTACAATGAGATATGGCATGTTGTTGGACACTCTAGATAGGAGGGGCAATGAGTACAGGTACTATTCTAGTTCTGGTTCTGATAGACATCATGATCATCATCACTATCATCCTTATAGGAGGAATGATAGGGGATACTTTCTGGATGAATTCAAGAAAGAAAAACCATCTACTTTTGATGGATATGTGAAGAAGCCGAAAGAGGTAGAGGCTTGGATACTTGGGATGAAAAGGTTCTTTGAGTTGCATGAGTACACATATAACATGAAGGCCAGAATAGTTATCTTCAATTTGAAAGGTAAATAAGACATCTGGTGGGAATATGTTAAGTGGGTTAGAGGCATTAGGACAGATGACTTGAGTTGGTGGGAGTTCAAGAGACTTTTCAGGAAGAATTACTTATCAGAGAGGTACTATGACAATAAGGCTAAATGATTCTATGAACTAAAGATGGGATCAATGACATACGAAGAGTACAAGACCAAGTTTCTGGAGTTATTGAGGTATGTACCATATCTTACTGATGAGAAGGCTAAAGTTCAAAGATTTGTCAATGGTTTTGCATAAAAATTTAGAGATCGGATTGGGTATGATGAGCCTTAGTCACTTGAGGAAGTCATGGGGAAATTGAAGCATTTCTATGAGTAGTCAAAGAATAAGAATGAATCTCAACATGGATGGAAGGGAAAAGATAAAGGTAGAGGTAAATGGAAGCCTAAGAGAACAAGGCCTCATAATGCAGATCGGAAAGAAAACATGGCACTACAAAAGAGGTTTAATGCGGCTAGACAAGGACATGGGTCACAACAACAAAGAGGTGAGAGCACTCATCGGTTGAAGTGTTGGACATGTGGTGAGGAACACATTAGGAGATATTGCCTGCAACATCAGGGTGGAAGGCCTAAGATATACAATGCACAGGAGGCGCAGACTGTTGGGGATGTTGGTTAGATTATTCCACATATCTATGAAGTAGTGGAAAATAGGTAGGAATAACATCAGGTATCTATCATTGAGATGGATGGTAAGATTTATGATCAAGTTATTTCTATTTTGAGTGACCTTGGATCTAATTATAGCTATGTTAGTCCTGAATTGGTGGATAAGTGTGCTTTGAGTAAGGAATTGCATGCAAAGTCTT
Organism: Pinus taeda; assembly: GCA_000404065.3. Taxonomy (NCBI): domain Eukaryota; kingdom Viridiplantae; phylum Streptophyta; class Pinopsida; order Pinales; family Pinaceae; genus Pinus; species Pinus taeda. Next base: position 12,434 of record APFE030839135.1, read on the forward strand.
GGTTAGTGAAGTTGGTTACAGGTACAAAGATGTGAGTTCATCATTGGGTAAGAGCTTGCGAATTTGATTTGGATGATATACCTATCGTAGTGCATCTAAATTTTCTACTATTGGGATCATATAGTATGTTGATGGGCATGGATTGGTTGTATCTTCATAGAACCAAGGTAGGCTGTTATGAAAAAGCCGTTGAGTGTGTTGTTGACAATGAGGAACCAAGAATATTGCAGGGTAAGAAGAAATCCACATCAGTTAGGATGGTGACAACTATGCAAGCAAAGGGTAGCTATAGGAAAGGGTGTATGTTATTTGCAGTACACATTTCTAGTGATAAGGGTAAGGAGGTTGATGTTGTAGATAGTTTTGCATCAATTTCAAGATGTATTCCCTAAGGATATTACAGAGTTTCCACCTCACAGGGAGGTAGAATTTTCTATTGAGTTAGTGTTAGGGGCAGCTCCAGCATCGAAAGCACCTTACAGGATGAGCACACTCGATTTGGTTGAGTTAATGTTGCAGTTGAAGTAAATGTTAGACAAGGGATATATTAGGCCAAGTGTATCACCTTGGGGTGCACCGGTATTATTCGCGAAGAAGAAAGATGGCACTCTCAGATTATGCATTGACTACAGGTAGTTGAACAAAGTGACCATCAAGAACAAGTACCCTTTTCCGAGGATTGATGACTTGTTCAATCAACTAAAGGAAGAATAAGTGTTCTCAAAGATTGATATGAGATCTGGATATCATTGAGTATGCATCAAAGAGGAGGACATTTACAAGAATGCGTTCAGGACTAGGTATGGGCATTATGAGTTTGTTGTTGTTCCATTTGGCTTAACTAATTCTCTAGCTACATTCATGTGTTTGATGAATAGTGTGTTGCATCCATATTTGTATAAGTTTTTTATTGTGTTAATTAATGATATACTGGTATATTCTAAAAATGAGGAAGATCATGCTGAGAATTTAGTAGCAGTGTTGAGGTTGTTGAGAGAGCATCAGTGATATGCTAAGATCAACAAGTGTAGTTTCTTAAAGATTACGGTACACCACTTGAGACATGTTGTCTCCAAGGAGGAAATTGTACTAGATCTAGAAAAGATAAGGGCCATCATGGAGTGGGTAGCTCCTAAGAGTATGGACGAGGTAAGATCTTTCATGGGTCTGATAGGCTATTGCAAGAGGTTCATCAGGAACTTCTCGTAGATTTCTTATCCTATCACATCATTGCAAAGGAAGGGTAAGAAGTTTGAATGAACATAGAAGTGTGTGGCTAGCTTTGAACAACTTAAGCAGTTGTTGAGAGATGCACTAGTGCTACATATTATAGATCCAGACAAAGAGTTTGCAGTATGCACATATGCTTGCAAGAGAGGACTTGGTGGAGTCCTTATGCAGGATGGGAAGGTGGTATGCTATGAGGTCCAGAAACTAAATGAGCACGAATAGAACTACTCGACACATGATCTTGAGTTAGAAATGATCATACATGCATTGAAGATGTTGAGACACTATCTTCTTGGCAGGAGTTTGTACTAATGAGTGATCATATTGGGTTGAGGTATTTGTTTGAACAACTGAATCTGAATGCCAGTCAGGCTAGATGATTTGCCACGATCAACACATTTGATTTCGAGATCATGTACATCAAAGGTAAAGAGAACAAGGTGGCATATTCTCTCAGCAAACGGGCACAGGTACATCACTTGGCAGCTATGAGCTCCTACGAGACGGACTTACAGGACAAGATCTTGTAGGCAGGTCAGCAGGATGTGAAGTATATGGAAATTGTGCACAGGTTTTATCAAGGTGTTGGTACATGTACATGTGATATTACAAGTATAGGTACAGGTGGCAGTAGAGGTACAGGCATAGGTACAGGCGCAAGTGCACATGGTATGGATTATTGTCTTACAGTAGATGGATTGGTCAGGTTTTGAGACAAGATATATGTGGCAGACAACAATGAGCTCAAGAAGGTGATCTTGAGGGATTTTCATGTGAAACCATATTTAGGTCACCTAGGTTATCATAAGAAACTGAAAACGGTGAATATATTTTACTATTGGCCGAATCTGAAGAGGGATGTAGTAGAGCTTGTAGCAAGGTGTTTCGACTGTCAATGAGTGAAAGCTTAGTGTAATAATCCAAGTGGATTGCTACATCCGATTGTGATTCCTGAATGGAAATGGGAGGTTATTTCCATGGATTTCATCATAGGGTTGTCGAAGACAATGAAGCAACATGATTCCATCATGATCATTATGGACAGGTTAACAAAGGTTTCACACTTCATTTCGGTGAAGTCTACATTCTTAGCTAGTGATGTGGCACAAGTATTCATCAAATATGTGGTTAGGCTGCATGGTGTTCCAAAGAATATTGTGTTAGACATGCATGCAAAGTTCACTTCCAAGTTTTGGAAGGATTGGAAGGATTTATTTACAGTTTTGGGCACAAAGTTGTCCTTCAGCACAACTTATCATCCATAGACAGATGGATAGACACAGAGGGTCAACAGGATATTGGAGGACATGTTGAGGATGTAAGTGATGCATCAGAAGTGGAAGTGGGAAGAGTATCTCCCCTTGGTTGAGTTTGCATACAACAACAATTATCAGGATTAATTGAGGATGAGTTTGTTTGAGGCATTGTATGGGCGGAATTGTAACACTCCCATCAGTTGGAGTGATCTGGTTAATAGGGTATTGATTGGACTAGATATGTTGGAAGACATGTAACAAGAGATGTAGGTGATCAAGAAGAATCTAAAGGAAGCACAGGATAGGTAGAAGATTTATGTAGATAGGAACAAGTTGTTCAAGGAGTTCTAGGTTGGGGAACATGTGTACTTTCACATCAAACCGAGGAAGAGCTCCTTGCAGATTGGATCATGTGCTAAGCTGGCACCATAGTTTTGTGGACCCTTCAATATCATTGAGAGGATTGTTCTAGTAGCCTATCGACTTGCACTTCCTCCAAAAGTGAAAGTCCGTGATGTTTTCCATGTATCATTACTTAAGAAGTATGTTAAGGATTTATGAGAAACAAATTTAGCGTAAATCACATGATAATACATTTGTCGATGCGTTTCAAACCACCAAGTGTGGTTCATCATCAGGACAAGTTGATGAATCAGATCATGGTTGCATGTTAAATAGGGAAAGTGGATCTTCCAATGGTTAGATTTGACAAGAAAACGGCTAGGTTTGACTGATCTGTATTGCAGGTGGAACCAGATGGAGAATTCTAGCTGAAGCCTCTGTGTATATTGTAGAAAAAAGGTGCTCATGCTCTGAAACCGAGCAATCGAGGAATTTAAAGTGAAATGGAAGCACTTTGGCCTTAATGAAGCTACATGGGAGATGGTAGATCAGATGTAGGGTATGTATCCTTCCTTGTTCGTCGATTGAGTCAAAGAAACTTCGATATGGTGGTTTGTTATATGCTTTATGGTGGTTTGGTTTATGCTTTATGATGGTCGATATATGCTTTATGATGGTTTGGTATATTCCATATGATGTTTTGATATATGCTTAGATATGGTGTTTAGTATATGTTTTGATATATGTTTGGTATATGATTTGGTATATGTTTTTGGGTATATATGTTTTGTGATGTTTCTATATGTACACATGTATATGGATGTAAATACAACCATGAGTTATGTTATAAAGCTTCACTCTGTGGTATGGGTGTCATGTTATTATGATTATGATGTTATGTTACTATGCTATCATGTGATTATGTTATCATGATGTTATGATGTCATGTGGAATGGAACTCAGCATGATGATCATTGTAAATACTATAATGAGTTGTGTTATAAAGCTCCATGAGAAGTATGTCTTCTTTTAGTAGGTTGCTGAGGTATATGTGTGATTGAACACCGATGATGGTGTCCCCAAAGGGGGAGGGTCTTGTAACAGTCCTGGTGAAAATTCCATGTAATAAAAGTTAAAAACAATAGCCATGGTCAATGGGACACTTATTCCAAGTTGAATGTTGGGTGGGACATCCTAGGGGGGTGTTCATTTGGTTGTTTATGGCTAAGGAAATTGGAAAAGATAATGGCTAAGGATTTGGAAAGGCAAAATGGAATTTTGGCACATTTATTTAGGAAAATAATGGAAATTAGGAGAAAAGGGAGGCGAAAGGTCACAGGTTTCATGTGAGGAGTATAATGAAGGAAAATAATGGAAAATGAATCAAATAGAGGCCTCATTCATAAAAAGGCTTCTGAGACTCAATTGGTAACATTTTTTCAGCTGCGTTTTGGAGCTCTCTCATTATTCTCTCTCTCTCTCACGCTCTTGGACACTTGGAGTTTCTTGGAGCACTTTGGCATTGGAGCAAGAAAAGAAAAGAAGGCAAGAGGAAGCAGAGATCAAGTAGGGAAACGCAAGATCAAGCAGCTACAACAAGCTTCGATGCATGTATCGACTTGCATGTGTATTTTCCTTGCTAGATTTGGCATGCATGGGATTTCATGTGTTTCTTTTCTACCGTGGCATGTGTTTTTCCAGGTGTGACAGTATTTTCAACCTAGCCTTGCCATTTCTTGATATCTTTGTTGAGATGGGTTCTATCATTCAGTTTATGTGGGATGGCTGGATTGGATTCGAAGTTGAGTGGGGTGGATCTCTGAATTGACAACACGTTGTCTGAGTGGTCCCTGAACTGGACTAAGGATTATGAAGCCACTGCCCTAGTAACCCCTGAACTGAACTATGGGTTGTGGTAAAGCTAGATTGTCTGCCTCGGTGAGCATAGGAATCCTTGTCGGTGAATGGAGGGATATACGTAAAGCCAAGAGGTGGATTTTCTCTCTGTTGGGCCTTATGATCCATGGATTAGACTATGGATACAGAGTAAAGCTTGAGAGACTAGGAGGCACTCAAATCCATCATGGTGTAGGTGGAGAAATTTGGTGGCATCCATGTTGATTGGTGTTTTTGGTGTGTTCTATGAGTCTCACATTAATTTTTGGAATATGGCAAGTGGGTGATTGGCTTAAGAGAGACTTGGCTTAACCAATCTATGGTTGGGTGGAACGTGGTAGTCCCATCTCTGGTTGGTTCATTATATTCATTAATGATAATTTCACTCCCTTGATTTTCATGTGTAAATGTATTGATGTATATGTGGATTTTGATGACTGATATGTTTATGGTATTCCTGTTCCTATTATGATGGTTATATGTGTATTTTATGACAATAGTTGTGTATGGATCTCAGCATGTTTTTTCTTGTATATGAATGGATAATATGTCTATGACCTAATAGATGATATTGCAACAAATGACATGAGGGAAAAATTGTCCATAGAGATTCTCAAATAATTATGAGATCCCTACACTTAATTTTGTTGTTTACACCTGTAGGTTACATGTTGTTGATATGTTTGACGAAACACCTGTCATGGCTAGTAGGGGTTTGGTTATGGTCTTATTCAACTTATTTCTTTTGCATCATTGCTTCCCTGTACTTTTATTGATTTCAAGCTATCACTCCATTTTGGGCAGTTGCTTGAGCTTTGGGCCTAAAAAAGTGGCTTAAATCCTAGGGTTGCTGGCACATAACTAGAAATTTTGGTCTTTGGTCACTAGTAGGTAGGCTTATGAGAGCGACTTTGGGTTGTTGGTCACTCCCTTTCCCATAGCAGGAGAGCAAATATGGCCTAAGAGATCCAGAACAATAGTGGGACCCAGGGATAGGTTGTCTGAGTGGTTGACTTGTCTCTTGAGGGTTCTGTTGATGATGTTGGATGATAGTGTGTGATGTTCCATTGATTCCACTTCCTTAAGCTCATCTAGGAGGTCAAATATGATCATAGTAGCCTCTTGTCTCATGTTTACCTCAGTTGGCAAGGTTACTTGGGTGGATGTGGGAGGAGGGTATTGCACACTTGTAGGGTGTGCTTAGTTGACCAAAGAAATTGTAATACATATCTATTCATTTGATTAATGCAAGAAAACATCGGTTTTAGTAGATTTGTTTCCCCAGATAAAAATGCTTGTTGCTTATGTGTTATTTCTTCTTGCATGTCTGATATTTTTGTTCCCAATTGTGAATTAATGTCCGCAGAGAAGTAGAGTAGGTTTTTGTTTTGTGATTTTGATTAAAAGTTCATAAGAAGTTGCAAATCTACATCCTAATTTCTACATCAGTGCCTCTTAGGGAATCCATAGGTCCTCCACCTCCACCCTTCAAGTTAACTAGGGAATTCAAATGTTATGCTTCCACCCACAAAGCAACAAGGGAATCCAGAGGTTGTGCCTCCACCCTCTAGCCAGTAAGGGAATCCAAAGGCTATGCCTCCACCCTCTAAACAATAAGGGAATCTAGAGGTTGTGCCTCCACCCTCTAATCAGCAAGGGAATCTAAAGGATGTGCCTCCACCCTCTAAAACACAAGGGAATATAGAGGTTATGAATCCACCCTCTAAACAACAAGGGAATCTAGAGGCTATGCCTCCACCCTCTAAACAACAAGGGAATCCATAAGTTATTCCTCCACCCTCTAATCAGGAAGGGAGTCCAAAGCTCTCTATAATAAAGAAACCAAGAAAACAAGAAGAGGGAAGATAAATAATTCTCCTATCTAGAATCCAAGAAGTAGACCTCCACCTAAGATGTCAAGGGAATGTAGAGAAAGAATTCTCCACCCTCCAGAATTACATGGAGTGCAGAGACTAATGCCCACACCCAAGAGCTATTCTTCTACCTCCCAATTCTCAATTAAACAATCCCTCTTCTTCCCTGTGCTTGGTTAGTATCATAGATTTATCTTCTCTCGTTCTTTTTCAATTTCTTACTCCTACTCTGTCTCTATATTTCTCTATCATTTTTTGAACTTATTGTACTCCTCCCTACATACATGTGCTCTTTTTCCGCAATTTTCTATTCTCTAATGCATGGGGTGTAATTCTACCTTAGTCATGCATGGTATCCTCTTCCTTGAGGAGGCTTATCCTTATTCCTTAGGTCGTTGCAACTGTCTTCTATTATGTGAGCCAACAATGTTGTCACACCTTCCTTCTTGTCCATAGTGGTTTTGTCCTATGTGGTGGTGGGGGATGTTGTGTGTCAACACTTCCTTCCACCCACTTCCTATTGGTTGACTTCTCTATCCCCAACTGTTCAATCATCCCATTTCTCATTCAATTTCATGTTTTTCTCCTTGCATATTTTTTCAAGGAAAGCATCGTCCATTATCCTTATCTTCAACTCAATTAATTTAGAAAAACATTTTATTTGAGGCACACCATATAACCTTCAATGGATTTCATATAACAAGTCAAGCCACTTTTAAATCCCAAGCAACCTCCCTCCTCAAACTCTACAATCTGTGTTTCAATTCTCATGCCTTTTTAATTATAATCAAAGTGCATGAATTATTTAAAATGAGGGGGAATCAGCTCGAGGTTGTCACATAATATATTACTAGTGATTATAGTCTTAGAGATTTTGAAAAGTATTATGATTTCTCAATAAGACATATATTGCCCTTGTTCTCAAGAAGAAGGATGGTAGCACATTCACCGATTCTAGACCAATGTCTTGCTACAATATAATTTACAAATTGATGGAAAAATTTATTTCAATCCATCATAAGCCAATATTGGCTAATGTTATATAGGAAGAACAATTTAGATTTTTGCAAGGAATATAAATACATGATGTAATTACCATCGCACAAGAGGTTATTCACATAGTTAAAAGAGGTAAAAAAATCTACAGTGGCGGTGAAGATCGACTCATCTAAATCTTATAACAGAATCAACTAGACTTTTTTGGGATTGGTTTTGATCAAAATGGGCTTCACCCTCCACACGGTCAATTGGATTATGGTGTGTTTACAATCAATTTCCTTTTCTATACTCAATAGTGGAACACCTCCTCATTTCTTCAATGTGACAAGATAATTGAGGCAAGGATTCCCTCTGTCTCCACTTTTCTTCTTGTTTGTTGTAGAGGCCTTGAGCAAGGTCATAAGTCTTGAAAAGAGGTTAGGTTCCTTTATAGGAATAAATGTGACTCCAAATGTGTTCATAACACACATTCTATTCATGGACAATGAACTTATATTTATAGATGGCACTCTAGAAGATATTATATCATTGAGATCTATTTTAACTCACTTTTGTGCTTCCACGAGTATGGAGATCAACAAGCACAAGTCCTGTTTAATTTTTTCATGTAATTTAAGTCCTTTCCCTTTTTCTTTGGTTGATTACTTTCCTTTCCCTCAAAGGGATTTGGATTTGGGTTTCAAATACTTGGGTTTTTCCTTAAAACCAAATGCTATTCAAATTACATATTGGTCTTGTCTCATTAAAAAAGTGGAAGCACATGTTTTTGTATGGGATAATTTTTTTTTGAAGTGGAGGAAAGTTAATGTTGGGAAAGTTTGTACTAGAGAGAATATCAGTGTACTAGATGTTTACCATGGCCATTCCAATATCCATATTAATGCAAACCAGGAAGTTGAGATTCCAATTCCTTTGGATTAGTTTGAAGGATTATTCTTTTCCATTGAAAAACTGGGAAAAGATTTCTTCTCCATTGTCCCTAGGAGGGTGGGGCATAAATAATATATTTAATTTTGGAAGGGTTTTGATGGAAAATATCCTATGTATATTATCCTAGAGTGAGGCACTGTGAGGGAAAATTATGAAGTCAAAATACTTATGAAATCTATCCATTGTTGAATGGTTTCGAGTACAAAACAAGTCAACAGTATGGCCTATAGTATGGAAGACATTGGTAAAATATTTCTTACTAATTGTGATTTGGGTAGTGTAGAAAGTTTGAAATGGATCAAATATGATATTAGAGAAAATCATTGATTGGGAGCAAAGGAACATTACATGTTGTCATATTAGCTCAGAGGTTTCCTAAACAAGGAAAACATTTTTCTCCTAGTGGATGTAAAGTCATAATCTTCACAGCCTACCAACTGAGATGGCTAGAAATATACAAGGATGATGGGGCTTGAAGTAAGGTTATCTAAGGAATTGGATGCATACATAGATCATCCATCTTTGTTTATCATCATATTTCACAAGGAAGTGCAAAAATCACTAGCATGGTCCAAAAACCTGGCCACAGGTGCTTATACAACAAAACTAAGTTGTAAAGTTTGGCACAAGGAATCCTATAGTGGGAAGGTGAATGATGATAGAAAATGTTTTGGAAGGTCCAAACTCTATTAAAGTGAAAATTATATTTTTGGTTGGTTGCTAAAGACAAATTTATTTCTTAGGACAATTGCCAAAAGCATGGATGGATTGGCACAAGATGATGCCCTTTATCTAGATTCAATGACAAATACACCTTGCACCTATTCATATCTTATCCTTATACACATACGGTTTACACTTTAATAAAACAAGAATTCAATGGTTAAGACAAATCCACTCTCTAGAACTATATGTAGGTTTCATTGTCTGATAATTTTTGTCATGATATGAATGTTTTCCTTGTATCTTCATTTACCATTTCCAGTGGGTGATAAATTCAAGCATATTAAGGCAAGTTGATATCTCTTTAGAAATTTATCTCACATCTATTATTAGGATGACCAAAGAAGATGAGGTCACAAAAGATAAAAGAGCTATGGATATTAGTTCAGTTGGCTATTGATGTTAACATTCCATTAGGATATTTCGATGGGGCATGCCAATGAGACCCTCCTATGTGTCATAGGAGTGGTGTTATTCCTAGCTCAAAACCACATAATTCACATGTGATACGCATATGGAATAGGTACAAATAATAAGGTAGAGTTCCTTGGTCTTTGGTCACTATTTGAGGTCACAAAGGAATAAAAAATCTATGGATATTCAATGACAAACAATTTTTTATAAAATGGGCAAAAAAATAGATCACTATAGAAAATCTCCATTTGTCCTCTCTTCTTCATATTATAGATGAATCTATACATCTATTTGAGTGGGTGTCTTTCAATAATGTTTAAAGATAATTAAATAAAGAGGATAAGGCTTTGGAAAGAGAATGAATGAAGAGGATAAGTTTTTCGAAAAAGGCATTGGAGGAGCTTCAAGCTAGTTGGGAATATTTTGACAAGCAAATAAAAAATTATAAATGTCATAAGATAATTTTCTTTTTACATATGAACAAGATTTTAACATGGAACAAATGCACAACCCATTAGTTTTTTATTTTTATTTTTTTTATTAAAATTGGAAGAAAAAATAATGATTATTATATATTAGAAAATGAAAATATTCAATTTATTATTTCCACATCTATATATATAATTAATTAATTAATTTAAAATAGTCTATTAAAAAACATATATTCCATCATATATATATACATAATATATATATTATTGATTTAAAATAATATATTAAAAAAAAGAACATTTATAAGGTACTCAGAGGTTGCTGCAATGATACTAAAATGGTAAATAATCCAGCAAAGTCCAAAATATCTTTTAATCAATGGCCTAAACTTGAACAAACATGATAGTAAAAAAAATCCTTCCTTTAACCACTTACCCTTTACACTTACCCTTTAGACTAAAAGATGCCATATTTGGTTAGCTAGCTATGTTAATCCAAATGATTACAAGGTAGTTGGAACTAATTATACAAAATAAATGAAAAAGCAGTATTTTTATGAGTTCATCTATGGATAATCAGAGCAGAAAGGTTAATGTTGGTAAAAGGCATCATGAAACTTATTCAAGTTTATTGGTCGTCATTTATTTCATGGCAATACAAAAAAGAAAGTATAGGGATATTATTGGTTAATTGTAAAAATATGTATCAACTGAAAAAATTAGATGAATGGAAAGTAAAAAAAATTGACGCTTTTATTCAGAGCACTAGAAACAAAAGGAACTTGGAAACTAAAAGTCTTATGATGAGGATATATATATATATATTCCTTAATCCTTCTGCAATCTTTTACATATAAAGTCTTATGATGAGGATATATATATATATATTCCTTAATCCTTCTGCGTTGTATACCTAAAGGACTAGACCTAGGTTTCGAGACTTGGTTGCGTTGCGAGAATTAGGAGGTAACTTAAAAAGTGTCGGGAGCTTATAAAGTGGGTCACACGGGTTATTAACACCCATTTAAAAGTGCTCGGTCTCGATGGCTATTAACAACAACATTTGAGCTAGTGGTTTTATACAAAAAGGTAAGCCCTCCTCTTTTTCACTATATATATTTTGGCTTGGGGGGATATATAATAGAAGATCTCAGCTGCGGTGGTCTTGGATTTTGGTGATATTCCCCTTCCATTTGATCAATTTATATATATATATAAAAGCCTATTGAGGTTGCGGTGGTTTTGACATAGACTTGAGGGTTTAAATTATGAATTTGATCGATATGCTCAAAGTGAATTCAAGCCCTAGGCTTGCATCATTAATGGTATCAAAGAAGGATAAATAATTTTCTCGGTTGAAACTTATGAGGCTGGGAGAGAATTTTCATTGTAGTGATCTATTAATTATATCTTCATTGTTTATTCATGCAAAGTTGTTAGAAAGGTACAAAGATTACAGTATAGGGTTGTTAGTTGCAAAGTGTGCACTGCAGAGGAAAAGTCTAACACAAATTTGGAGTAGATTGAAAGAAGTGAAGCGGAGTATAGATTGATGTTTCTAAATTAGGATCAAGAAGTAGGACAATTGATAGAATCTGTAAACGAAGAGGACTGGGAGATTGTGGAAATTTCAAAATTGAAATCCTATTGCAGTAACTGGAAATTATTCTTCTAATTTCTAATTAATTTTAACAATTTATTTGCTATGACAAATACTGAATAAATCACACTACAAACTTCAAAAATAAAATATTGTGGAAATAATAGCGTTGGAAACTAAGAAAATACCAGCACACACATAATAAAAATGACACCATTAATTTTGGTAAAATGTCCCCGGTAAAAAAACCCAACTTGGGAAAATCGGTGTAGCAGACGAGGGTTTTTATTACTAAGCAGTAGTGAAATATGAGTACAAGAAACTGGATGTCGAATCTGGAAATCCTATGGAGAAAAATTATTGGCAAAAATCTATTGAGGAATTTTCCTCACCCCACAAGGAAATTCGACACTAAAGACTGACCTCTGAAACCCTCTACGAATTGCCCTGCGTCAACCTTTGTGTGGGTTCTACGCAAGATCTAATTCGTACAACCTAGATATCAATCTAAGTTGCTTCTTTTGTTTGCCACTGACTCTAGAAATTCTTCTCCCAACCTCTACAAAATTCTTCTGCCACCGAAAAATAAACAACTTCCCAAATATGAAAATCAAACTGCCTTTAGAGGCTACTACACAGTCCCTGTGTCAGTGTCATTGTGTCTCTTTTGCCTCTCTATAAATGCACCCACTAGACCTTGAAATATTCTTCTAGTCTCACTGTCCCTGCCCTTCATTGTTTCTGCTTCCTCACTGAAGCTCGAACTCTCTGACAAGTGACTGCTGCTACTCTGGAAAATTGAATTCTCCAAGTGCCCATCGAATTCTTCTTATAATCTTCTCTTGGAGCACCAACGACCAATATTAAAACTTAATCAAGGGCTAGGATCATCTTAAATTTGATTCGTGTGATTTTATAGACTATTCTCACCTTGAATTAATTAATTTGATTAATTAACCAGTTTTCCTAAGTTTAGACTTAGGAAACATTAAAAAATTGGTTAATAATCTAATTAAGTCATCTCTAGGTGGAATTTCGAGAAACAATTTACAGGTTTTGGATATCTCATGTATTCTAGCCTCTCCACCAAATTTTGTGGCTAGAACACATCTGATGCTACAAAAGCTAACACTCCCTTGTAGCGAGGAATGTGTTCTCTGTAGTGTTACACATCCTGTCACAACACCCTGTCTCTGTATAACCTCCTATCACGTTGCTGATGTCTGGATGTTGCTGCCCACCAACTACTACACAACTTTGATGATGCATTTGTGTTGCTGCTGACACTACCATACTGTTGCCAACTCTGCATCTGCACTACAACTACTTCTCATATGTTGTTGTTGCAATTGCAACTACTGCAACTGAGAAGCATCCAAAATATTGAATCAACTGTGTTCAGTATGATGCATTTGTCTCTCGAGTCATAAATGATACTAGCCTCTACACTATCATTGAAGAATATGCGCTGCTGCTGACTTTGCACTGTGAAATTCTCCCCTGCTGCCAACTCTACACTATGATCCTCAACACCTAATTGCTACTAGTTTGCGACTGTCACTCTGGTACTGATTGCATCAATACCACTGGTCCATCCTGCTACTAAATAATGTGGTCCCCCCGTAGCCAAGTAATGATCCAGGACGTGAAATCCTCAAGGATCATCCCCAATATTTGTAGCTCTCTAGGGTTACAACTCCAAGTCACCCCACCTCGCTCTTGGAGGTATGGCTTCCATCATTGCAAATTATTCCTCCAACCTGGAGGACAACCTATCTATTTCAACATCTATCTATTTTAGCATGTGTTTCCGCCTAGTCCTACTTCTCCTTCTTGTCATTCTTTCTGAGAGGACACTGGGTATTGTAGTGGCCAAACTCGCCACACCCAAAGCACTTAACCTTAGTTAGGTCCATCTTCTTCTTATTTTTCTCCCCCTACCCCTGACTAGGACCCTTTGATGCGAGGACCACATTCTCCTCCTCTTTCACACCCTTCGATCTACTGCCACTGATGGAAATCTTTAGAAGAGCTCTCCTTAACTCCTCTTGCTGCAAGTTAGCCCACATTCTTTCCCATATTGGTAGCATGTCTCTGCCCAATATACTTTGGTTGAGGACTTGTCAATCCTCTGAGACATTGTTTAGTTCCAACTGTACTGGCTCTGAAGGTTGAGGTGTTGCACCAAAGCTGCAAGTTGGTCTCGGACCTCCTAGATCATGGTGAGAAAGGGATCTATGCCTTCCCCATTCTGCATCCTGATGCTTCTCAAATTTTCTTCCAGGAACATCTTCCACTGCTTGGAAGTACCCTTGTATAGAATGAAGAGAGCTACCCACATTTCCCTGGCAATATTCTTGTCAAAAAAATGTGATACTATGTGAACTCAGACTCCATCTAAAATCATCCTCTTCGCCCCTTCAACTGATCCACATCTTGGGGAACTTCC
>APFE030839135.1:28791-50750 GCA_000404065.3 Pinus taeda
CATTTTCAGTTGTAAGGCTGAAAAGAATCTTAGAGTTGCTTATCTCTTGGTTCCTACCAAGATTCTCCTTTCCCCTAAATCATCTACAATTTAAAGTAACATACCTTTCATATATAGAATTATTTCATTAGCTCCCAACCAATCCGTACCACAAAATATAACATAGGATCCCAAGGTGGTAACATATGATAATATCTAAGTACTGCATGCTCTCAAATCAAGTTCGTAATATTTTAACAAGTGTTCTACCTCTTTTTAATAATTAAATTCATCTGAACCAATTTATAATGTATTTTATTGCATTCCATTAAACCACATCTAAATATCGAATTTGGAGAAATATAAGTTTTATTGTCTTTTGGATAAATTAATAAAGAAAATTTAATTCCATTTATTTTACCTACAATCTACAAGATTGTGTATTGATGTTATACTTGATAATTATTCACCATAACATGAATCCTATGTGTCTTATGTTAGGTTAATATTGACTCACAAAGTAGTTAAGATAACCTTGTTTTGGTCATTGATGGATTTATCATTGGTGTTTTATGAGCCCATGCCAAGGGTGACCCATGGTATTTAATGTAATGAATCCTATTTAAAGGCTTGAAGAACTACATAAAATGCCTCAAGTGGCCTAGGTCGATATATATATAAATATATATATATTATTATAATATATATATATATATATATATATATATATATATCTGTGTGTGTGTGTGCTTAGTTCTAATTTTCCCACTAAAGGGTTTCCAGGGTGAATATCGACTCTTTTCTACATGTGTACCATGAGTTTATTTCATTTCTCTAGTTACACTCCATTTTTAACACGTGATATCATAGCACAATTAGAGAAATAATATAAACAAAAATGATTATACACATGGAAAACATGTACATAAGAGTCAATATTTACCTTGGACACACTTTACCAAGAAAGCCAAGACTCGAGATATATATCTTTGTTACCATAATCCAAGCCAGCCAAGCTCCAAGCCACTCGAGGTATTTTACAATGGATTCCTTCAAGCCTTAAAATAAGCTTAATCGCATCAAATGTCATGGGAAAATACCATGGGTTTCCCAATACCATGATCCTATAAACCACCAAAAACAATCATGTTAATGACCAAATCAAATATATTGCATATCCTAAGAATAAGTTGTGGACCTATGGAATACTAATGTAAGTCGAATGAGTGATCAGTTATATAATAGTGCTGAAGGATGCCGGAAGGTATCCTTAGTTGGATCATTGATGAGATCAAGCGAAAATACCAAAAACTCTTGTGTATGAATTTTATATCGTTTGCATATCAATGATGCATAGAAGTTGGAGGAACTAGAGAACATAATGGGGGTAATATGAGAAAAAATAGGGACACTTTATGTGAGGTGATTTCAATGTGTAGGGAATTTAGCCAAGTGGATGAATGCAAATTTACGTCAGCGTGGTTGAGCTCATCATGAATATGTAGAAGATTAGTTATGTCCCTTGAGGTCAACAATTATTGTAGTTTCCTCAGAGTTATTAATTTGATAAGATCTAAGGTCTTAAACCACCCATAGGTGGAGGCATGAAAATATTGTCACTATAGGAGGTGGAATGCTTTAGTAGCATCCATGAATGAAGTTATGTTAAACCTTGAGAATAAATCTCCAATTTAATAGGATCTACCAAGAACCTTTGATTTCATAGTAGCATGAGTGGCTTTAATGGATTACACTCAACCATTAAAGAAAGAACAAGAAATGAGAGTTATGGGAAAGGATAATTTACATTGACACACTAGGGGAGAACTCTCTATCAAAGAAATTACACCCACAAGTCTCCTAAATCAAATGATCATATATTTTAGCACCAGGATGGAAAAAAATCATTAGGAATGATCGGTTACAAATTAATGGAGTTGGAGATATTACAATTAGACAAAGAAATGTTTAGATATCACACACTGGCACTTACTTTAGCATGGCATCAAAGATTCAAACCATACAATTCAAGGTTGTCATTGTGATCATAACAAACATCCTTTCCTCCTACAAAAGAAATCATCCCTTAGTGTTAAACCTAATGAACCGATTTCTTACATGAAGTGATGGTTCATGGTTATGTGAACCATGGTAAATGAAACCTAGAAAAACATCACAAGAAATGACATGGAAGATAGTAGAAGCACATGGATGTAGATTCAAATATAAAGAAATACTCAAATAAGGAGTGCTTGATTCAACTTGTTGTATTTGGAGCAGAGAGTGATGTTGGTAAATAATATGGTATATGTTTCTTGTGGCTCGTGGGTTCTCCCATAAAGAGGGAGTAGACTATGAGGAGACTTTTTCCCCTGTAGCCAAATATTCCTTTATTGAAGAAGTTCTTTCAATAGCTTTTGAGACAAGGTGGAACATCCACCAGATGGATGTGAAGATCACCTTCCTCAATGTCATCATTGAGGAAGAAGTCTATATCGAGCAACCATATGGGTTTGAAGTCCATGATAGAGAGACTTATGTATGTAGCTTTAATAAATCGCTATATGCACTCAAAAAGGTACCCAAGGCATGATATTCAAGGAGCGATAGCAATATGCAAAACATAGGCTTCACCAAGAGTGAGGTGGATCCCAACCTATACTTCTTGTTGATTGGGTCAAAGCCCCACATTTTAGTGTTGCATGTGGATGATCTAATTCAAATAGGTGTAGAGAGATTGATTGCATGTTGTATTTCAGATATAGCATTAGAATTTGAGATGAGGGATATCAAGTCGATGCATCACTTTCTCAGGATTTGCAGCAAACAGGTGAGATCCTCCTTAGGCAGGGGATGTACAAACTAAAGAATCGTCTCGAGTGTTAAATTTGCACCCATCTTCACTCCTATTGCCTTCACATTGGTAGCTTAAAAATAGAGTTCATCTCTTGTGTCTTCAGCCAAAAATCCCTCGTTTCATAGATTTTTGGTGCTTCGTGTGTTCTCTGCATAGTAAGCATGTGAGCCTATCGTTTTGTGTCTATTTTGCGCACTTTGATTGTCCTCCCTCTCCACGAAACTACCAAAAGACTCTCTCCCTTTTCACCTCTGAAATTTTTGGTTCACAAACTCCTTTCTTTCTTTTCCACATTCCACAAGAAAATGGGATAGTATGGGAGGTCGTCCTCCACTCACGCTACCCAGTTCGACTTCAATGTTGTCAGCACAAGGCATTTTATGGTGAGGTGGTTAGTCATGACAATTAATAGATGTTAGTATGGTCCTACCCTTGGCATGCCATAGGAAAACCAACCAGCACGCAAGAGGCCCTCAACAGGCACGCAACAGTGTATGACATGCCTTCCCTCTAAGAGCTTTGGATATGTTTGCTCCTCCCTTCAACTGGTCATCACATTATTTCCACATAGATTTCGTATACATCCATAGTTCAAATAGTCATGCTAAAATACGCGGGATCTGTGTCTAGGGATTCAATTCTGTATAGAGACCTTGTACGGCTTACTCCAGTGCTTCCTCTGGGGCCAATGCCTTTGCTACTTACTCTGGTGCTTCCTCTAGGGCCAATTCTCAACTGTAGCTCCGGCTGCCTATGCCTATCTAGCTCTATCTGCGTTAATGTATTCCACCGACCATAACTGACTTGTAGAAATCGTATCACATGGCATGGTTTGAAAACGTACTCATTTTTAATGTCCATTGTAACGAATTCCAAATGAGACATGGTTGCCTCTGCTTTCTCGCTTTTCGCATTTATGAACAAGGATTCAATTCCAAATAAGGCATTGTTGCCTCTGTTTTCTCCATGAATCTTTTCATGAAATTAAATGACACGGTCAAATGCTTTCACTATTATTATATGATTAAATGACACGGTCAAATGTGAAAATGACATGGTCAAATGATTTTACTCTTGAAGTTAAATATGATAGCGAAAATGAGATATATGATTAGACTGTGGGTTGTTGTTTCTCAGGGTTTTGTGAAGGTGTGGTTTAATTATTTTTAATTTTAATATGTTTCTTGAATTATTTGACATTAGTACTGATGAAAGTGCTTGACAGAGTGCCTTTTGATGTTCTGGAATTTTTTTCAAAGATTTCATTAAATTAATTTTAATTTTGATAGACTTGTAAAATTATTTGCCATGGTACGTGTAAAATGTTGGAAGAGAATTCCTTTTCCGTGGCCTTATATTATTATATCAATATTGTCCTTATTGGTTGCTAGACCCTTTTATTGTAATTGTACCCATTGTCACCTATATATACCAAGGATACCTAGATTTAGAGGCCATATCAACTTGTACACAGGTTATATTGCGAAAGGAGGTTTCCCTTTTAAAGAGGGTTCACAATCATTATTCTCTTTCATTCTCAACTCATAGAGTTACTTATTTTTCTCTTTTTTTGCTACTAGGGTGTTTCAATGGATATCATTGATTCATCAATCTTGTAAATATTTCTACACCATTGGTTAGCCCAAAAGGTACCACCACAAATTCATAGTAGCCAACCAAGTATTAAACGTTTCCTTTGAAACATCTTCTTCCTTATTTTTCAATCTAGATATCAAAGACCATTATATATCAATTTTAGAAAATACCGTGACTTATTTCATTCAATCAAAATATCATGAATTTGACGTAAGGTGTATTGATTTTTAATTGTGCTTGTATTTACCTACTTGTAGTCAATGTAATGCCTCCAAGACACATATTTCATTCATAAAAAAATCACCAGTTCTCCCCAAGTTTATATACTAGGTTAAGTCAACCCTTCAATATATTTTGAAGTCACATGTGTAAATCCTACAATTCTATTATAATGATACAATACAGAGGCTTGGAAATAGGTTATATTCGTGCTTTAAGTTCAATAGTAAATTATATCTCACATTTTAATGGTAGTCTAGGAAACTCTTCTAGAAATGCATCAAGAAATTCTAACAATATTTGATGATGTTATATATCTTTTGAATATTTTTCTAGTTCATAGCAACTACCACATACATAAAACACCCTTCTCTAAGTCCCATTTTCAGTTGTAAGGCTGAAAATAATCTTGGAGTTGCTTATCTCTCGGTTCCTACCAAGATTTTCCTTTTCCCTAAATCATCTACAAATTAAAGTAACTTACTTTTCATATCTAGAATTATTTCATGAGCTCCTGACCAATCCGTACCACGAAATATAACATAGGATCCCAAGGTGGTAATATATGATAGTATCTAAGCACGACATGCTCTTAAATTAAGTTGTTAATATTTTAACAAGTGTTCTACCTCTTTTTAATAATTAAATTCATCTCAACCAATTTATAATGAATTTTATTGCATTCCATTAAACCACTTCTAAATAATGAGTTTGGAGAAATAAATGTTTTATTGTCTTTTGGATCAATTAATAAAGAAAATTTAATTCCATTTATTTTACCTACAATCTACAAGATTATATATTGATGTTCTACTTGATAATTATTCACCATAACATGAATCCTATGTGTCTTATGTTAGGTTAATATTGACTCACAAAGTAGTTAAGATAACCTTGTTTTGGTCATTGATGGATTTATCATTGGTGTTTTATGAGCCCATACCATGGGTGACCCATGGTATTTAATGTAATGAATCCTATTTAAAGGCTTGAAGAACTCCATAAAATGCCTCAATTGGCATAGTGTTTCGTCAAATCAATGGATAAGGTCGATATATGTGTTTGTGTTTGTGTGCTTAGTTCTAATTTTCCCACTAAAGGGTTTCTAGGGTAAATTCGACTCTTTTTTACATGTGTACCATGAGTTTATTTCATTTCTCTAGTTACACTCCATTTTTAACATGTGGTATCATAGCACAATTAGAGAAATAATATAAACACAAATGATTATACACATGGAAAACATGTACATAAGAGTCAATATTTACCTTGGACACACTTTACCAGGAAAGCCAATACTGGAGATATATATCTTTGTTACCATAATCCAAACTAGCCAAGCTCCAAGCCACTCGAGGTATTTTACAATGGATTCCTTCAAGCCTTAAAATAAGCTTAATCACATCAAATATCATGTGAAAATACCATGGGTTTCCCAATACCATGATCCTATAAACCGCCAAAAATAATCATGTTAATGACGAAATCAAATATATTGCATATGCTAAGAATAAGTTGTGGACCTATGGAATACTAATGTAAGTCTATTGAGTGATCAATTATATAATAGTGTTGAAGGATGCCAGAAGGTATCCTTAGTTGGATCATTTATGAGATCAAGGTAAAACACCAAAAACTCTTGTGTATGAGTTTGATATGGTTTTCATATCAATGATGCATAGTAGTTGGAAGAACTAGAGAACATTATGGGGGTAACATGAGACGAAATAGGGACACTTTATGTGAGGTAATTTCAATGTGTAGGGAATTTAGCCAAGTGGATGAATGCAAATTTGCGTCAGCGTGGTTTAGCTCATCATGACTATGTAGAATATTAGTTATGCCCCTTGAGGTCAACAATTATTGTAGTTTCCTCAAAGTTATTAATTTGATAAGATCTAAGGTCTTAAACCACCCATAGGCGCAGGCATGAAAATGTCATCACTATAGGAGGTGGAATTCTTTAGTAGCATCCATGAATGAAGTTATGTTAAACCTTGAGAATAAATATCCAATTTAAAAGGATCTCCCAAGAACCTTTGATTTCATAGTAGCATGAGTGGCTTTAATGGATTCCACTCAACCATTAAAGAAAGAACAATAAATGAGAGTTATGGGAAAGGATAATTTACATTGACACAATAGGGGAGAACTCACTATCAAAGAAATTACACCCGCAAGTCTCCTAAACCAAATGATCATATATTTTAGCACCAAGATGGAAAAAATTCATTAGGAATGATCCGTTACAAATTAATGGAGTTGGAGCTATTATAATTAGACAAAGGAATGTTTAGATATCACACATTGGCACTTACTTGAGCATGACATCAAAGATTCAAACCATACAATTCAAGGTTGTTATTGTGATTATAACAAACATCCTTTCCTCCTACAAAAGAAATCATCCCTTAGTGTTAAAGCTAATGAACCAATTTCTTACATGAAGTAATGGTTCATGGGTATGTGAACCATGGTAAATGAAACCTAGAAAAACATCACAAGGATTGACATGGAACATAGTAGAAGCACATGGATGTAGATTCGAATATAAAGAAATACTCAAATAAGGAGTGTTTGCTTCAACTTGTTGTATTTGGAGCAGAGAGGGATGTTGGTATATAATATGGTATATGTTTCTTGCGGCTCGTGGGTTCTCCCATAAAGAGGGAGTAGACTATGAGGAGACTCTTTTTCCTGTAGCCAAATATTCCTTTATTGAAGAAGTTCTTTCAATAGCTTTTGAGACAAGGTGGAACATCCACCAGATAAATGTGAAGATCACCTTCCTCAATGTCATCATTGAGGAAGAAGCCTATATCGAGCAACCATATGGGTTTGAAGTCCATTATAGAGAGACTTATGTATGTAGCTTTAATAAATCGCTATATGGACTCAAACAGGTACCCAATGCATGGTATTCCAGGAGCGATAGCAATATGCAAAACATAGGCTTCACCAAGAGTGAGGTGGATCCCAACCTATACTTCTTGTTGATTGGGTCTAAGCCCCACATTTTAGTGTTGTATGTGGATGATCTAATTCGAATAGATGTAGAGAGATTGATTGCATGTTGTATTTCAGATATAACATTAGAATTTGAGATGAGGGATATAAGGTCGATGCATCACTTTCTCGGAATTTGCAGTAAACAAGCGAGATCCTCCTTAGGCAGGGGAAGTACAAACTAAAGAATCGTCTCAAGTGTTAAATTTTCACCCATCTTCGCTCTTATTGCCTTCTCACTCATAGCTTAAAAATAGAGTTCACATCTTATGTCTTCAACCAAAAATGCTTCGTGTGTTCTCTGCATAGTAAGCACACGAGCCTATCATTTTGTGTCTATTTTGCACACTGTGATTGTCCTCCCTCTCCACGAAACTACCAAAAGTCTTTCTCCCTTTTCACCTCTGACATTTTTGGTTCACAAACTCCTTTGTTTCTTTGCCACATTCAAAAGGAAAATGGGACAGTATGGGAGATTATCCTCCACTCACACTGCCCAGTCTGACTTCAATGTTGTGAGCACAATGCATTTTATGGTTAGGTGGATAGTCATGACAATTAATAGATGTTGGTATGGTCCTACCCATGGCATGCCATAGGATAACGAACCAGCGCGCAAGAGGCCCTCAACAGGGATGCAACAACGTATGACATGCCTTCCCTCTAAGAGCTTTGGATATGTTTGCTCCTCCCTTCAGCAGGTCATCACTTTATTTCCACATAGATTTCGTATACATCCATAGTTCACACAGTTATGCTAAAACACGCAGGTTGTCATGAAAAAGTGTTGTTACACTCATAACTGAGACTTCTTCATCACCTCGAAGCTCATATTTTTATAGTTATTCTGAAAGATTCTAGTTTCCCTGTGCTCCATAAACCTAATAAATAAGAAATCATTTTGATAACCTCAATAATAGAAACCTCATTATCCTCTCTATGTATATGTTTTAGTTCCAAAAAACCCAAATCAACAAATACTCTAACTTCTACACCATGATATCTTAACATTTTCCAAGTTGTGTTAACATTCTTTCTATGATTCACAAAATGATGAAAATACTTAGTGTTTTCATCTTCTTTAGGAATCCACAAGGCTCTACTTTAAGTATATGATTATTTTCACTATTATTCAAAAACCTGATCATCGAAACCAACTACAACTTGACTAAAGAAAGCTTCCAAATTATCAGTTAATTCTTGCTCATACCCAATTTTATTTTGATGTGTCTAAATCAAAAAGCATTATTTTGTCCAATGTGTGTTGTTGGTGGAATGAATAAATACTAACTTACAAGTCCAATTAGATTTTATGATTATTTTCATTTTTTTTGGCTTTCCCACGAGGGAATTTTAACGGGTCACTTTCTTGCAAATTTTAATTGCAAGAAGTTTCTAGTAGGCCAACTATATTTTATGATATCTATATAGTGATTTAGTAGTTAGATTGAATTTAAATGGTTTCCCACTATGTGTTCCAATCTTCTAGAGCACTGGCTAGTGAACAAAGTAACCATGCCACTAAAGTCCACACCCACACCAACCCGCAACCCTTAATAAAAAAAACAATAACTTCATTCCTAAAAGTTATATTCAACTTTTATGGCTATTTTGAGTTCACTCAACCTTAAACCCCTCCCTTCATTGCCTTTGCATTCAATAGACCAAAATATTTTGTTCTCTTAAAAAAATGATAATAAATCATAGATAGTTAATTTGGGTCTCCAGTAGATTTTAAATACTTCTACTACAAAGTATAGATTACCTACCATTCTAACATTATTTGCATAACACATTTAGTAATTAACGTTTGCTGCTAGGTAAAACTTATTTAATTAAAATAACATGATGTATAGAATTTTACCAGTTTTAAAAAAGTTGTATGAACGTTTAATGGATCCAAATTAAAAGAAAATTAAAACCTCCATTACCCAGCAAAATTAAAAGAAAAGCTTTGGATCCTTTTGAATTCTTTTCATACCAATATAAAATAATGGCTGCACCTTTTACCATTGTTCTCAATGTAGTAAATGTTTCAAGCATCAGGGGATCGAAAAATTCTTGCTCACTTTCTCTGGTTTATTGCTCTGCCAAGTCGATAGATCCCATTAAATTAAATTAATTTTAATAATTTAAATGACATCAGAGAATTTTTGACAGAGTACTCATTATTAGGCATTTGCAGTAGATTTATGTGAATGCATTGATGGAATTATTCTAGAGTACTCGTTATTAGGAAAATGTATTGATGAAATTATTCTACACAATACTTGTTTCAATGATCTGTGTCTAGGGATTCAATTCTGTAAAGAGACCTTGTACGGCTTACTCCAGTGCTTCCTCTGGGGCCAATGCATCTGCTACTTACTCTGGTGCCTCCTCTAGGGCCAATTCTCAACTGTAGCTCCGACTGCCTATGCCTATCCAGCTCTATCTGTGTTCATGTATTCCACAGACCATAACTGAATGCTGCCAACGATTATGATAGCAAAAAAGTGAATGAGAGATGATGAAATTAATACCTCTAACAATTAGAGGGATTGTGTTCTTAATTTAGAGAATATATATGTGAGAGAATTATGTTCTTAATTTAGAGAAGATATATGTGAGAGAATTAATATTTGGTGGTATAATGTACAAAAGTAATCACCAAAAGTTTGCGAATATCTTCCCAGAAAATTGCTCCGCTTCAACTACTTACAAATATCATACCTTGTAGATTTAGCTTTCTCCACCGCGAAGCATCCATTTTAAGTTGAGGAATTTAAGGTTTATGGGACTTGAAAGTGTCCAATTCCTGGCAGTTCCATTCTTGCTAATGTTTATGGCAAGGCATTCAACCATCCGATGCTTTCTTCAATGTGCCACAATGTATCCATAATGTGCCATAACAAAGAATCAGTTGTCTCTAAAGAGATACACTATAGGAATATATAATAGGAGAATATGGTTTTTTGATCCAATATAAGAAACCCCCAGTTAGGTATGTATAGTGAATCCTACTTCTCTACTCATTTTTAAAAACTCTCAGCATTAAGTGGTTATGAAGAGACTTATGCTTTTGTGCTTTTAACTCTATGTGCAACGTGGATTGTTGTGTTTCTAGCAATATAAGGGTAGTTGGTGTTCCCTTGCATATTTGTTGAGTGAAAATGAACTTGGTTGATTGGAAATAAAGTGTTTGTTTTAAGCAAGCTAGTTTCACGGTGACATTTATAAGTATCAATAGTTACAAAACAATCCTAAGCTAACGCATGGGCCAAGATGACAACTAGTAAAAATGGATAGGTAGTTGTAAACCATCACAAACTAATGCATGAAGCAAGATTATAGCTACCAAGAACGGATGGGTGACCAAGTATGAAGCGGAAGTCATCCAATACAAATTAGTTATCTTGCTTATGACCACTCACATCAAGACATACACTTTGCTTAGGGAATATGGTTTACAATGTAATCAAGCAAGCTAGAAAGATACACATGGAAAGGTGGGTGTAATTACTTGATGAAATGGATATTATTTCAACCTTACTTGTAGGCAAGAATGGTTTGGAGAAGATTATGGTGTGAGCATGTTCATACATGTGGAAATGTGAGATGAAGGAGAACTACATGAATATTATAAGAGCATAACATTGTTATTGGTAGAATTTATGTACAATCACTTTGGTTTTAGAAATTGATTAGTTTGGAATGAGAGATTTTTCTAAAACCTCCTATTCTAATCCATCCCATCCCCATATGTGTTTTATATCTCCATAAAGAACAAGGCCACTATAGTTGTCTTCTAAGGCATTCAACATCATAAGCATAAACACTATTTTAAATCTATTGGAAAAATTATAATTATTTGGAAGTTTTTATGTTATTACTATAGTTGTATAGTATTAGATAGTTTTCCATGTAAACTACAATTATCATTATTTTTATTAATTTATTATTATATTCTAAATAATAATAAAAATAAAAATAATAGAATAATAATTGATTTTACTATCATTATTATATTGTTATTTTAGATTATTATTACTTAATATAATAATTATCATTATTATATTTTGAGTATCATCATATTACAAATCTTCATTGTTTTTATTAATTTATCATTATATTCTAAATTTTATAATTACTATTTTAAAATGAAAAAGTATTAGATATTTGATATATTTATCTTATATCTAGAAATCTGAAAGAATACTTTTCATTTATAAATAATAATAATAATAAAAACAAAATTGGCTCATGTTAAATGGTAATTAAAATATTAGTTTAAGGAATGACGATTAAAAGATTGGTTTAAGATTTTAATAGCATTGTGAGTAAAAAGCTATGAAAAATATGTGTATGTGTTTTTCAAAAAAAAGTTTAAATATGTTTTACTAGAATTATGATATTATCAATTAACTTATTTTTTCCAAATATTTTATTTATAAATTATATAAACTATTTTTTTTTCATATTCGTAACTACAAAATATATTTACACATACAACTTTTAATTAAAATGAAATATTTACTTCAAAATTTAACCCTTTTCACATATAAATAAAATACAAAACAAACCTAAAAAACATTATTTATTTATGTTAATACAAATTAACCGATAAAACATTAAATTAAAAAATATTTTGATATTAATTTTTTTTTTTTTAAATAAATAAAAGAGACTCGGACCTCCGTGTGAAGGCATATATTAATTTGAAATAAAAGAAGTTTTTAGGAGGTATCTAGGCATATATTAATTTGAAATAAAACTGGGATAAGATGTCTCTTGGGACCCGCGTTTGCGAACTGTTTAATAGAGACCCGTGTGGTAAGCCCAGGTCTAATTGGGACCAGCTGTTTGAATAGAGCCAGGTCTAAAATACCGTGGCAGCCATAGTTCTCGGTAAAAAGCAGGTTGTTATGGAACAGGTTTAAAATAAAGTTTAAATAAAATTCAAAATCGTGAGTAATGCATTGCGTTCCAGGATGATTCTAGAAAGACTCTACAAATATCTTTGAAAAAGAATGATTTAATTAAAATTGAAAAACGCTCTTAAAAGCCATGATTTAATTAAAATTCAAACGTGTTCCAGGATGATTCTAGAGGGACTCTACGAATTATGAATCCGTTGGAGGTCGGTGAAAGAAGCTCTGTATATATAAAATCTAACCCCGTTGCAACAGTTATCTTCCTCCTCCTTTCATCATCTGCGCTGAACTGATATGTCTGTGTGATTGCTGGTTTGTTTTTGTTTGGATGGTCTGGGTGAGTCTGAGTCGGTGTAGGTATGTGTCTGAGTCGGAGTCTGAGTCTGGTTGAGTCTCAGAGTCTGAGTCTGGTTGAGTCTCAGTTAGTGCTGTCAATGCTGGATGGAGGAGGTTGGAATAGATTACAGGTCCTGGATCATATTTTTGCAGGGAGACGCCTGGATCATTCTTGGAAGGTGCAAATATCTGTCACAAGAAAAAAAACAAAACTGTTCAATGGTTGTTAGGTGAGTGAGCTCTCTCAGCTTTTTTTCCCACAGAGATATCTCATATCTCACTATTAATATATATGAATGATCTCTCTGCCTAGTGTACTTTCTTTTCATTCTAGCATTTCCTCTGATCTCTGTTTTGGGCTGGCTTTACTCATTATTTTGTTTTATTTCAACTCTTCAGCTATAAAATCCTAATTCATGGAAGAACAGAAGGAGATGGGCGTTGTCGTTGCGATTCTTCAAACCGTCCAGGGATGAAAACATGGAATCCAGGTATGCATTAATGGATTTGTCTCTCATGGATGCATTAAATAGATGAACCCGCATTTCTTTCACTCGCTGCTTTGTGGACTAGTTTAACACAACTATTATCTCTGTTTTTGGGGTTTAGTTCATTAGGATTAAAAAACCATTCCACTGGAATTTCCAGCATTGCTAGAATATAGGCTAAAACCATGGATCGTTCATGACTTGATTCCCATTAATTGGTTTAAAAGGGCTGTGTATGGATGGGGCTCTGGCTCTGGCTTAACCAACTTGACCTTGAGTCATTGTTACTCTGTTCCAGCCTTAATGTACATTTGGGTACCGACCCAAATCTTATGACACTTTAATGTGATGAAGTCGCTGATCAATTTTGATTTATCATTTCCCTCTTAATCATGGCGGTACTAGGTGAACTTGCCCAGTTACTGGGATTCCTAATAGGAACGATTCTATTCATTTCCTTCATGGGAATGGACGTATGCATATGATTTTAAACCTCACATGTAGTGATTTTCTCTGACCTTCCCATGTGATGGGGTCACGGATGGACGACCCAGATAACTCAAGGAAATTTGAAGGACATATATGGATCATACTTCCTTCTCTTTTGATCGACTTCCCGTTCAACTTGTCAATTGTCAACGTGCTTCTTCTCTATGGATAGAAAATTTCTCGTGGTGGTTAGGGTTTGGGAATTTTAGGTTTTCTTCTCTGGTTTGTCGACTGCCCTTTGTTTTTCAGTGAACTAGGTTCATCAACATTGTTTTCAATTCGACAGTAAATTCATAATTCTGTTGATAGTTATTTTATTAAAGGATTTAGCAAATTGAACTTAAATTTTGTTTTTTCAAATTTTCTATCATTTATTTCATAAAGCGTTTACTGATTTAAACTAAAAAATTTCTCTAGACATTACGATGGCTATCAATATATTCGGTGTCTTTCAAAGTTCTTCTATAGAATCAAAGAGGGAACTCTGAAACAACACCCACATTCAGTTAAAAGGTCAAAGAGGGAACTCTGAAACAACACCCACATTCAGTTAAAAGGTCTTTGCAGAGGTAAAACCTGGTTCAAAGTTTGATATATAAGATAAGTAGGAGCACAACGACTTCCAGAAATTCAAACTCATGACTCTTGCAATTTCTATTCATCCTCTGAGGGTTTCATTTCCAGATAATATAAGGGTTTTTTCAATTTGAATTTATTCTTGATGTTTTGATTGGATGGTTTCTTCCTGAGGGTTTTCTGGCATAAATTATTTTTAGGGCTTCAGTACGAGGGTTTAATCAAGTGAAGAAGTCTTATGTTGTCTCAACATCAAAACTCATCGTGAAGTAGAAAATATCCTTCAAGTATCGAACCATATTCTTCTCTTATGATATTCTCTCTTACTTATTTCTAGGGTTTGTATATTCAAATTATTTCTCATCATTCTAATTTATTCTCTTCCTAAAAAGTGTTTCCATTTAAATGATAAAGAGTTTTATATACCTCTACTCTCGTTTGTTATTATTACGCTGTTATTCAGGTCACATAACCTTAATGAACTTGTTAAAAGGAATTTTCTGTTAGATCTATCATAGAGGTTTTCCTTACTTCTTTATCATAGAGGAATTTTCTGTTAGATTTATCATATATGATTTTAAAACTCACCCCAGCAGCCCAAATATTTTGCGTAGAATATTTTGTAACAGGTTCTCACCAAATGGACACCCTTCAAAGTTACATTTCAGTACTTTTACATAAAGTACACGGGTCCATGGATATAAGTTGATGGGGTAGGATTTTTCCCATTAAAATAATGAGTCCTGGAAATTGAATTTCCCGGGCGTATCTTTAACATCCATGCATAAAATTAATAACAATGCTATATAGTATACCCAAAACAGTGTCTGGGTGGTGGCAGTACGCAACGCTGAAATAAGTCAGCCACTAGAAAGACATACATAGCAACTGCTGGTGGCCTATCTACAAGGTTCCTGACATCATGCACACAATGTACTATAGCTCTACGCTAATATGAAATCTTAAATGTCTCAGGGCAGTGACTGGGGAATAACAAGAATCCTGAAATGGACCGAAGTTGGTCAGACATCCAACTGAATAGCTCTGCCCTCACAATTTAGTTATGTGAAAATTTAGAGCGCTATTACTCACAACATTAAACAAAAATAAAAATAAAAATAAAAAACACTTGGGTCAAAACTACCTTCCCACGCCCGTAACATACTAAACTTAGAGTGTTATATCCCATGAATCACAGAAATTTGGACCGAGATCTCTCAGAGTTCAGAGATACTTGTCCTTGTATCAACACCCAATCACTACTTAAATACCTTAGAATTGTAGGTATGATTTTGACTAGTGAAGGGGAGTCTAATATTATACCAGTCTCTTCTCCCACGCAATAGTTTTCAAAAACATGAAATATTCACTAGTTTCAAAATAAACAAGCCACCGGAAACCAAACTAATGTAAACTTGCATCCAAGTCACCCTTGTCGTTTTTGGGTGCCGGGAAATGCTCTCGTTCTCAGTGCTTTGACAATTCAGATTATGAATTTCGTGGAAAACCAGAGCAATGGGGCTTTAGTGGGTTCAAAAACATTGAAAGAAAACGTTGGTGAGAATAACTTGGTTATGATACACAGTACTAAGAGTCATGATATGCGTGTTGGTAGCCTTTTTCCTTCCGGGAGTGGCCCGCGCCCGCTATGAAAATAAATTGACTGTCTTCGTCGACATTTTCTCAGAGTTCTTTGCTGACTCCGTGAGGGTGCTCACCCGTCCTTCCCAGGACAGGGTTTCGTGGGTTTCTTTTATAGTATCAGATGCGTTAATATCGATATGTGCTTAGTCTTCTTTAATTTTAGTCTTTAATTCCACGAGTATTTCTTGGTTTTTGTTGAGTCTTTGGAGCCCATGCCTCAAATTTTCGATACAAATTTCCATATCTGAATGGCCAAGTGTAGCCTTTCAATGCATCTCTGGAAATAAATCAAATCTGCTGTGGAGCTTGGTCTGGTCTATTTGGCATCTGGATAATGAAATGCCCCCAAATCTCAGTTTTGATCGAGACTTGTATCTATATAAAGTAACTAGGCAATGATCCTTGCACATCCAAGATCCATATCTCTGACCCTATGCAGTCGGAATGTTGCTGAGACTTAATTCTATATTATCTCGTCTCCCACCTTTATTGAATTTTGTTTCTGTTTTTCACTCACTTATAATTCTATGCCTCTGCTTCCAGTCTTTTAATCCTGGATTCTAGGAACCCGCATATAATGTGATGCCTCCGGATCACTATAAAAACCTGCAGGCTATATCCGGTAAGATTCCGAAGGATAGTTCTGCGAATGGTCTTACTGGGCTTGTGTAAGATTCCGAACTTAAGGTTTTTCCCTAGTGGGCTTCACGTGTTATTTCATAATTTTCAATGCCTTATGAAGTTAGCACAAACTCATAGCTTTGATATTCAGTTCCAGTTGGAAGTTGTGAACCTTAATGTTTCCTTTATGTTTGAATTCTAATATTTGATAGCTGCCGAGTTCATGTATGCATCTTAAAATCTCAAGACACATTACAGATCCTGGTTATTTAGATGGATCTGGGCTAAACTCTAGGTTAGGTGGGTCGTTTTTTAAAATGGGTCTGTGCTAAGTACTGGATAGTGCCTGTAGTTTTCGATGGGTTTGTGCTAAACACTTGATTGTACAGGTCCCTGACTTTTTAGATGGGGCCCTGCTAAACCCTGAATTACAGTACCAATTTAGTTAACATGGGTCTATGCTAAATTCAGGTTTGGTAGGTTGCTATATTTTTTACAGGTCAGTCCCCCATTTTTTTTAGATGGGTTAGATATCTCCCCATTTTTTCATACGAGCCTGTGCTAAACATGGACTACATAGGTTCCTGTACCTATAATGGTTAGATCGGCCTCTATGTTTTTAGATGGATTAGATGGGTCCCTATGTTTTTTTAGATGGGTTTGCTTAACCTTGGATTAGTGTGCCTGACTTGATCAGATGTGATGTTCTAAGCCTAGGTCCTGGTGTTTTTAAATGAATTACATGGCGACCAAATTTTTTTGTTTATATTGTTTGCTCTAAGCTCTTTATTAGAGAAGTCTCTGTGCTTCTTGACGAATTAGATGGGTCTTCTAAGCCCTCGATTAGGTAGATCCCGGTGTTTTTAAATGGATTACATGGCAAACACTTTGTTTAGATCGTTTGCTCTAAACCCTGTATTAGATAACTCCCTCAAACGCTGGATTACCTATGTCCTTGTATTCATGGATGAGTCTGCTAAGTCTGCTAAGGTCTTGTCTGCTCAGTTAAAATCCAGAGCTCCCAAACATACAAAACGTGATGCACCTAATGGCCATATAGCTATCAGACCGAATACTTGTTGCAAATCTTACTTGCCATACTTGTTTTTCTTATCATATTCACATTTAAGTGCACATTGTTCTTGCTCTTGTCACCACTTTCACACATCATTGCAAATAGCTCTCACACTTCATTTCAAATCACTAACTTCTTTTTATGCACATATTCATTGTAGTGCACCTCTAGTAATTAAGTTTCACTTCACACTCTACACTAAACTTGCATCTCTTCAATTTGTAGATGCTCCTTCATCTTGACTCCCTGATTTTCTCTAATGAAACTATTTAATTATTATTTCAAACATCTTTTTAGTCAAACAACTTTCAAATGGTTGAACAAGTGTTATGCAAGTCATTTTCCCTCTTCCTTAACTTTCATTGTTATTATATTAAATTGGTAAATTATATCATGCTTGTATGACTTTGCATAATAATATTGTATTAATGTTTTTCCCTTGATGTATTGTGTTTATGATACTATATATACCTTTTTATGAATTTTCTATATGAATCTTGTATTTTATTATATTACAAGTTGTTACAAGGGTTTGTATGCTAACAATATCATTTCAATGTTGTATATTGCAGAAAATTTATCAATACCAAGTTGGTCCGAGTGGAAGACATTATCTATTTTGTGTTTTATAATGTTGTAATTAGAACAATTTGTATATATTTTTTGTTTAGATGGGCCCATCAAAGAATTGACATGAACAAAAACTATCATTAATAAAAAGAGTAGGCTTTATTTTTTGTGGAGGGGAATTCAACCCCTCCAAAAGGCTCTTAGGAAGGTTAAATTGTAACCCTCCTTTGAGTTGTGTTCCTTGTGCTCATGGTTTTCATGATCTTTAGTTTAGCGTTACTCCAATATGCACAAACACAAATATATTCCTTTATTATAACATAAATTATATTTTTTATTCACATAAACTATTTAACATTTTTTCAATGTTTTAAACATCTTCTCCACATACATATAAATGACAAAATCACTCTTATTTACATAAATTATTTAACATTTTTTCAATGTTTTAAACATCTTTCTCACATAAACACAAATAGAAAATCACTCTTATTCACATAAATTATATAACAATTATACCCTATATTTATATATACTTTTTAATTTCTATTTTGTTTTTTTTGAGTTTTGATTTTGAATTTTTCAAGTTTTTGATTTGTTTTTATTTTTTATTTTTTTATTCATTTAATTATAGATTTTTATTACAAGTATGTATATAGGATATATATATATAAATATATAATATATATATATATATATATATTTTTTTTCTCATACATATATAATATATATAATTTAATATTTACTTCATCTATATAAATAATCTAATATTTACATTGATATTTTTATAAATTCAAATTAAATATAAATTTATTATTTAGAGTATGTGTAAATATTTAAATATTTTTATCATTTATTTGTATCAAATGTTTGTGTATTGGTTTTATTATTTATATACTATAAATATATTCTTGAATGCTTATATATATATATATATATATATATATATGAATGCATTTGGGTTATAATGTACGCTTTGGATTTTTTATTCTGTATCTACAAGAATGTATTATTTTAAGAAATGAAATAGTGTTTTTCTTAGCTCGATTTAGATAGTTAGATTTTTTTTTGTTGAGATTTTTATTTTGGTATGTGTTATTGAATAAGATATTTACTTGTGTGTATATTATTTACTTGTATTTCTTTGTATGTATATAGATGTATTCTTTCTATGTGTATGGATCTATTCTTTGCTACATTTGTATGTGTTGAGTTTACTTGTATTTCTTTGTATGTATATAGATGTATTATTTCTATGTGTATGGATCTATTCTTTGCTACATTTGTATGTGTTTGGTTTACTTGTATTCTTTGTATGTGTATAGGTATTCTTTATGTGTGTATGGATCTATTCTTTGCTACATTTGTATGTGTTTTATTCACTTGTGTTTTTTTATTAGTAGGAATGTATTCTTTATGTGTGTATGAATCTATTCGTTGCTATATGTGTATGTGTCATGTTTACTTGTATTCTTTGTGTGTGTATGGATGTATTCTTTCTATGTGTATGGATCTATTCTTTGCTACATTTGTATGTGTCTAGTTTACTTGTATTTCTTTGTATGTATAATAGATGTTATTATTTCTATGTGTATGGATCTATTCTTTGCTACATTTGTATGTGTCTGGTTTACTTGTATTCTTTGTATGTGTATAGATGTATTCTTTATGTGTGTATGGATCTATTCTTTGCTACATTTGTATGTGTTTTATTCACTTGTGTTCTTTTTATTGGTAGGAATGTATTCTTTATGTGTGTATGAATCTATTCTTTGCTATATGTGTATATGTCATGTTTACTTGTATTCTTTGTATGTGTATGGATGTATTCTTTATGTGTGTATTGATCTATTCTTTGCTACATTTGTATGTGTCTTGCTTAATTGTATTCTTTGTATGTGTATAAATTTATTCTTTGTATGTGTATGGATGTATTTTTTATGTGTATAGATCTATTCTTTGCTACATTTGTATGTGTCTTGTTTACTTGTATTCTCTATATGTGTAGGAATATATTCTTTGTGTGTATATGGATCTATTATTTGCTACATTTGTATGTGTCTTGTTCTTGTTTACTTGTATTCTCTATATGTGTAGGAATATATTCTGTGTGTGTATATGGATCTATTATTTGCTACATTTGTATGTCTTGTTTACTTGTATTCTCTGTACGTGTAGGAATATATTCTTTGTGTGTGTGTGAATCTATTCTTTGCTATATTTGTATGTGATTTGTTTACTTGTATTTTTTTGTATGTGTATGTATCTATTCTTTGCTGCATTTGTATGTTTACTTGTATTCTTTGTATGTGTATGGATCTATTCTTTGCTACATTTGCATGTGTCTCAGTTACTTGTATTCTTTGTATGTGTATGGGTGTATTCTTTGTTTGTATGGATCTATTATTCTTTACTACATTTATATGTGTCTTATTTAATTGTATTCTTTGTATGTGTATGAATGTATTCTTTTCTACATTTGTATGTGTTATTTTTAATTATATTTTAAAATGAAAAATAATATACATATTAATAAGTAAAAAATACCAATACAACTTAATTAAAGATTTATAAATATGATGAAAAACATGAAATCAAAATTCAAATATATACAAAGGAAAAAAATAACATAATATTTACAATAGCATCAATTTGTAATAACACATATTAATTATTTAATACTTTACACATATTAATTAATTATTTAATACTAAAATCTTAATTACATGCACAAAATAATGTTAATTCTAATTCTAATACAATATGGAAGACATTAATCTAAACATTCGTTAATGATAATCATTGTTTCAATTATAATAAAAAAATACTTGTTAATTTTAATATCATATCAATTAACTTATAAAATAAATGTAATTATCATCCTCATAATTTAATACTCAATCTTAATTACATGCACAAAATAATGTTAATTCTAAAGTTCATAATCATTGTTTCAATTATAATAAAAAAATACTTATTAATTTTAATATCATATCAATTAACTTATAAAATAAATGTAATTATCATCCTCATAATTTAATACTCAATCTTAATTACATGCACAAAATAATGTTAATTCTAAAGTTCATAGTAAGTCATGTCTGAACATGTCACCTTGTGAGTGAATGTGTAATGTTTGTGGATATGTGTATGTTTGTGTGCACCCTATGTTTGTTCGTTGTGTGCATGTATGCATGTGAGTGATTCTGCCTCATTGGAAATGGATTGTGTGGGTGCGCGTCACTGGTGGTTAGTCCCATGCCAATGATGGACCGTTTTTTGGGTCATATAAGCTCTCACCTTCACATGGTTGACCCTGTTAGTAGAGACTTTACATCTCAAAACCAAGAAGAGCTTTTTATATAATGTTTTTTAGTTTATTTAAACTTCCATATATTAAAATGGTAGTTTTTTAATAATATTTAAATAATATTATTATTTTTTTAAAAACATATAAAAATACCCACTTAATAAAAGTATAATCCAATAAAATAAATTAAAATATTCATTTATATATATTAAAAAATATTTATAATTAATTACCAAGATAATAAATTAAATAAACTAAAATATTCATTTATATATGTTAA
>APFE030839138.1:0-49494 GCA_000404065.3 Pinus taeda
TAGCTACGAGGTTGAGCGTGGTTTGATGTGGCCTTGAGTCTTGCCTTTCTCAGCCTGAGGTGAAATCTCAAGCGCTAACATATTGGCGACCATACTGGGGAGAACAAACTTGTTTGTGGATTGATGTGTTTGCTTCATAAGTCTTAGATGGAGCCTGAAGTTATGCCAGGTAGCCTTCGAAAACGCTCTTGCTTTGCATCAGCGCAAGTAGGTAAATGTTGCTTCAGTCAATCTCCGTGAGCTTGTGAACATAGCATTTCATTCGCATTTCACCCCAGTATATGTATCAAGTTCAGATCTGATTGTTGATGGTGGACACCGATCAGACACTTGGCAGGCTGAAATCATTCACCTGGCGACTCTAAATCAGTTTCGAGATTAGATCCAAAGACTCCATTGGAGGATGATCCCGACCAACAGAAACATGAAAGGATAACATGGACAGATCAGGTACTCAAGTTGGAATTGCATCCAAGAAATTTTGTTCTTTGTCATAAATTATTTCTTCTCTTTTCCTAAGAATGTAAAGAAGGCTTTGCAAAGTATACTATGCTTGAGAAGAGATCCTCGGCCTGCAGTTGATTCTTTCCCTTTGAAAAGTGTGAAAACCAAAGATTTGCATACCTTTGAGCTTGATCAAGACCTTTTTCTGAATTTTGTGATAACCATCTTCAAATTGATGAGTCTCAAGAGACCAAGACTGATTCTATACCCGCTGTACATACCCCTACACCTTGTAAAATTCCAAATCAGTATAGACCTCTTGTTTTACCTTCTGTCCTCCATGCTTTCCCCAAAAACTATGATCTATACTTGTCGAGGTTTGATGGTGAATGTAAGAATGTCAACGTTGAGAACCATGTGCAGAATGTTGAGAATTTTCTTGACCTTTTTGAAGTTGATGATGAAGATGTTAGTATAAGGCTTTTTGCTCTTTCTTTGCAAGCCAAAGTGAAGAGTTGGTTCAAAGCCCTGCCTGATGCAAGCATCTCAGATTTCCAGCAGTTCATCAAAGTTTTTCTCGACAGGTGGATGATCGGAAAAAACCTTTTCTTGATTGTAGAAGAGTATAACCAGCTGAAAAGATCGCCAGGGGAGACAGTACAACAGTTTTCGGCCAGATTTAACCAAGTTTATTATTCAATGCCAGCTGATATAACGCCTACTCCTAGATCTGCTCTCTTGCACTATCCGGGTGCCTTTGATCCGGAGATGGAGTTTCAGTTGAGAGAAAGGGACATTCCAACACTCCACGAGATGCAAAACAATGCAGTAAATGTAGAGGCGCATTTGTTGATCCGACGAGCAAGGTTGAAAGAAGAAGAGATGAAAAACATAGATTCGGAAAAATCGAGATCTCTAGAGGTAAAGCTTGACATTTTGGTAAGTGCAGTGGAAAAGATGATGGACAAGGTCACCGCAAGGAATGATGATGATGTCCTAGCTCATGGCTCGCTGATTGAAGAAGAACAAGTTGCTGCTCCAAAACATTTTGTTTCTTATCCTAGTTGTCATAGATCTGATAATGATTGTTTTGTAGATCACTTTGGCGAAGAAAGAACTGTTGATATGACCTGCATGCTTGATGATATGTTTTATACCGATGATTTGCCTCAGTTTGATCAGTATGATGATGATTATGTTCTCCAAACAGAAGCTGCTATTGCAGACGAACAAGCAGCTAGTTTGTGGGAGGAAGAAGTTCATTTTCAGCAGCTTGAATACAATGTTCAGACATCACATATCAGCTATGACAGTGACGAGGAAAGTGCATCAAAGTTTGAAGTAAGTGAAGGATCTTTTCCTTTTTGTTTTGATTCGTTTCAGTTCATCAGAGATAACTACCATGCAATCAGAAATCAAATGTCAACAAATCTTGATTTGAATCATTTTGAGAGCAATGAAAATTTTGTTCAAGACTTCTCATATTCAGATTTGCAACCCCCGAAAGCCATTGATTGTCAAGTTGCAGCTGAAGACTTGGGAAGTGGACACACATGATTTAATGATTCAAGGTGACTCTGTACCATTCTGTTTTGAATCATTTCAGTTTTTGAAGGGTAGA
The DNA here is from genome assembly GCA_000404065.3 of Pinus taeda. Taxonomy (NCBI): domain Eukaryota; kingdom Viridiplantae; phylum Streptophyta; class Pinopsida; order Pinales; family Pinaceae; genus Pinus; species Pinus taeda. The sequence goes on from APFE030839138.1 coordinate 2,066, forward strand.
TTGCATAGTCAATTTTCAAATGAACAGCCGATAACAAATCAGCAATCTCTCAATGTTAATGTTGAGGATGAGATAGATAACAAAATTCTTGAGCATCTTGTAGCATCAGATTTGCAGCCACCAAATGAAATTGAAGAGCAGATTACACATGAAGGTGTGGAAGATGAAATACATGATTTGATGATGCAGGAAGATTCTATACCCTTTTGTTTCGAAGCATTTCAGTTTATAAGGCAGAATCTTCATAAAATCTCTCAAGAAAAAGATGAACAACTAGAAGGATGTCATACATTTTCAATGGATACATTACAGCAATCTTTTCAAGTTTTTCATGATCCAATAGCTGATGTTTTGGATGAGATTTGCAGTCAAAGTCTCTCTCCATTGACTACATGTGAGCTTGAAACATGTGCTGATATGAATTTAATCCGGCAGTCGGTTACTTTGTCATTTTCAGCAGAGGTCTCATCACAAGGCTCAGATCAAAGTTTGCATTCATGGTATGAGGAAACGAGAAGTAATCCATTAGATGAGCTAAGTTCCAGTACGCTTGAATTTCAAGATCCTTATGCAGTGTTTTTGGAGGCGGATAGAGAATTGATATCATTCAACAGATCTGTTTCTAAGTTATCATGGGATTTGCCTTTCAGTAGTTCTCTCTTGTTGTTCATAAGTGAGCACTTGTGGAAAATTCGAACAGCAGATGGAGTACTTACTTGGTTGCACTGGTTGTTTCATTTCACTTGATCAGGTGATGAATGAAATTGTTAGAGTAGGTTGTGATGAATAAGCTCCCCTTTGAGCATCATTTCCAGTTTGTCGGTTGTGTTTAAGTATCGAGTCAGTTCTTAGTTGAGTAAGAGCCAATTTGTGTCGTCAAATCATCAGTTTTAAGTCATGCATTTCAGCTTGAGTTTTTGACTCCATTGCCCAATGGATGAAGGCACTGTCTAGCTCTTCCAGAAATCTGTCATTCTTGGCACCTCCAAGGAGCTACCATCCCCATTGGAGCCAATGTTAGTATCAGCCTTTGTATCTTTCCTCCAATGATCAATATGCTCTTACAAAGTGGTCTCAAAGTGTCAAGGTCAAATTTTGTCATTTCAGTGAGTCTTCAAGCAAAATTTGATCACTAGGCATTAGGTCTAGGGTTTGATTTCACTCCTTTCAAAGTCGCCCAAATGTCAGTCTATGTCACTATTCAGCTGAGTCTATCATCATTCATAGGGTTTTCATTATCATGTCAATTTCTAATGAGTCATTTTACACCTTGTTCATGCTTCAGTTGCGCCTAGGTAAGGTCATTTCCCTCTCCTAGGGTTTTGAAGGCAATTTCTCTTGGACGGTCAAATCATCGGAAAAAATTGTATCCAGATGTTCATACACCTTCCCCTATCCTTCATGTACCTTATCAAAAACTTCCCATCTCTGAGATCCCCCAAATTCCTTATTTTTCCACAAACCCTAGTTTCTTGCCACAACTTGGCAATTTTATAGGCTAGGCCTGTGTTTTTCCCTTTTGGACCCCTTCCCCTCACTCGATCTCCGAGATTCCACTTTCCCCTACTTCCTAATATCCCTCCCTACTTCCAAAAATTTTCTCAAGAATTTAGAAGCCCCCTATCCCCTTCATTTCGCTTCATTTCGACAACATTGTTAGTTTCACACATCGAGATAAGTTTTATTCAAAAGATTTTTCAGAGCAATCAAAGATGAATTTTGGAAAACGGAGAGAGGTTTTTGTCCACAACATGCCAAAGAATAAAAACCTCCTTCACTTTTTACACAAGTTTCATGGTTTTATAGAAATGTCAAAAATATCGTTGCCTTAGGAGAATCGAATGCACCTCTGAAGTGACCTTGGGAAAATCAATTTTTCTCCTAGCTTGGTTGGCCAAATGACTTTCTTGATGAGTCAAATGTTAACTAGACACAAATATATTTCCAATGAGCTATCATGAGCTCAATTTGGAGTTGAGGAAAGCATTCAAAAGTTGACTGCAACAGCACTCTGCCTTGAGGTAGCCTCATTTGGCACATTTTGACCAGTCTTGGGAGATTTGATTTTTGACAAGGTAAATTAACTTAAAATTGAAAACTTCTAGTTTTTTTGGAAATTATACTCAAGTACCTTTCCAACGAGCTATCCTGCGCCTGATTTCGACACAGGGAAGGCCTCCAAAATCCTCCTGCAAAATGCACTATGTAGCTGGGTGCGCGCTACGCATCAGGGTGGGTGCACTACGCGTCAGGGAGCTTTTCTTAGTGTTATTCTGCACGTGCGCTACTCGTCAGAGGGGCGCTACACATTGGGCAAGGTGCACTATGCGTTGGGTTTTCTGCTCAACAAATTTTTAGCAAGCCATCAAATCGATTTTTCTCTCAAGCACATTGCAGGATGGTCATGTAAACCTTGCCGGAGTGAATTTCACCTTGTCACCCGAGACTATTGCTCAGGCCACTGGGATACCAAATGTAGGGGAGAAACGGCTGAAAAAGGCCGATAGAGATCATGCATTATTGAAACACATGGTTATGCATTACAAGGTCCGGAACCTGGTTTGCAAGGCGCGAATTAGGAGTTTTAAGGCAAAATTGAGGAAAAGGGTCAAGAAGCAAAAACGACAAAAGGAGCTTGATTGTCTTGGGATTTTGGCAGAAGCCTCTTTGACTGAGCATAGTACTTGATTGGGGACCCCCAGCCCAAATTTCAAGAAATTTGGGGAAAATTTTGTCAATTTTGAAATTTTTATGTAAAAACCAGGTTTTTGGGCTCAACGCGTAGCGCGCCACGCACTACCCTTAAGTTGGGGAGGTCCATTTCACGAAAACTCAGCATTTTTGGATTTTTCATGGCAAAATACACTTGCTAAACCACTTCCAAGAAGTTTCATGGATATTTGAGACCCCAAAAGGTCAAAAAACAAGCAAAAAATGACCTTCTGTCACTTTTTGGACACATAGAAAGCAGTCTTGGAAGATTGAAATTTTGGAGGGGCAAATGGCCACAAAATTGAGAAATTCCACTTGTTCTGGAGAGTAGACATCCCGACCTTTCCAACAAGCCCACTTGTGCCTCATTTGGATGCTGGAAAGTGCCCCAAAAGTGGGCCCAAAGGTGCGCTACGCGTTGGGAAAATTTGCCAGTTTTGCACCTTCAGCACAAGAAAACGCATCATTGACTAGTTTTGACTTTTTGGTGGGATTTTTCATCCTCTTTGATGTAATTGATGTAATTTCATGTTGAAATGACACTTTTGTACCTATTCTAGAAGATTCGTTCATAAAATGGCAAAAAATTAATGAATGAATTGGTTTCCTAGCTTATAGAGGCAAGTTGTTTTGATTGCCTAGATTGTAGTGCTCAGTTTAGAATTGGTTGAAACAGCTCCTAGGATGAATGAGCTCGACTCCTAGAGGCAAGGAAATGTGTTAGCTTGCCTATATTATGTAATTTCTTAGTCATTTTCATGGTTGGACTCTTGGGATATTTTTGAGACTATATTGTACATATTTTACCAGCATTTTTGGCAAAAGGAAGACCAAGGTTTTGCAACAACTACTTGGGATCCATGTGGCTTTATGTCTTGATGGTGTTTTTCTCTCAGTATTTGTAAGTTGTGTATTTGAATCATTATCTCTATTGAATCTTCTCTTATTAAGCAAATGAAGTGTTAAGGTAGAATCCATGAAATTGTTATGCTCTGCCTTTAAATTTGTTTAATATTCTATGTTTTCTTCAGTTTAAGGAGAATCCTTGAGACCCTTGCTCTCCTTAGCCTCTCACTGGTCTGATCTATCCATCTCACCTGCTTTATGGCATCAAAACAATTGCCTATCTTGCCGCAAGTGGACCTCTGCAAAAACTGTGCCTCATCCCCGCACCCAAAATTGCCTTTCCCTTGATTTCAAGAAAATCATAAAAAAATCAATCCTAAACTCTTTGTACTTAATACCTAGCCTAAAATCAGTCATCATTTTGGTCATCTCGAGCCTCCTTGATTACCTTTTGCCGAGTTTGACCCGGGGAGAGCCCTCTCCTGTCCTCGTAGGGCTAGCTATGAGGCTGAGCGTGGTTTGATGTGGCCTTAAGTCTTGTTTTATTTTAACCTAAGGTAGATTTGAGCGCTAACAATTACTTTCCAAAAAAAAATCATCACCTAAACCCATGTATTTTTTTGTCAATAATGAAATTTTAACTTAATTAAAAATAAAAAGAACATTAAGCTTAGTTAAACTATTTATTCATATTTAATTTATTTAACTATATTTTAATATTTTTAAAATATTAATAATTTATCATCCCAGGGAAATCGTTGATCAAACTAATATGAAAATTGTGAAACTAACAGATACAAGGTTCAAATCCCCCGAATTGTGACCCGATATACAGAGAGGAGGACAAGTCGTAGGCCCCCAGAGGTTTACTAGTAGTTATGTGTCAGGTGAGTTGTTGGATTCCTTTGGGATACAAAAATATAAATATATTAATATTTTATCATTATTTTAAATATATAAACCATTACTACTTTTAAGAAACTAAACCCACACATAAACTTCATCTTAATACTTTTGAAACATACCTAGCATTAAAGTGGTGAAATACATCACCTAAACCCACACAATAAACTTCATCTTAATAATTTTGAAACATATCTAACCTTAAATTGGTAAAATAATACATCTCCATCAACTATAATTTCAATTTAATTGAAGCATGTCCTCTTCAAACATAATTGCATCCATTAAAATAAAAATAGCTTCAAACTAAAATAATAATAATAAAAATATTCTACATTATTATTATTATAATATATTATTATTATTATTTGGATGAAGAACACTTGTGGTGTGTTTTTAGAAGAGTTCGGATTTCCACAGTGCTCCACTTTTATATGTCGACTTCGATCTAAACCCAGACCATCATCAAACTAATTGTACAATGTCTTACAATAGTCTTGATGATGAGTCTGGGTTTAGACTCGAAACATCGACCATTATTATTATTATTATTATTATTTATTAATTTTTGTTTAGTACTTCACGTTATCTTGCCTCAGTCAAGCTACTCGCAATTTTTGAGTTCCAGGTCTATGAGAACCCATGGTATTGACCTATGGTATTCATGTGGAATATAGCTTATTTAAGGGGGGTAATTAAACTAGCCTAGATCCATCTTAAGTCCAAATCTATCAAATGCCCAGAGGGATCTTTTACCAACCACCTGTGGGTAGTGTCTATAGGAGAATGTTTTCTCCTAGATGGTCCTCAACCGATAGCCAGCAGCCCCTTATAGCCACCAAATAGCTCAATGTGCCATTGTCTCTATCACCTGAGCCATCCATGTGGTCCCTCAACCACTTGTCATGATTGTATGTTTGAAGGTAGGCCTCCGGACCCCAAAGGTATAGCTTTTCATTGGTATAGTTGAGTATTTTTTCTTACCTTTCATGAAACTTTTGGGCATGAATTGGTGGGGGGATTTGACGTAAAGAGTGGGTTAGGTTTGTATTCTTATCTCCACTGCCCAATTTCATGATTACCCTTGTATCCTAGTCCTGTGGTATCTCCTTTACTGGCCATTAGGTTTAGGGTTGGCACTACATGAGAAATCCAAATTTTGGTTGTGTGGTCTCGCTTCACGATACCACCTACATCACTCCCCTTCCACTTATTTTAGCCTCATTCATCTATTTTCCCATCCGGATCCATATGTGGCCACTAGTCCACATAGGGTTATCCTCCCCTTCCCCTCGTCCACACCTTGGGTTGGGCTTGGAACAATGCACCAGAGGTTGATGTAGCTAAAAAGAAAAGAAAAAACATAATTTGGCCACTCTCAACAGAATATGTACCACAAGATGCAAAAGATGGTCAAAACATACAAATTTAGCACGTGGGAAAAAGCGAGACATGAGCTCTACTTATCCATGGCCATCACCCTAGTTCCTATGGGCCCTAGATGAGTCACCTCCATCATTAAGGAACCCATGATTATCTCAACCCCTGGTGGGGGATGAACTCCCCACCTTAAGGGGGTATCTACTGCCACATATTACACATCATGTTCTTATCACCTGGAGGCCCAAGAAGTTATGAAGAAAAATCAATCAAAGGAAAAATGCATATGAAGAAGGGTGCAAAAAGAAAGGTCGGGGTTACTCATGTACCATGATTTCTCCCTCCTACACTCATATACTAGGTGTGGGTTTCCCTTGTTATAGCTACCCTTGTACCATGACATCTGGTCTAGATGATTTCACTGACCCCTACTATGTTCCATCACCATATCATTTGCCACCTACCACTTGGGGGATGTACCATGGACATATCACCCCATTTAAAGGTCAAAACCACCTAATAGGGTCCTTGATTAACCCCCTTATTAATCTTGGAGACACTTGTACATGCCAAAGCCCACTGTGGAAGGGCATGCCACCATGAAGTACCTCATTGATTCCATGACTTGTAATATATTTTACTTGATTATTCTAATAATTTTTTGTATTGGAGGGCGGCAAAGGGGATGCATTGGATCTTATGCAAGATTGCAAGTGGGTATCTATTTGGAGCTTGGTTTCCCTATATAGGGTCATAACCCTCCAAAGGGTCACATTGGCACTTATAGGGTGTGCATTGAGAGCCATGGGCCTCCACCATAGCAAATATTACTTCATGGGTCCCCAGCAGTGCTCATTGATTGCTCGTATTCAACCTTTTGGATGAGGATGATGCACCTGGTTCACCATGCCCAGTCGGCTCCACATTTTCACCATACACTTAGCAGATGTTCTAGGGTCTAGAGGATGTATCTCGTTGTAGAAGGAGGGCTTATATCATCATCCTAGCCCTCAAAAATGGTCTACAGGAATTTTTTATCCACTTGGAGACCCATGAGGATGTCCTTGTGCCCCCACATCCAATTAGGAGCACCACTAGTTCTTGCTTAGAAAACAAGGGGCCAACCCCTTGTCCACAATGTTTGGAGCCCAACTCTTCATCGTGGCACCCCTCGGACTTCATTAGGGCTCCTCAAAGGCCCAGTGACTCTCTATATTTATCATTTTTCCCTCTTGAGAGGCTTATCCTTATGTTATTGGCCTATTTGGTGGGCTTGTCACCAAAAGTATTGTTATTATGCACAATATTTTATTTTAGGGGCATTATTAGTCCAAATCAGGTCATTCAAATCCCCTAGAGAATTGTATAAATAGAAGAGAGGAATTCTCTCTCATTCATTGTCACTTGGATTGGGTTATTATCTCTTGTGATATTTTCGCTATGCCTTTTGGAGGATGAGTTTGGATGATATGGATGAATTTTGATGGTTGGATAACTCCCACTTGTCTTGGAGCTTCTCTATTGGCATAATTTAATGATTGGATACTCGTTTATACATGTAAGTGTTATTTTCATGCTTATTCTTGTTATTTACTTTTGTCAATGAATGTTGTTGGGATTTTCGTTATACAAGTATGAAATTTACTACTTTCTATACGAATTAGTGGAAATTGTGATCTTTTATAGTGTTACATCATGTCACGAGCCATGTATGAATGGGTGAATGTTCCTAGAGATATTTTATGTTAAATACATCTCAAAAAGTCATCATTTATTTCAAATTGAAGTGTAAAGACCTTAAAGCAGTTGCTCTCATGCCCTAATACCTTGTGAAGTTGTTTGAAGGCCTCCTTGATTGGGTGAACTCTTTCCAAGCCATAAATTTTCCTTTACTCCATCTCTCCCAAAGGACAAGGCACTAATACTCCATAGCTGATCACTTTTAAAGCTTATTTCTCTCACCTCCCCTTCTTTTTCTAGGCCTAGCCTCCATATGTCACCTAGGGCATCACTTTTCTCATGATTTAGCCATCAAAATAATTTGATCTCTTGCCCACGACTGTGTTGTTGTGTGCTCTAGAAACCCTCCAAATTTCACAAAATTTTGATTGTGGGATCTTGAGATATCTCAAACCCTAACTCGAAGATTGATTTTGGCCCTTGGTTTCCCATTGACTAGTAACCTCATTAGGATCATAGCATTAAATTATCAAAAAAATATTATTTCTTTGGTCCTCTTCCCTTCCCTAAATAGGTCAAGCACATTCTGGATTGATCAACTCCATACCCTTAACATAATTGTGGGTCCACTTGGCCTTTTGTGGTCTTGCAACTTGTTGGTTCCAATTTGATAAAAACCGCATAAAAGTCAAGTCTCCACAAAATCCCTAAGTCTAGGAACCATCTTGGCAAAGCATACTCTCATAATATAGCCCTAAGGATCTTCTTGACCCTTCCTAGAGAACCCATCATCTTGCTTCCAAAGCAAGCAAGTCATACAATTGAGTCTCTCTTGTGAATAGGACTTGGGAATCACCTTTCATCATTTTCATTGATATATCCATTATCGTGATTCTTCTCATATCGAGTCTCCTCCCATCGGTGAAAGTTTGTAAAGAGCAGGTAGCCTTAGCTGAGGTGACAATGGGTTATCGCTCCATTGTTTCCCTTGACATAGTAGTTTCTCCATAGGACAACCTCCTAGGACCCCTGCTAGTTTGAGTGGTAACATGATCAAATTACTTTTACACTCAAAAAAAAGGCTTGCCCCTTCAGAATTTGACATGAAGTTAAAATGAATATAGATTGGTTTTAAGAAATATAAATGTGTACAAATTAAAGCTACATTGAAAATGCATATTTTCATGTTAAAGTGAACATTAAGTTGGTGACATGGAGAAGTTTTGCTTCTATCATATACATTTCAACTTAAGTTTTTAAGTTAATGTTGAGATTCCAAAATTCTTGAAAGCCAAAATGGAATTCTAATAAAAATTTAAAATTTTATTAGAAATTATATTTAAAAATTTAATAAAATCATTAGCTTATTTAATATTTTTTTATAAGTTATAAATAATCATTTATTTCTATTCTATTCAACCCATTATGTTTTTTCATATTTTTCAAAAAGATAGACCTTATCCAAAATATAAAATCTAAGTTTATTATTTATATTATAAATCTTTATTTATATTAAATTATATGTTTGATAGCAAAGGATTACTCATAACTTCATTATGTATTAGGCAACCGTCAATGCATTGCTCACCATCCATGCTAACATTGCCCTTCCCTTATGTGGTTTCATAAAAGATCCATAAATACAAAATAACTAATTGTTGAATTCACATGATAATTTAATCTATCGTGATACTTTGTAGCATTCAATTCGTCCATTGCAAGAAACATTATCCAACATTACTATGCTCACTTTATCCTATTGGTTGAAAAGTGGTAGGGGGAGGAAAAGGAACGATGGTTTTCTTAGTGGAATCTAATAGTAAATAAAATCCCTCTGTAAATTGAGTACATGAGGGTTATTATGAAGGATTTGTGGCTATAGATTTCTAGCTTTTTAACCATGGAGAAAATTATTTTTTTTTAAAACGTATTCTCCTTTGCAATTAAGCCCAGAGTTAATTGTAATAATCAATCAAGATTAAAAGCATCATTCGACTGAATTGATAATGGATTATTCTAGGGAGTGATTGTTGGGAGAGAGTTTTAATCTAGGGTTTTGATGTAGGGTTTGTGTAGCTGGTTACCATGGCCGGGCAAGGAGGATGGAGTTCGGCTCCCTCCTATAGTCAAGTAGTTGTGGACAAAAGCAAAGGATTTGGTTCCCATCGTTTCAAGAAACCAGCGGAGGTGGCAACAGAGATTACGAATAATGAAAATCGGAAACCATCAAACCTCAAGAGCAGGAAGAGAACCATGAGGAATAAAGTAAGGAGAAGAGGATAGAGGGTAGCAGTCAGAGAGTTTCTCCCATGAAAATATCAGGGACATGTAAACCCAAGGCGACCACTATTCCTCAAGTCATTTTAAGTGACCCAGCGCTGCAGGTGCACAGAGACCACATGGCGAAATATGTTGTTATCTATAAATTCATGGGGATCTGGCCGACAGAGAAGGCTTTGCAAGCATGGATAAGGAACCACTGGAAACCAAAGAGGAAAATTTCCCTTCACCTTGGGTCCAAGGGTTTCTTCACAGCGGTGTTCACAAGCCTAGAGGACAAAGACAGAGTGTTCGAAGGAGGACCCTATTTTTACGCATCTGCAGGCCTTTACATGAGACCATGGGTGATGAACTTTGTCCCAGAATGAGAGACTTTCACCTCAGTACCAGTATGGATAAGACCCTACTCCCTTCCTTTAGATTATTGGCTGCCAGAATCTCTAAAGGCTATTGGTAACAAGCTAGGGCATTTTATAAAAATCTCAGATAATACTCTAAGAGGAAAATACACTTCCTTTGCTTAGATATGTGTGGAAATGGACTTATCTGGGGCACTTCCGGATGAAATCATTTTGGAAGTGTATGAAGAAGAATGGGTGCAAACGGTATACTATGAACACGTCCCATTCAGGTGCCATAAGTGTCATGAACACGGGCACCTATACATGGATTGCCCTTTGAACCAACTGGAGAGTAACACAAAAGCAACCACAGGAAAGGATCCGAGTGTTTTACTAAGGTAGGGGGTAAAGGGAAAGGAGGTAAGAGGTACCAAAAGAAAAGTACTGAAGATGGACAAATGAACCACAATAGTTTTAAGATCCTAGAAGAAGAAGTTGCAAACAATGGGACAAACCAGGAATTGGAGAATATTCACAAGGAGAAGGAAGGGGATGCTAACATTGAGGAGATACCAGAAAACAGTAAACAAAGGGATGATTTGCCAAATATGATGGAGCTTAGCAGGGACCACAAGATGACTCCAAGTGAGGCAAGAATGGAAGACCATGAGTTGTAGGAGATTCTAGAGAGGGAGAATTTAGACCTAGAAAAATTTCTGAAGTAGGGAATCGCCAAAGGGGTTGACTCTCTGCCAAAAGAAAAGTTTGATAGGGTTCAATAGCTCTTCCTCTAGAGATCACAAACAAAGAGATCTGGAGTCAAAATAAACCATGACAGTTAGGAGAACAAGGGAGTGAAAACTATGGAGGATACACCGATGTTTTCTTCAAAGAACCCCGGTAGGAAAAGAGGAAGGAAGAAATAGAATGAGTTGTTGCCCGAATGTGGAAAAATTATGATTAACTCAGGTAAGATGAAGGATCTTACCAGTTACTCATTTACAAACCTTTCTTAATGAAGCTTACAACCTTGAATATTAGGGGTCTAGGAAGTAAAAGGAAACAAAGAAATTTTAGTAGTCGAATAAAAGAAGAAAAATCAGATATGATTTTTATTCAGGAAACAAAATGTTCTATGGACAAGATTAGAGAGATATACTACAAATGGTTAATCAAGTATGAGTATCTAAAGGTAAAAGTAGATAACTCGGCGGGGGGGATTCTCACTCTATGGGATCCTCAAAAACTTGGAATCCTGCATGCTGAAGCTTCTAGGAATTATCTATCGATGGTGATTCAAACTTTGGGGGATAAGGAGATCTACATGATCACTAATGTTTATGGCCCTCAAAAACTAGAAGACAAACTAAAGCTTCTCACATCCCTTGAGGAATTGAGAGAGAGACATCCTAATATGCCTTGGATTCTAGCAGGGGATTTCAATATGATCAGATCTCTTACAAAAAAGAAATAAATAAATAAATAAAGGAGGTACAAGGAAACTAGGTAGGGACTCCATTGCCTTCCAGAACTTCATGAATAACATGGGGCTAGTGGACACAGAAACAACAAATGGCATTTTTACTTGGAATAATAAAAGAGGAGGACCTTCTCAAGTTGCCTCTAAATTAAACAGATTCATAATCTCAGAGGAACTCCTTATCAAAGGCCTTGATATGTCATCTTTAATCATTCCCTTCAGAGACTTGGACCACTGGCATGTCCAGATGGAAGCCACTTTTATGGGTACACCAAGGAATAGACCCTTTAGGTTTGAAAATATCTGGCTCTCTCACCCTGACTTCACCAGCAATATTGACAAATGGTGGAGGAAGATAGGCTCATTCAAGGCACTAAAATGTTCATACTGCAGCACAGACTCAAGCACATCAAATCTAAGCTTAAACATTGGAATAAACAAGAGTTTGGCAATATTTCTAAAGCCAAAAAAGAAGTTGAGAAGAAAATCCAGGAGATTAATCAAATCAACATCCTAAAGGGTTTTATTGAGGAAAGGAAAATTCAGGCTGATTCTCTGCAGAATGAATGGGAGGATCGGTGCTTGCAAGAGGAGATTTTGCGGAGACAGAAATTGAGGGTGCAGTTGATTAGAGAAGGAGAAAGAAACACAAAGTTTTTTCATAGATCAACTTTGGATCACAAATCTCATAACAGAATTTCCAAACTCAAAGATTCTCAAGGGAAAGAGCTTGTCTCATGCATAGAAATATAATTTGTTCTAGTTCATCACTTCAGTAGCATAGCAGAGGAGCCTTTTGTTGACAGATCTCAGTTCATTAACAAATTCACAAGGTTCATTCCTAGACTTGTAACCAGGGAAGACAACCACAATCTTAATAGGCCAGTGTCTGAAGAGGAGGTTAGTGAGATCATCAATGAGATGCAAAATGGGAAAGCTCCTGGCCTTGATGGTTTCAATGTGGATTTCTTCAAAGCTTGTTGGAAAGTAGTCAAACAAGATATCCTTGCAGTTGTGGAGGACTCTAGAAGATCCAAAACTGTGTTGAAAGCTATTAATGCCTCTTTCATAACTTTGATTCCAAAGCAGGAAAAAGCCATGACACCAGATAGATTCAGACCCATAGCTTTATATAATGTGGTGTACAAAATTATATCCAAAGTGATTGCTAACGGACTAAAGCCTCTTCTTCCTGTTCTTGTTTCAGAGGAGCAAACCGCTTTTGTGGAAGGAAGACATATTCTCAATAACATCATACAAGCACATGAGGTGGTTCCCTCTCTTAAGAGCAAGAAGCAAGCTGGTATGATAGTGCAACTCGACCTAGCGAAAGCTTATGATAAGCTAAGTTGGGCTTACATCAAGGACGTGCTAAGAGCTTATGGTTTCAACCACAACTAGACAAGATGGTTTATGGCCCTTGCATCCTCGGTTAGTTTCTCAATTTTGCTTAATGGATCTCCATCTAGAACCTTTATACCTTCTAGGGGTCTCAGATAAGGGGATCCAATCTCCCCCTTCCTTTTTTTTCTCATGATGGAAGGACTTGGCATATCAATCAAAATAGAAAATGGTGAAGGAAGAATCCAGGGCCTGAAACTTACCCAGAATATTCCTCAAACCCTAGCAAAAACTCCAACTAAATATGTGCAAATGATATAATAACCCAGAGTGATAAAATAACAGTGGAACAAGATATAATAATGTAAACCAGATGTATAAGCAGATACACAAGAAATGCAGCGAGAAATGCTAAGCCATTTTATTATACTAAGCAATAAATGAGTACAAGAGGTGATTAGATAGATGGCACCTCGACTTGCACAAGGCAAGTGAAGGAATACTCTCAGAATGACAAGAATGGCCTCTCTGCATGGATGTTGCTGCTGCTAGAAAACAAATGATGATTTGAGGTTGCTCCCCTCCTCAGAAAAAGCTGAAACTCTAGATTCGGGCTCTACTCAAGAAACCCAGAAAGCTTTCCTGGAATGGTCTCATACTGATTTGCATCCCAGCTGCTGGAAAACTGTCGTACTGTTGATGTTGCTAGAAAACAAATGATGATTTAGGGCTACTCCCCTCCTCGAAAAAAGCTGAAACTCTGGATTTGGGCTCTATTCAAGAAACCCAGAAAGCTTTCCTGGAATGGCCTCACACTGATCTGTGTCCCAGCTGCTAGAAAACTGTCGTGCTACTACTGTTGCTGGAAATCAAATGAGGATTTGGGGCTGCTCCCCTTCTTAGAAAAGACTGAAACTCTGGAATCGGACTCTACTCAAGAAACCCAGAAAAACCTAGAAAGCTTTTCTGAAATAGCTGACCCCCGAAAATCACCCCCTTGGGATTCTGCAGAGTTCCTCAAAGGCGCTGATGAAACTGCTACTGAAATGTTGATGAAACTACTGCTGGAATGCCAATGGAAATACCTTGCCTGAATAGGCACTCAAAGTCCCCCGGGGCTAAGGGTGAGATCTCCAAATGGAGACACTCAATGCACTAAACAGTGTTGCAGACTAGTTAAACAACCAGTGTGCTCTAAGTCTAAATGACTATCACAAATCCTCATAACCAGAATGCTCAAAATGAGGGGGCTCCTCTCTCCTTTATAGCTTTTGCCTCTCTCAATCCCAAGGCTCACCTCCTCCTGCATGATTCCTCTCTTGCCACGTGTTTCTTCCCTCCTGCGCAATCCCTCCATGTGTCTGCGTGGGCTCCATTTTTGCTTCCCCCTTTGGCCCCCTTGGCTCCCCTCTAAGTCACAACGTTGTGCTACTAGGAAGTGATTTTTTATTCTAAAAGTGGGTTATGTTCCACGTCCTCACTTTTTTTTTTTACAAATAACTATAGAAGGGAAAAATTGAACAAAATCTAATATGGCATGATCCAGATTATCCACAGTTTCATGTTATTGGGAACCCCAATGTTCCAAATAAGCATGATAAGAGAGTCATTAATCTCTCATCCATAATGCTCACTTCTGAAGAAATCAATATCCTTAGCAGAGGATTGGGATTTTCGGTCTCTCCTAAGAACATTCCATTTGAAAGCATCATCTGCAACATTAAGAATGGGACTCAAGGCCTTTCATCAAACATTAAAGAGATATTAAGACAGGAATGTTCCCTAGTTATGTTGAAGTCTAAGCGCCCAAAGAGTAACCTGAATAAAGAAGGGCAAGAGGCTCTTAGATCTCTCCGAAATAATGATAAGATAGTTATTCTTAAAGCTGATAAAGGAGGGGCCACTGTGGTGTTAAATAAGGAAGATTACATTCATAAAATGAATGAGTATTTAAATTGTGGGAGTTATAGAAGAGTCAACTCCAACCCTACTCCCAAGGTGATAAAGCAAGTCAAGAAAGCCATCATGGAAACTAACCTGGAAGATAAAATAAAAAAGAAGTTGATTCCCTCCTATGAGGTTATTCCTAGAATCTATGGATTACCAAAAAATCCATAAGGAAGGGATCCCTTTTAGACCAATTGTTAACACCATTGGTTCCCCTACCTATGAATTAGCTAAGTATGTAGCTAAGATCCTAAAACCTCTAGTTGGTAACACAGACTCTTTTATAAAAGACTCAAATGATTTTGTAAAACTTATCAAGAATAAAAGGGTGGATAAAGAGGATATTCTAGTAAGTTTCGATGTAGTTTCTTTGTTTACAAAGATTCCTCTAGATGAAGTTGTTCATGTTACAAAGATGTCCACCGATCCTGAAACAGCAAAGCTTGCAGAAATTTGTTTACAGTCCACTTTTTTTAGTTTTCAAGATCACTATTATGAACAAATATCTGGAGTCGCCATGGGTTCCCCACTCTCACCTATTGTCGCCAACTTATACATGGAGTACTTTGAAAGAAAAGCCCTTGACTCATACACTTTGAAGCCAACCTGGTGGAAAAGATTTGTGGATGACACTAACCTAAATTGGACTCATGGTAAGGCAGAACTGGAGAGGTTTTTCAATCATCTTAACTCTATATCTTCCGAAATCAAATTTTCTATGGAGCTTGAAGAGAACGGTAAGATCCCCTTTCTAGATGTT
The DNA here is from genome assembly GCA_000404065.3 of Pinus taeda. NCBI lineage: Eukaryota > Viridiplantae > Streptophyta > Pinopsida > Pinales > Pinaceae > Pinus > Pinus taeda. The sequence goes on from APFE030839138.1 coordinate 17,736, forward strand.
CTGATCAGTAGAAAAGAGGATGGTACCTTGGGGCACCAGGTCTATAGAAAGAAAACTCATACTGATAGCTATCTTCATGCTGACTCTTACCATCATCCTTCCCAAAAATCAGGTGTCTTAAACACTCTAGCTGTTAGGGCTTTCAGGATTTCTGACCATGATCACCTAAAAGAAGAGATTGAACACTTAACCTCTGTCTTCAAAAACCTTGGATACAAAGAGTGGAGTATCAAGAAAGCTATAAGAAGAGCTGAGGATAAGGTCCTCTCTAAGCATCCTCCTAAAGACAAGAAGGAGAATTATGGAAAAGTTTACGTTCCATTCATCCAAGGGATTACAGATAAGATTGCAAAAATTTTAAGGAAGAACAACATAAACACTCAATTTACAACTTGTGGAACTATAAGGCAAATGATGAGGTCAGTAAAGGATAACATTGATCGTCAACAACTCAAGGGTGTGTACAAGATTGATTGCTCTTGTGGCAAGAGTTATATTGGGGAAATAGGTCGGTCTCTAAAAATAAGACTAAAAGAGCACGCGGCTGATATAAAGAATGAGAGGTCCCGTACATCAGCCCTTGCAGAACACTCATCCAAAACCAAACATCATGTGTGTTTGGAAGACGCTAAGATAATTGCAAGAGAGGATAATTATCATAAAAGGAAAATCAGAGAGGCCATCGAAATTATGAAATTTCCTCAGAACCTCAACAGGGACAATGGGAGTGAAATCAGTGGAAATTGACTTCCCCTAATCAGACAAATAAACCCCTCCAGACCTTTGGAAGCATAGTATCAGGGGTTTTCATATTAATAAAATTAATTAATTAATTTTAATTAAATTTAATTAGATTAATTAGATCAAATAATTTATTTTATTTTATTTTATTTTATTTTAATTTAATATAATTAATTATATTAATTAAATTATTTTTAATTAATTCTTAATAAAATATAAGAATAGAAATTAAATAAAATTTCTCAAATAATTAATAATAACCAAAAAATTAACATTTGATTAATAAATAAAATAAAGATTATAAATTGATTAATTAGACAATTAGGGCTCAATAGGTTAAACAGTGAAAAATGGTAAATAACAAAAATAAAATTAATAAAAAAGAATATGGATAAAAATTAATTAATTAATTAATTAAATTTAAATTAATTAATTAAATAAAAATAAAAGCAATAGAAAGAATTATAAATTAATTACTTGATTATTTTAATTAAATTAATTAGATTAATAAATCAAATTAATTAATTTAATTTAATTTAATTATTTAATTATATCAATTTTAATTAATTCTAATAAAATTAAAAATTAAATAGAATTAGTCAATTAATTAAACTAAAATAATTAATAACAACCAAAGATTAACCTATAATAAATAAATAAAATAAAGGTTAATAATAAAAATTAATTAGTTAATTGATTAATTAGAAAGATTAAGGCTAAATAAGATTAACAATGGTAAATAACAATAAATAAAATAAATAGGGTTTGTTCTATGGTAAGAATGTTTAGAATCATGGTTGAGTAAGGATAGAAGGTTGTTAAAACAAAAACAAAATTGCTGCGGGAGCGCCCTGCGACTGATCGTGCATCTTCCCTGCGTCTGAGGTTGTCGCCTCGGCCTTGAGGCCGTTTCGGAGGGCTTAGCCTCCTTCTGCGCAACGCTGCTCCTGTTCCTTAACGGTGGTCCAGACTCTGCTTCCCTGATCGCTTTCCTGGGGCTTCTTCTGAGCAGATTTGGGGGCTATGACCGCTGATCTTGGGTGAGCTCGATTAGATCGAACCAAGGCTGCTCCAATGGAATCTCCTACGCCCCCTCTCTCTGAAGCCGAGGCTTTTGTCAATCTGTTGAAGTGTCTTCCAAAAAAGAAAAAGACCGAGGCTGTGAAATTTGTAAAACGCTTGGACGACATCCCTGAGATCTCGATTCCTCCCGAGAAGTCGATCCAGGTCGCCCTTTCTCTTGCTAAGCGTGCTTTGGTTGGGCATTTCATTGGGCTATGGCCCTCCCTCAAAACTACGGAGAGCTGGGTCGTAAGGAACTAGGTGCCGCTTATTAAAAGCAGAGTCACTTCGTATTTTCTGGGGAAGATTTTCTTCCTGTTTGAATTTGATGAAAAAGAAGATAAGGAGCTGATATTTCGCAATGGCCCCTATTTCATGGGCCCTCAAGGGCTATATCTCAATAAGTGGACCCCTTATTTCGATCCAGCAGTTGACGTCCCCTCAACTGTCCTTGTGTGGGTTCGTTTACCCAATCTACCAATGCATTGCTGGAACTGGGAATCCCTCTTACACATCGGAAATACCTTAGGTAAATTCATCGATGGTGCCAACAGCAAAGATCAATTCGATTGCACTAGAATCTGTGTTGAAGTTGACCTAGAGGTCGGTCTTCCTGAGGCAATAAAGATTAAGGTCGGAAGTCGGTCGCATGTTCAAAAACTGGATTATGAGCAGCTTCCGTTCTAGTGCAGGAAATGCCATGTCTACGGCCATTTTGCTAGAGGCTGTCCGAAAAATAGTGAAGCAAAGAAAGGCAAGGAGGAAGGATGGACGCAGGTTAAAAGATCCAAAAAGAAAGCCCCAAGATCTGGCAATAACAATGCCAAATTCCCCCGGACTAGCTCTAGGCTTCAAACCCCTCACATGGAAGAACAAGGAAATAAATTTATTCAATTAAGTTCAACAACAGAATGGAAGAGATACCCTCAGAAGAAGCTGAGGAAGTGCAAAGCTCGAAGGATTCAGAAGAAGAAGGAGAAATAGCAGGTTCACAATCTTCGACCTGAAGATCATTGAGAGGCCGAAAATATTCCCGAGAAAAAAGAGAGTAGGAGACATACAAAGACAAATTACAAGGAAGCCAGCCCACCCTCGAGAAAATTTTGGCTAAAACACCGAAGATGACTAGAAATCAAATCCAGAGCTCCAAAGGAGATCCCCACTCCAAAAGCAAGTGATGAAGATTGTCTCCTGGAATTGTAGGGGTATGCGGAGCAAAATAAAAGAAGAAGCCATCAAAAGTCTGATAAGATCCGATTCTCCTGACATACTCTTCATCCAGGAGACTAAAATGGAGGATAAGGCCTTCCTCCATATAGGCAAAAAGTTATGGAAGAGAAGCGAAGGACAAGCAGTCTCAGCCCGGGGTGCCTCAGGAGGCCTGGGCACTCTTTGGAACACAAACAAATTCTCAAAGGTTACAAAGGTCGCCAACTCTCACTGGCTGTTCACAAAGCTAAAACATGTGGACTCAGATGAGACCCTCCTCATTTTTAATGTGTAAGATCCAGTTAGCGCAAGAGAGAAAAAGACCTGCTAGGATTCCATTAGAGGATTGGCAGATTCTGAAGATCTAGCAAACATCATCATTGCTGGGGATCTAAATCTCACCTTAACTCTGGCTGAAAAATGCGGAGGAAGCATAGTAAGGGACCCGGCGTGCGAAAGGGTGGAGGATCTGCTTCAGGATTGGGATATGATCGACATCAAACCTTCATCGAGCAAGTACACCTGGTCCAACAGAAGGCTTGGTCTGGGTCACATTACTGCAAGGTTAGACAGATTTCTTGTTCAAAGTACTTTCCTTCTTCTTGGGTTAGAATCTAGAATGCATATTCTCCCTTGCAGCGTATCTGATCACAGACCCATCAAACTTGATCTTGTGGCCCATATAGATCAAGGTCCTATCCCTTTTAAATTCAGTCCCCTTTGGGTCAAGGAACAGACCTTTATGCAATTAGTAAAAAACACATGGAGGTAGCCTGTCAACGGCTCTGCCTTCTTCGTTTCGGAAGAAAAGCTTAGGAGAGTGAAAGCTGCATTGAAAACTTGGGTAAAATCCCTTCCCAATCCAGCAGTGGAAACGAAAAAGATTCAAGAATGCCTCGAGAACCACCATTTGAACACGGAAAATGAAGTGATCACAAAAGAAGTCCTTGATAAGGAGGCTGAACTTCAACAAAAGATACTTAAAGCAAGTTTGGCCGAGGAAGAGTATTGGAGGGTCAAATCTCGTAGGCTTTGGCTCAAGGCAGGAGATAGGAATTCCACTTTATTTCACAAGCAATCCCAAGCTTGGAAAAACTTCAACTCCATCTCTGAAATTAAGGAAGAGAACACCACCCACAGAGATATTCAAAGTATAAAAAAAATTTCCTTCCTCCATTTCAAAAATCTGTATAGTGAAAAAGAGGGCCTGGGGCATACCTCATCCTTATTAAATGAGGTGCCCACTCTGATTTCGGCCCGAAAGAACCAATCCTTGGAAGCAGAAGTCACTAATGATGAAATTAAAACTGCTCTCTTCGCCATGGAGCCTAATAAGGCTCCGGGCCCAAATGGCTTCACTGCCAGATTCTTGCAGGACTGCTGGCAGATTGTGGAAAAAGATTTAGGCAGAATGGTCTGAAAATCTCAAGCTTGTCAGAAAATAGGAGGAAGTACCAACTCGGCTTTCTTAGCCCTTATCCCTAAGGAAAAAGGAGCCAACACCTTCTCCAGATTTCGCCCTATCTCCCTTTGCAACATAGGTTACAAACTAATAACAAAAGTGATTGCCAACAGGTTGAAAACTATTCTTCCTTCCATTATTCCAGAGAATCAGGGGGGTTTTATTCAGGGAAGACAGATAGTGGATAATTTTATCCTGGTCCAAGAGGCGATTCACTCAAGCTTGACCCGGAAAGAGAAAGGAATGGTTGTCAAATTAGACCTTGAAAGCGCCTTTGATAGGGTAAGACACAGATTTCTGCTGGATTTGCACAAATTTGGGTTTGGCCCCAAATTCATCACCTGGATCAAGGCATGCATCAGTGAGCCATGGATCGCCCCTTTGGTGAATGGGAGGGCCACAGACTTTTTCAAAGCCTCTGGAGGGCTGAGGCAAGGGTGCCCTCTATCCCCCTTGCTCTTTGTCCTTCAAGCTTCTGTCCTCAGTTTCCTTTTGAATAAAAAGTAGGCAGATCAAAAAATAATGGGAATAAACATCGCAAGAGGCGTCAAAAGCATAAACCATGCACTTTTCGTGGATGACTCTCTTCTGTTGGGCGCTGCCTCCCTACCTTTGGCTAAAAGATTCAAAGAAGTGGTGGATGTCTATTGTGAAGACTCAAGAAGTAGCCTCAATAAAGGCAAATGTCACATTTTCTACTGGAATGTAAAGACCAGAACGATCCAAGCCATTTCTAACTGTTTTGGTTTTGCAGCCTCCTCTGCTTGGTCATCCTTCAAATATCTGGGTCTCCCTGTCTTCCAAAAAAGAGCCCTCAGCAGAGATTGGTTGCCTTTGTTGGAAAAAATCAAGTCTAAAATTCATTCCTGGGGATACAACTGGCTCAATCTAGCAGGTAAGACAGTGCTAATAAAAGTTGTTCTGAATAGCCTTCCCATCTATCAGGCTGCAGTGATGATGGCTCCTATTGGCATCACAAGGAAAATAGAGTATATAAGAATTTTTTTTTGGAAAGGTGGGAAAGCAAATGACAAGAGAATTCCATTAATAAGTTGGGACACAATCTCCTTGCCCAGAATGGAAGGCGGAATGCAATTCAAGAATATCTACAAGCAAAATATTGCTTTGGGCGCAAAGCTGTTATGGAGGATAATCGCTCCAAATCCGGGTTGGGCTCAGCTTGTGTTATGGAAAAAGTACTTCCGTGGGCAGAGAGCTCACTGCCTGGACAATCCTATCACCACCTCTGGAACTATGATACATAAGTTGTGCGAAAGAGCCTCTACCTTAATCAAACAGCATGTGCACTGGATTCCTAGAAATGGAAAGCATATTAATATCTGGGAGGACCACATTATGGGGAGTGACCCCATTGCTGATGATTGTTCTCTGATCCTGTTAAAAGACTGGACGGATAGAGCAGGCGTCAAAATGGTGTGGGACTTATCACAATGGGAAAATAATAACTGGCAAAGATGGAAAATTCTTGAGGTGCCATCGCATCTGTCCAAAGAATATACCACCCTCCTCACCCACTTAAAAGGCAAGGCCCCATTAAATATCAGGAAAGCAGATGCTCGGGGATGGGGATCGATCCCGGGTAGGTACACAGTCTCGTAGGGTTACAAACAGCTCTCTCAGCATCCGAATGTGCCACCTGATCCGAAGCTTTGGTAGGGGATCTAGTCTCATTCAACGATCCCCAAGATAGACACCTTTTGTTGGCTTCTTTGCCATCACACGATATTGACTGAAGACAGACTTCGTAAAAGAGGCGTTAACGGTCCCTCTCGCTGCTCACTGTGCGAAGATCATGAAGAAACAGCCGCTCATTTGATGCTCTCTTGTAAATTTGTAGATGTTCTTTAGAAGGAGGCATTAAGCCCTCTGAACTCTGACTTCACTCCTAATCATTGCTCAGACTTGTTTTCAAATTGGAAGCGCATGTATCCTGGTGGAACCTCTCAGAACCTCCATATCAAAGACGCCTGGCTCGCCCTTCCTAAAATAACCTGCTGGCACATATGGCTGGAAAGAAATCAAAGGATTTTCAATGACAAAAAGAGCGACCCCAAGATAATCTGGGTTAAAATCAAAAGTCACCTGAAAGATTGTGTGGGAGACTAGCTAGATAGGGCAGATCTTAGTGATCAAGACACAGTTTGGGGAGATTCTCTGGGCCTCCAATTCATTGATAAAGTCAGGCTTCCCCCTCCCCTAAAGCATTGGCAAATCCGTCTCAAGGCTGAAGAACTCGTTGAGTTATGCAAAAAGAAGGCAAGAAAACTCTCTTCTTTGACGGTGTTGCAAAAGGCAACCCCAACAGCTCTGGAGTAGGTGGTGTCATTAAAAACGCAGATGGAAGAATTGAATCTAGATATGCTTGGGGAGTGGGCTTCAACTCCAGCATTCAAGTTGAAGCTTTGGCTCTCCTCCAGGGACTCAAGTTGCTCTCCACTCTGGGCATCAAAGATGCAATTATTTTTGGGGACTCCCAGTCCATTATAAAGGCCATGGTGGATAAATCCTCTCCCTCAGATTTAAGATTATCAAGACTTCTGAGCAGAATTAGATTCCTGACAAATACCTTCCAGAATCTGGAGTTTCTTCATGTAAAGAGAGAAAACAATAAAGAAGTCGATGCTGAAGCCAACAAAGCGGTTCTTCTCCCCCCCGGAGTGGTCCTAAGAGACGGAGACAAAGGTTGGGATCCCATCCCTTAACTGCCTGTTTAAAATGTTTCACTGTCTTTTATTGAAGCAGTTTGTTTGTATCAGCAATTTAGGAAAGATAGATAAAGCTACAAGAACTACAGCTAGTAAAAATCGCAAGCCAATTAGAGGGGAATTCAATTGGATCCTGACAGAAGAGAAATCTGATCTCTGTTTACCTCATTGTAATCTGAATTATGGCTTTCCAACCAAGAATTAATATATCAACCTACTCGTTTCTGTCAAAAAAAACAATAAAGAAAATAAATAAAAAAGAATTATAGAATTAATTAATCAAATAAAATTTAAATTAATTAATTAAATAAAATAAAATTAATTAATTAATTAAAATAAAAATAGAACAATAAAGAACTATAAATAATAAATTAACTTTTTATGAATTAAGTATATTCAACTAAATAAATAATTAATAAAAAAATTTATAAAACTATTAGGAAAATAAAAATAAAAATATATTAGAAAATCATATATATATTAAATATCGGCTTCTTTATAAAAATTAGGGATCTAGGTTTATTTATACCCAAGTCGACAAACTCTTTTCTCAGTAAGCTTTCATTCATATTCTATCTAATTTAGTCCTGATGATGGACCCCCTTTGGGGTTCGAAACATCGATAGAATGAACACGAAACTGTGGATAATCCGGATCATGCCACTGCAAAAAACTAACGCAGAAGCTTAAAATCTAATAGAATCTAATATTTCATTTAGCCATGGCTAATTAGGAATATTACAGTCTCCCCTGGAAAAATGTTGCTTGTCCTGAAGCAACTGAAGTGATGGATGCTTTAAGTTCTGCTCACTCTCCCAAATGGCATCCTCATCCGGAAAATTCTTCCAACTCACCAAGAATTCCCGGACCGTCCTGCTCCATAGTTGCCTCTCCTGGTATCAATGATAGCCTCCGGCTGCAATACCAAATGCCCCTCATCATCCATGGGTGGTAGCTCATCTATCATTATCACCTACTGCCCCAATGCCTTCTTCAGGCATGATACATGAAAAATGTTATGAATCTTGCTGCCTTGGGGCAACTCCAACTCATATGCAACCTGTCCAATCCTACGTATCACCTTGTATGGCCCATAAAAGCAGGGCTTAAGCTTCTCAGCCCCCTTCTTCTTTAGTGACGACTGTTGGTACGGCTGTAACCGTAGGTAGACCATGTCCCCTACTTCGAACTGTCTCTCCACCTGACCCCTATCAGCGTACATCTTCTACTGGTTCTGTGTTGTAGCCATGTTATCCTTGAGAGCTTGGAGAATATCCTGACTCTCTTGGATCCATATCTTAGCTCTAGGAGCCCTGCTATCACCAAACATCACATCAACAAAAGATAAAGGATGATACCCATATAAGGCATAGAATGGTGACATACCAATGGACATGTCATGTGAAGTATTGTAGCAGTACTCCCCCAAATGCAGCCACTTCAGCCATGCTCGTTGCTGCCCACTGACATAGTTACGCAAGTAGCCCTCCGCCACTTGTTAATTGTCTCTGTCTACCCATCCATTTGTGGGTGATAACTGGTACTCAGTGTCAACTCCGTCCCCACCAACCGAAAAAACTCCTGCCAAAACCCGCCCATGAAACGACTATCCCTGTCACTGACGATGGTCTTAGAAAGACTGTGTAGCCTAAAGATCTTTCTGAAGAACAGCTCGGCCATCTGTGTTGCTATATAGTATGCGGATATGGCAAAAAAATGTGTGTACTTTGTTAGTCAATCAATGACGACAAAGATACAATCCTTGCCTTGTACCATGGGCAACCCTGTGATGAAGTCCATCGAAATACTCTCCCATTTCCCCTCTGGAATGGGAAGAGACTGCAATAAACCTGCAGGATGGCTCATCTCTCCCTTGTTCCTCTGACAAACATTGCACTCCCATATGTGCTGGAGTACGTCCTCCCTGAGGCCCTTCCATGAGAACCTCTCTCTAATGGCCCTGTAGGTTTTGGTAAACCCCTGATGTCCTGCCAAAGGTGAATCATGTGATGCCTGGAGTATCTTCTTCTTGAGCTGAGACCCCTCAGTCAAGAAGATCTGGTCCTTGTAATAGATGATCTCATCGACCAACCTGTACCTGTCATCTGCCACCTATCCATCCAAAACCTCACATGCAAACTTGTCCTTGGAGTACTCTACTAAGAGTCGAGCCCTCCAATCTGTATCCAAGCTCATAAGAGACAACGTGGCTAGTCTATGTGAAAGGGCATCTGCTACCACATTGTTCTTACCCTTGACATACTCAATGTCAAAGTCATATGCTTGGATCTTACTGATCCACTTCTATTGCCTCTCCTATAGCTACTTCTGCTCCAAAAAGAACTTGAGGTTGTTGTGATTAGTCCTCATCCTGTAGTCGATGCACATCTTCAATGTACCGTCCTTCTTCTTCACCAACACCACAGAAGAAGCAAAAGAACTCGTGCTCGGTCGAATGTGCCCAAGAGCCAGCAACTCCTGGATAGCCCGCTCAATCTCATCTCGATAGGCCTTGGGGTGCCTATAGCAAGTGGTGATCACTGCTTAGATGCCCTGCTCAAGCTCGATAGTGTGCTCAAACCCCCGATCTGGTGGCTTTCCTGGCAAAATCTCCCCAAACACTATGGCATACCAGTCAATGTTGGACTGTATCTTTGGATGTACCGTCTACCCTGTAGTCCCTACCTCTGATGCACACAGCTCTACTGCCCACTCTATGTCTCCCTTTCAGAAGATTGCCTCCATCCGATGAGCCGAAACAGTCTGAGGGGGATATGTGTGTTGTCCCTGTATCTTCTCATGCCTCCCTGTCTTCTCATCATCCCACTCCATCTCCAGGGTTTCCCAATCTGTCGTGACCTTCCCTAAAGTGATAATCCACTGAACACCCAGTATCATGTTGGTGTCTGGAATATTGACCACGAAAAAGTGGTCAATCAATGTGTAGGTGCCCATCGTCACTGAAATCTCTGAAACATAACGAGCACACATCATGGTCTGATCCCCTGGGATCAAGACTGAAAACCCATCGAAGATGTCTGTCTATATACCTCTCCGCTCAACCATTTGGGAATCAATGAACTTGTGGGTTGCCCCACTATCAACCAAAACTTATATGCGCTGGCCACATATTGTCCCCCATATGTGTAGCATCAAATACTTGGGAACTCCCCGCAACGTTGCAAGGGCCCCTCCGGTCGGTGCAAAAGATGCACCACCTGCTCTTGGTGGTGGAGGTGGCAAAGGTCCATGTATGGCATGGCTATCTCCTACCTCCACATCCTACTCGTCATCCTCTTCTCCACTGCTCTTGGAGAAGACCTCAATAAAATGTGTTTTACTTGCAGCACATCTATGTCCTGGTGCCCATGGCTCCTGACAAGTGAAGCACAGCCGCTTCTTCTTCAGCTCCCTCCTGGCATCATCGTCAAGCTGTACTTGTCCTGGATTCCCCTTTGGAGGTGGAATCCTCACATCCTTCCCCTTAGATTGGAAAGTCTGTCTCCGGGGGTAAGGTGTCCGGGTCCTGGGTAAGACATCATGTAAGTCCCGGGTCCTACTGATAGTGTCCTAGAGTGTAGCTAGTCTAGTGGATCAGACTAGACCACGAAGTGGCTCTGTTAACCCCTCAACATACATATAGACCCTCCGTGCTGTGGAGAGGTCTGGCACCATCACGGAGACCCTCAAGAAATTTGAAATGTAGGTCTCTGGGCTCCCTGTTTGTTTGAGCCTTGTCAGCTCAACAAAATGTTGCTCTGGATCCCTCCGATCAAATCGCTCCATCAGTCTCCTGGTAAACTCGGTATATGACGTCACTGAGGAGTGCCCCAATGTAACCATCCCATGAAACCATCAATCCTGGGCCTCGCCATCCAAATGCAACATTGCCACCTTGATGGCCTCTGCCTCTAACATCTGGTTAAGCAGGAAATAAATGTCCAACTTCTCCACCCAAGACTTTGTCGAACTGTTTGTTGAGCCATCAAATGTAGGCAAGTGTAATCTACTCGTTTCACGTGGGTGTCATCATCATGGTAATGTCAGTACCCTCTGTGATGGTCGAGGGGTCTACTATCCCACTGGAGCTGAACAAAATCTCTGAATGATAGGGCTTCCCTAAACTCCTGCCCATAGGCCTGGTACTCTACAAAATAATCACCGATATGTCCGGGCTCTACCTCCTGCTGGGCTACGGCCCCGTGTCGGCTCCTAAGAAGGTGGGCATGGTAGAGCGTGTAGGGGCATGTGAGGCCCCCTGTTGCACATTATCACGTTGCTCTGGCAAGTGATGGGATGCACCTAATCCCTCACCGATCTGAAAAACTCATGGCTCTCCTGCTATCTGGCCTCTACTGTCGTGAATTTCTGCCCCATCACCTCAATCTGCCTCGACATATCCTGCACTGATTTGAGGAGCATATCCGAAAATCTCTTCCCATCCTCGTCTGCCATCTGCTCTGTGTCCACTACTGGCTCTCTCTATTTTGCGTATACCATAGGAACACAATCTCCCTCTCCGTAGGTATTCTCCAACCTACACCCAATGTCTCTGTATCTCTGACCTCTGTAACAGATATAGGGTTTTTCCCCCGATGTCATAGATTGCTAGCTCCACAGGCTGAGCCAGATCTATGCTCTGATACCACTATAATATTCCTAACCCAGAATATTCTTCAAACCCTAGCAAAAACTCCAACTAAATATGTGCAAATGATATAATAACCCAGAAGTGATAAAATAACAGTGGAACAGCATATAATAATGTAAACCGGAAATATAAGCAGATACACAAGAAACGTAGCAAGAAATGCTAAGCCATTTTATTATACTGAGCAATAAATGAGTAGAAGAGGTGATTAGATAGATGGCACCTCGACTTGCACAAATCAAGTAAAGGAATACTCTCAGAATGACAAGAATGGCCTCTCTGCGTGGATGTTGTTGTTGTGTTGTTGTTGCTGCTAGAAAACAAATGATGATTTGGGGTTGCTCCCCTCCTCAAAAAAATTTGAAACTATGGATTTGATCTCTACTCAAGAAACCCAGAAAAACCCAGAAAGATTTCCTAGAATGGCCTCAAACTAATCTGCGTCCCCGCTGCCGGGAAACTGTCGTGCTACTGCTGCTACTAGAAAACAAATGATTATTTGGGGTTGCTCCCCTCCTTGGAAAAAGTTGAAACTCTAGATTCAGGCTCTACTCAAGAAACCCGGAAAAACCCAGAAAGCTTTCCTGGAATGGCCTCACACTGATATGCGTCCCAGCGGCTGGAAAATTGTCGTGCTATTGTTGCTGCTCGAAATTGAATGAGGATTTCCGGTAGCTCCCCTCCTCATAAAAGAATGAAACTCTGGAATTAGACTCTACTCAGGAAACCCAGAAAAACCCAGAAAGCTTTTCTGAAATGGTCGACCCCCAAAAATCACCCCCTTGGGGTTCTGCACAGTTCCTCAAAGACGCTGATGAAACTGCTACTGAAATGCTGATGAAACTACTGCTGGAATGCCAGTGGAAATACCTTGCCTGAGCAGGGACTCGAAATCCCCTGGGCTAAGGGTGAGATCTCCGAACGGAGACACTCAATGCACTAAACAATGTTGCAGACTAGCTAAACAGCCAACGTGCTCTAAGTCGAAATGACTATCACAAATGCTCATAAACGGAATGATCAAAATGAGGGGTATCCTCTCTCCTTTATATTTTTTGCCTCAGTCAATCCCAAGGCTCACCTCCTCCTGCGTGATTCCTCTCTTGCCACGTGTTTCTTCCCTCCTATGCAGTCCCTCCATGTGTTTGTGTGGGCTCCATTTCTGTTCCCCCTTTGGCCCCCTTAGCTCTCCTCTAAGTCACAACATTGTGCTACTAGGAAGTGACTTTTTATTCTAAAAGTGAGTTATGTCCCCCGTCCTCACTTTTTTTTATTTACAAATAACTATAGAATGCAAGAATTGAACAAAATCTAATATTCCAATTAGCCATGGCTAATTATGAATATTACAACAATGTTACAGGGCATTCCTATGGTCAAAGAAGCCAAAGCTTTCAAAAAAATCCTAAACGACTTTGCTTTGGTGACTTGTATAGAGGTAAGCCTTGACAAATCAAAAATTTTTTTTTTCAATACTGACATTGCTATTCAGAGGAACCTCACCAGAATTCTAGGGTTTCAAAGGGCTTAGTTACCTTCCAAGCACCTTGGAATGCCTCTTACTGACAAACCTTTGAGTAAAGGAGTGTGGGAACCAATCACCAATAAACTTCAGGATAAAGTCAGGAAATGGACCTGTAGGTCTTTGAACTTGGCGGGGCATCTTGTGCTTACAAAGGTTGTTCCACAGGCTATACCCATTTTCATGTTTTCAACCCTCCCTGCTCCAAAAGGTGTTATACAACAAATCAAGAGTATTCAACGAGATTTTCTTTGGGGTAAAGGGGAAGAGAAAAAGAAGTGGGCGTTGGTAGCTTGGGACAAGCTCTGCAAACCTAAGGCCCAGGGAGGTTTGGGGCTTCATGACCCTGAAATCCTCAGCAGAGTTTTGGGAGAAAAACTTTGGTGGAGGTGGTTAAAAGAATCGGCAACCCCTTGGGCAAAGCTTTGGAAGCATAAATATGCAAAGAATTGGCAAGAGAGGGATCATATCAGAATTTCAGGGCACATCAAGAGCTCCAACATTTGGAACCTTGCTTGGGAGAATAGAGGAACTATCCAGAAGCATAGTTTCTGGGAGATTAGAGCTGGGAACCTTGCCCAATTTGTAGGAACCAAATTTGTTTAAGGAAGAACTAACCGCTCTCAAAAATGACACTAATAACAAAGGTCTAATCATGGTAAGTGACTTTTGGGATCAGGTAAGAGATAATGGCAAATGGCGAATGTGGAAGAATCTAGGTTATAGTGAAGAGAGTCCTTTGAAAACACAGGCAGATTCCCTGGCAGTAGATTTCGAAAAGAGGAAGATTTTAGTGTCTTCCTTGTCTAACCAACTGAGATGGGGCCGAAACAATGAAGGCACATTTAACCTCATGGAAGCTAAATGCATGGCCCTAGGTCTTGATTATCCAAACCCTGACCAGGTTTGGAATAACCTTTAGAGGAACCCGCAATGGATGAAATTCAAGCTATTTATGTGGTTAGTATACCAAAATGAGATTCTCACTTGAGAGAATATTTTGAAAAGAGGTTTTGTTGGCCCATACAAATTCCATCTACGTGGATTACAGGAAGAAATGATGGAGCAATTACTAAACCACTGCCCCTTTACCGCTACATTGTGGGATTGGGCGGCCTTAATCTTCAGGCAAACTGACAGAGACAGACTTGGCATCACCATCACATTGAAGAATTGGAGGAAATACTTCTCAGGTAACGAAATCATTAACAAGGCTTGGACTCTAGTTCTAGGATTTATTATCTGGGATGTCTGGAAAGAAAAAAATGGCAGAATTTTCAAGAACAAAACCGGCTCAACCCAAAATATCATTAGCCAAATTCTACGACAAATCAAAGATACTGTTGGAGCCCTTATGTGGAAAATTCTTGAGGACCCCCCTTCGGCCCAGGAGGCTCACATTCTGAGGTAGTTGGGTCTACATAATCTGGTTCCCCTTGGCGTTGTTAAGGGTGTGAGAAAAACAACTGCTAGTAAAGATATCTGGCAGCCTCCTCCTCATGGTTTTTTGAAAATAAATATAGATGGGGCCTTTAAGGGCAACCCAGGGATGGCTGGATTCGGAGGTGTCATAAGAGATGAGCATGCAAGCATAAAGGCTATCTTCCACAGTCATTTGGGGACTACCACTAATAACATGGCGAAGCTCATGGCCTTAGAACAGAGCATGGAAATCCTTATTGAGTTAAATTTACACAACGCCATAATAGAAACTACTCAGAATTGGTCATTAATGCGGTCAAGAAAATGTGCAATGGAATGGAACCTAGAAAACTGTCGAAACATTGGAGGCTCTCGTAGGTCTTTCATCACATTTACTCCCACTTGATAACCCTGAGAACAATGAATTTTGTTCATGTGCACAGAAAAGCCAATATGTTAGCTGATCATCTGGCGAATGAAGGCATGATATGTAAGGAGAGTTATATTGGGTATGACTGGGAGTCTATACCCTCTGGAAAACTATGGGAAAATTGTCATAGATAGGTGACCAAAGGTAAAGAGTTCTTCCGGATCATGAATAACGAGCAAGAGGAAGACTAGCAGATCATGAATGATGAGTGGGAAAGAGCATAAGTCAAGAGCTTTATTGAAGTGCCAGAGCAAATCCTAACCGTAGATCTCATAGTCAATGCTTACGCCATAGCATAAACAAAATGCTCGGTGGGTATGGAGGTTGGGTTAAAAAGTGTGCTTTTTGTTGGGCCGCAGACCATTGACTCTATTGACCTTCGATATTGAATGGATATCGAGCTTCAATGTGTTCGGTAGTTAAGGGGTTGAGTAGACCCGATATCTTTTTAGACCATGGTTTTATTCTATATCGGGTCCAAAAAAGCAGGTAATGTCCTAGTAAGTTTCTGCAGTGATGACTTGTGGACTATCTGATCGAATGGGTTTTGATCAACGATGCAAATTCACCATGCAACTCAGGTGATCGGAATGTTTATCTACCATCCGATTGAAGGAAATATAGACAGTGGATCTCGGCAGATGGGAGATTTGTTAACCGTCCGACGGAAAGTTTGATCGATGGTGGATTTTGAGGGTTAAGTTTTGGGGAGCATGAGTGGAATTGCGGAGAGTTTGGCAATATGTTCTTTTAGGTTTTTCCCAGGGGGCTTTGGTGGGTATGATTGTAAGATTATTGGTTCATTTGTCCCGGTTGTATGATTGTTCTTATATCGTTCTGTATTTTGTTGTTCTTTACACTTGTAAAGACGTGTACCATATGTAATCTTTGTTCAGTTAATTGAAGAATCCACTCTTACTTGACCAAAAAAAAGCATCATCCTAGTGGAAAATGTTTTCATGTGAGAATATAGAAGCCTTTAAATTGAAGCAAATAATAAAATCTGGTAGCAAAACCTCCTCGTATTCACTACATGAGAATTTGACGGAAAGGATATGTTTAGGTTTATTTTTCATTTTGATTGTTCTCATTCTCTATCTTTGATGTTGGATATATTTTGTTGAGAAATGGATTGTGGCTTTCTTGTCATGGCTTTTATTAATCAATCATGTGTGTCCTTAAATGTCTATATCAATGTTGAACTAGTCAAGTATCATATATTAGAGTTATTGCAAATTAGACTAATGGTCCATATTTCATTGTCTCTCTCAAAAAATTATATTTCCTTCCCTATAAAGGGACTAATCAATCTCTATTTTTTTTATTTTTTTAATCTTAAAAGTCAATATCTTGCATCATTTTAGAAATTGTCTCTATATTGATTGTGGTAATTTATATAAGTTGATTATGATTCAATGTTTTATGGTTTGTTCATAAGTGTCAATAAACATTGCTTGCTTAATTGAAACTTATCACTTATCTATATGTTAATGAAAAGTATTGATACTTCAAAAATATTGCTTAAGATATGGGACTACATAAGTCTCATGTTTATTCTACATTCACTCCATTTTGGGGTCCATCCCTCATTGGTTCCATGTAAGAGTCGTGATCTAAACTTCATGTGCAAGTTTTCATCTTAGAGTAATACATAAGCCATTGAAACCTCATTCCCTGATGAAGTTATCGATCATGTGCCTATGTTTATAATAACCCACAATGATAAAAGTGCATGTTTTCTAGTTTGTAGATCATGGCACATAGTTGAGGCTTCAACTCACCATCAAACCTTTATAGTTCATTGTTATAATTTTTGACATGGGACTGTGAATAATAGGTTCCATGGCATTAAAGGGAAAATCTATATTTATGGATTTCAATAAGGTATCTCATAATTGGAGATCCTCATCTGATTCATGGGTTTTAGCCATGGCTCCTACCTATCCATGGTTGGTGAAGCTATCATTGAATAGGATGATAATAGTGTATAAATATTTAACTCCACTTCCTAACTCCTTCTCAAACTTCAAGGATTTAGTGTTGTTTTATTGTGATAGATTCAACACTAAGGACCTAATTGGTATGATTACAAGAAATTTTAGGCATAATATATTTATATCATTTCATTTGCCTAGTTGTATGAGCATATAATACTAAGAATAAACAATCAATATGATATTTATAGAACTGGTATTCATCATTGCAATCACTATTGCATATCTTTTTCCTAAATCGCTAAAGACTTGCACTGCGTCTCATCCCTTCTAAAATCATGTTATACCATGTATCACAAACTATAGTGAGAATGAAACCTCAATTTCTTACCTGAACATTGTCCTAACTTGTGAACCAATGCCCTATTGAAATAGTTAATTATTTAATTAGTTAGAAATGCTTTATTTGTGGAAAAATAGAAAATTTTGTTACTAAGTGTCCATATGTGAAAAATGAAAGCAGTGATGACGAAGAAGACCATAACATAAAGAAAGGAATCAAACATCATCAACACAAAAATAACCACCAATGGGACAAGCATGAAAAGAAGAAGAACTGTTATAAGTAGAAGAAAAACCTCTACTCAAAAGGGGGTAATGACTTGTTTGAAGAAAGAAATAGCAAAAGTTTCAATAATGATTTAGAAGAAAATCTCTTTTATCGCAATTGAAATAGATATTGACGAAGACAAAGGGAAAGAAAAAATGGATTTAAAAGAAGAAGAAAATTTCCAAAATAGATGGGGAAGTGGATCTTTAAGAAGAACTAATGTGTGCTCTAATCAAAATAAAGAAGTTTAGGAAAAGGAATTTGAAACAAAAGGAGTAGTTGCAAAAATAAGAAGAGGATCATGATGAAAAAGAAAAAACATCACAAAGCCTCAAAGAAAAAGATAAAACTATAATCATCTAAAGACTCAACTAGAATTGACAAAAATTATAAAAGGAATGGTGGAATCTAGTTGAAAGAAAAGGAAGAAAACCATGAGAATTTGGAAGCTAAAATTGTTTTCCATAAGAAAGGAATTGGAGAAGTCGATTGTTCATTTGAATAGAAGCTTGAATATTGAGAAGAATAATGACTTTAAGACCACCACTTCACCAACTGGAAGTGACCAATTTGCAGTTGAATAATGAGGTTTCCCATTTGCAAGCCACCATAAATAATTTTTGTGAAGAAGCTACTCCACTTCAAGGAAATAATAGCCACATGTTTAATGCATATCACAATTTGAAGGAAGATCATGATGTCTTATTATTGCAACTCAAAGAGAAGGATGAAATCATTCATCAATTACTACATGTTATGAAGAAGGTTGTTGATGAGATGTCAAGCTCACCCATTTGCAATGTGATTACTTGTGAGACAGTTGATGTCTCTCCTTTTGATTCATCTCAGACATTACTAGTCACCAATGATGTTTCTCCCAATTTTGAAAAAAATATAATAATCATTGGATCTTTGCTTCTAAGTATAATGGAATATATTGGTGATTTTGCATAGGATTAAAAATCAAATTGGAAACCTGAGGTCATCAAGTTCTATCATGTTAAAAGGTACTTGAATGTCAAGGCAAATGTCTTAGCTAACATAGGTGTGTCCTTCGAACAAGGGATGTTAGCCTAGAATAATGAAAAAATTTCATTTATACCATTTCCATAATCATTGCAAAGTCATATCAAGCATATGGAGGCATGAAGGCATTGTCGCTGCGACAAACACCCTCAAAAATTTTGCCTACACTTGAATTTTTGAGCCTACTAGGGATCTTGCAATCGTTCGTTTTGTAGGCACTTCTTGGTTGTTGATGCCTTCTTAAGTATTTGATCTCCCTCATGGATTATAAGAGTCAAAGTCACCTACTCGCACATGCTCAGTCTGCCACAAGTTCATGAGAGCAGTCTTTTACACAAGCTTGTACAGGCATAACACAGACCATCAAGATTGTGCATGTGTGATGATCGATCCATGTCGACAATCAGCGCATGCTTTCATTGATAATATCTCACTTTTGGTTGCGATTGTGCTTTTGGTTCGATGAGTTTTTCGAACTGTCGCTTTTATGCACCTTCACTTTCATGAGTGTCATTTTCATGTTTTTGGCAATCACCTTCTCTTTCTTTCATCCTAATTAGTGTCATTTTCATGTTATCTTGGCTCTGGCATGTGTTTTTTTCACCATCGTTCACATATCACATGTGTCATTTGCACTTTTCTCTTTATATAGTAAATGGCATCTTTTGGCATGGGAAGTTTCGCTTATCATGTAATTCAGAGTTTGGCTTGTTTCAAAGGGTAATTTGGTGTTGATGAATCCCTTTAGTCATGTATACTTGGTTTACACTCATTTCCAAAGTTTTATGCACTATTGCACAAGTGTCGTCATTGTTATCGCAAAGTGTACCTTTAGTGTCGCACTTGGGGGAAGTCATCACAATGTCATTGCATTAAGGGAATTATGTTATTCATGTATTTTGATTGATCAAGGTTGTGTCTTCAATTTTTCTAAGTGCGTGAACATGCTTAAGTTTTGTCCTTGTTCACTTTGGCTCAGTGATTCCACAGGTAGCCTCATCAGGAAAATTTCACTCATGGGCAACTTGATTTCCCATAGCCTTCCTGAACTACACATTGCGTAGTCTTAACCCACAATCCCTAACCTTGCCTCTTGGAACTACGCATTGCATAGTCACAGTGCCCAGCGTTGACCCTTGAGCTCCAAAACTATGAAATTTTTGCCTCCTAGTCAACCTTAACTACACATTGCGTAGCGTCAAGCCTCAAGCTTCCAGCCTAACACCTTGATTTGTGCAAATACGCAATCCTTGAGACTTTTCTCCCTCTAGAACTACTCATTAAGAAAATTCAAGCCTCAAGCCTAACCCTTCAACCCTTTACCCCTCAATTGTGCAATCTCCCAGCTTGTTCTTCTATCTGAATTGCACATTGGGAAACTTCAAGCCTCAAGCTTGACCTCCTGAATCCCCCAACTATGCAATCACTTAGACTAGGCATTCAGAACTATGCACTGTGTGGTCTCAAGCCTCCAACTTGAGCCCTTGAGTCCCTTAACTACGTTGCCCCTCTTCCCAAACCATCATGAACTATGCATTGCACTGTCTAAAGGCTCAAGCCTCCAGCCTGAGTCCTTAAGTCCCTCAATTGTGCAATCCTTTGACCTTATTCATCTTGAACTATGCATTATGTAGTCTCAAGACTTAGTACTAAACCTTTTCCTCTAGAACTGCACAATCCCTAAGTCGGTCACTCAATCGGTCACCAGTTCCAGCCCTAACAAATGATTTCATGAAGCATCTTAGGCTAGGGATTTATCAAACTGATGTCGTCTTTTCATGAGTGGTTTGCAGTCACAAGTATTCTATTATGTCATGAAAAGATGATGATGAAGAAAATGGAGAAGGAGACCATGCCAGAAGACACTTAAGGAGTTGAGGAAGTAAGATGATCATCAGGCAAGAAAATGAAGGAACACTAGATTACAATAGAAGACCAAAGGTCAAGACTACATGAAAACTACGTCTGATTCACAACCCTTTGGAGGGTGGATATGAAGAACAAAGCATATCTCTCATGAACATGAATTATTGGACACACCACTTAATGAAGATAGAAAGAAAGAGGCAGCAAGAAGGATAGCTTGGCACTACTGCATCATCATGTATTTCATGTCATCAGTGTCATGTCATATCCTATCATGAGCCATTATTTTCCACATCATTTGTGGATTATGTAAATTCAATATCAAATAGATGTAACGAAAAGTGGAAGTCCAAGAGTCATCCATGTAATATGAAAATTCTTGTAGGAAGTTGAAAGGGCATTGACAAGTAAAACAATCATGAGGGTAGTCCCAGAGTCATAAGGGATATGAATGACCAACCCAATTTTTATATATGCACCCTCATTACTCATGTAAAGGAATTTTCACCTTGGCTCCTCCTATCAAGCATTGGAGAGGAAGATAGTTGTTTTGGAGGAGCAAGTGACTACTCTAATGCTCCATTATTGGGGCTAGTGTTATCCACTGTCTTGATGTATCTTGGAACTTTTTACTTAATTCAGAAGCTCATTGAGCCAACACACTTTCATGCATATGTCATGAACATTGTAAGATTGTTCTTTGAATGTTTGTGATGTAAGTTTTTTCTCATCTATACCAAGGAAATTGAACCATTTCGGTGGATTTGGTAATCTTGTTAAAGGTGTGTTGTATTTTCTTTAACAATCAATATTTCCTTGCGAACTATTTCACTGGTTGAAGAAAGATTCATTCTTATGTATGTGCTCGTGTGCCTTTTCTATATTAGTATTATTACGTGTCTTTAAAATTCCCACTTCCCCCCCTTTCAGTAGAAGGATCTTTATACTTTCTGCAGCTGAACATTTCACAAGGCATACTCACTTGCTTATTTGAAGATACCTATGTATTACTCTCTTGTGCTAAACTTTGTAGCTAAGGAAAATCTACAACAATACATGGCAGTCAGATCGATACTCTGGATGGGGATCCTACTCAAAATGGTGTGAGGTGTAATTGGCACTTCACATTGGGGGGACCCCCTTGATTGATGGATTTCCGACACTGTCAACAAAATGGAGCTAGAAGGAGGGTCGGATGACAAGTTGTGCTCATTTGAGTCTATTCTGAATCTCTTATCTTAAATGGCTCATACTAAAATCATCCCGGGGTGTTTTTCTAACCTATCACCCGTAAATTTTTAATCCTCGATGAGCCTCTTTATGACTTGTATCAATTGAAGTTTGATGGTGAGGATGGAACATCCATAACCGATAACATTTCTAATTTTCTTAAATTTTGTGAATATTACAAAATCAATGATGAATATTTTGCTTTTGTGGCTTTCTTCCTCACCCTTAAAGGTCGTGTTAATCAATGGTTTCATACATTACCATCTTCTTCCATCCATTATTTTCATCATTTCCTAAAGGAGCTTTATCAAGCCTTCGGTAGGTATGATTACTGATATGTTTATAAAAGAATCAATCAACTAAGAATGAAGACTAATGAGCTAGTTGAGGATTTTTTTTATCGATTCGTTCACCTTTGTAATGAATTACTCAGAAAAGACACAGATTGAGCTTTTTTTAAGCACAATTTTGATCAATTGGTTCACATCTCTTTGCACGATCAATATGAACCACCTGATGTTTCTACTTCCCAAACTCTTGTAAATCATCAAATGCCCCTAATTTTAGAGGAGGAGCCTGCTATTCCTTTTGTTCTGTGTCCTCCTCTTTTTTCAATCCCGTTGAGGGTGCCTCCTCACAATGATAATAAAGTTGGTAAATTTGCACATCTAATTCGCAATCCATATTGTCATCGTCCTTCTACTTTTCATGACTCAGATCCCATGGAGGAAATCCCATAATAGCTCATAAATCCTATGGTGAAGACTACTTTTTCCATTCCTCGGGTGTGTATTACCATTCATAATTCTAGTCTTGAATCTGATTTGGATACCTGTCATCCTCTACCATCTCTTTCTCATGACCCCTTGCCCCTCAATCTACCCAAACAATCTCTTCCAAATCTAAGTAGTGAACAGGTGCAAGGTAGTCACATTTCGCAAGTAGAGGAGCAAGAAGGTGAGGGTTCTTTTGATCTTTCTTCTCTTTTTTAGAGTCCTCTATGTGAAGATGGTGTTTCTTCACTCTTGGATGATAATGAATCTAAGAATCTCAATGATGAATCGAATAGAATAAATTTTCCTAATCAATCTGAAGTCTTGGAAAACCATCATCCTAATGATTCTGACTCCATTATTTTATGGGATGATGTATGCCCAAGTGCACCAATTAATCTTTTGATTCCTCCAGAAGATGTTGATTTGATAGATTTAGATCTAGAATCTAGTCCAACCGAATAAAATGCTTTTACTGAAACTTCTTCTTCGTCTCACTATCCCTTGTGCTCTCCCATTTGCAATGCATCTACATGTGATGAAGGTATTCCATGATCTTTAAGTTCTTCATCAAATGATTTCACTTACCAATTGAAACAAGGTGGTGAGGTTATCCATGATGAGAGAGAAAACAATAATATCATTAAGTATCCTTTCCATCCTCTATCATCTCTTATTTTGCATGAAGACAACTCTTCAAATCAACCTTCTCATGAAACTACTTTGATTGATACATCTATGGATTTGCGATCAGAAGAATCTTTTGACTTGAGTAATCTGGTTGTTGAAGTTATAAAATCTGATCAAACCAATGACAGATATGGCTTCCATGCAATCAGTAGTGTTCTCATTGAAGTCATTGAAAGCAACCATCCTCACACCATGTCAGATCTAGTCCAATCTTCAAAATGTGATTTTACAATCCTTGAAAGTTCTGGGACTTGTCAGGGAGGTGAGGCACTACAACTTCATTGATGGTTATTTCAAGATATCACAACTCTGGTAAGATCCTGAAACTGACGTAGGTCTAGTTTTCCTCGCAAAACTCTTATTTCTGCAAGGTTTCACTCGATGGAAATTCTTTCTTAAAGTATGTTTGGCATCAAAGATATAATCTTTTGAACTTTCAAGATTTTATTTCTGATCGGATTCAAGTTTCTATTTCAGTTGATTCATCTCCATGCAAAACTCTTTCTCTTAACTCAGGTTTGTAGAGTGTATCTCTCACAAAAGAATGGAACTCTGAAGTTGATTATTCAAAATATTATCTTTGGTTGAAGGAGTCATATCTGTCACATTATTTTGCAAACAATAAGCTCTTGATCCTTCTTGTGAATATTATAATGCTAATTTTTTTCTTCATCGCACTTGAAATCCTCTTGAGCACTAGTGAATGCATGGATTATCTAACAAATCAAATTATTCTTCACTCCTTTTACCCTGACTGGTTTCATGTGTTTTCTATTCTAGCATTCCTCTTTACTTCTTTCGACGATTACGATGCTAGTGCAGTATGTAACTAGTTTCAAGAAAATGGTTTGTTACACTCATCAAGTGAGGAAGATGATTCCATTATGTAGAGAATTTGTGAAACTGTTTGAATTGATTCATCCTTTTTAATTACGAACTGGGATTTAATGCTTTAATCAACCCATTTTATCATGATTCTGTCTCTGATGACTATCATCCAACTTACTATTTTCCCATCAGCACATCCAATGATAGTTGTTATACATCCCCTAATCTTCATGGTTTTACATTTCATCCTTTGGATACTTGTCAAACTGTTTAGGTAATTTAGCCTTTGGTCATGTCAGGTCCTCACTGTTTTGACATGTTGGCTCATTATGATCAGATCAATTTTCTCTCACAAGATTCTCATTCTAACCCTATGCTTCTAATCGAAAATTCTTCTTTTCAAGGATTTTGGGGTTTTCAAGAGGATTGTTTCGAATTTCACGATCCAATCTATGATTTCCTAGAAGCACATTTCTTAGCAAGCCCTTTTGTTAATAGCAAGTTTTGGTATTTTCTCATGCTTGCTAAGAAGGATGACACAAATGAAGGAACATTCACACGAAGCTTTCAAGGTTTGTGTGTTTATAATCTTCATTGAAAAGGTAAGATCGCAAGTTAGTTAGAAGTAGTGGTGATGACATATCTTTTTATTGACAGGCAAGATCTTCAAATTTTTGTGCAATTTATTCAAGCTCTTATCATTTCCATTGCACATTTTTTTATATTTGTTTTAATTGTTTGCATCTTTGTGTATGCAGGTCGGGAATGACTATAGTGGCTTCACTGGAAGTTTAATTACACTTGACATTGGCCTTTTGGTTGTTTAAGTTAAGAGTAGGACTAGCTGCATTTTTGCCTTGCATCATGTTTTGGTTCAGCTTCCTTTTGGTTTTCCTTTGGTTTTTCTTTCTTGCTGTGTCATGTATCTTCTTTTATGTTTTGTTAATAAGACATTGCATGAAATATGTCCCATTTGGGCTCGAAAGACAATGTGGCCAAATAGAAAAGGGCTTTGTGACACTGCAACATTTGGCTAACCATCATTCCTTCTTCTCTGTCTTGATTATCCCTTCATCATTATGATGGAAAATACGATATGTACATAAGGAAAGATCTATGGTGAACCATGATATCCATGTCTATTCTAGAAACAACATTCCTACGATCAGTTTTTTATGTTTCAGTATTTTTCACATTGATCTGATTGAGTAGAGAAGGAAAAGGGGAAAATATAAACAAGAGAATAAATACCCAAAGGTTCTATATATGCTTCTTTGAAGTAACAACCTCTTCTTCTCTCAATAAGTTGGGATCCCTCTTCCACCCATAAAATGAATAATTGATTATGCCTAGTCCTATTTATAAAAATACATAAATAAAGGGCCAAAGAGAAATGCTTCTTGCACAGGGAAGTGAAGCAAGTAACTCTGTTAAGGTATTGTTGAGGCTCGCTAGCAGCGAAGAAATTTTTATGTTCTTGTAGTGACTCTGTTGGGGAACTGTCCAGGCCTGCTGGCAGCGAAGCAACACCAAAGATGAAAAACTATACTCTGGAAATCTAAAGATCGCAAACTATACTACCCTTACCTGATTCGAAACATTGTGATATTGTTGGTCGTATGTTTATTTTCAACCGAAAAGGGGCAGAGGGGACTATGTTATTCATAGGATAAGTGGGAAGCTGAGGTAATATAAATGATGAATTAATACTTCCTGAAGAACTAGACCTTGCACAAAGAGTTTACTAAAGAGGAAAAATTGGAGTTCTACCAATGTGTCACCAAGTGTCGTCGATGCGACAAACACCCTCCAAAATTTTCCCTGCATTGAATTTTGGAGCCTACTAGGGATCTTATGATCATTCGTTTTGTAGGCACTTCTTGGTTGGTTGATTATTTATTAATTCTTTGAGCTCCCTCTTGGATTATAAGAGTCAAAGTCACCACCTCCCACATGCTCAGTCTACAACAAATTCATCAGCACACTCTTTTACGTAAGCTTGTATAGGCATAGAAAAGTCCATCAAGACTGTGCATGTGTGAAGATAAACCCATGTCGACATTCAGTGCGCACTTTCATTGATAGTATCCCACTTTTGGTTATGATTGTACTTTTGTTTCGGTGAGTTTTCTAAACTGTTTCTTTTGCACGCCTTCACTTTCACGAGTGTCGCTTTCATTCTTTCGATTGTTACCTTCTCTTTCTTTCATCCTAATTAGTTTCATTTTAATGTTATATTGGCTTTGGAGTGTGTCGTTTCATCGTCATTTACATATCACAAGCCTCGTTCGCACTTTTCTCTTTATATAGTAAATGTCGTCTTTTGGCATGGGAAGTGTCGCTTATCATGTAAAGCAGAGTTTGGCTTGTTTCAAAGGGTAAAGTTGGTGTTTATGAGTCCCTCGATTCATGTATACATGTTTTACACTCATTTCCAAAGTTTTATGCACAGATACACAAGTGTCGTCAATGTCTTTGCAAAGTGTACCTTTAGAGTTGCACTTGGGGAAAGTTGTCACAATGTTGTCGCATTGAGGGAAGTATGTTGTTCATGTATTCTGATTGATCAATGTTGTGTCTTCAATTTTAATAAGTGTGTGATCATGCTTAATTTTTTTCCTTGTTCACTTTAGCTCATCGATTCCACACTTAGCCTCATCCAGAAAATTTCACTCCCGGGAAACTTGATCTCACTCAGCCTTCCTGAACTGCGCATTGTGTAGTATTAACCCTCAAGCCCTGACCTTGCCTCTTGGAAATGTGCATTTCACAGTCATAGTGCCTAGTTTTGACCCTTGATCTCTATAACTGCATAATGTTTTCCTCCTAGTTAGCCCTAACTACGCACTGTGAAGTGTCAAGCCTCAAGCTTCCAGGTTGACACCTTGAGCTGCACAATCCTTAAGATTGTTCTCCCTCTGTAACTATGCATTAGGAAACTTAAATCCTCAAGCCTCAACCTTTATCCCTTAAACCCCTCAACTTCGCAATCTCCCATCTTGTTCTCTTGTCTGAACTGCACAATGGGCAACTTCAAACCTCAAGCTTGACCTCTTTAGTCCCCAAACTACGCAATCACTTAGCCCATGCCCTTAGAACTGTGCATTGTGTAGTACCAAGCCTCAAGCCTCCATATTAAGCCCTTAAGGCCCTCAACTACATAGTCCCTCTTTCCAAGCCATCCTAAACTGCACATTGCATAGTCTTAAGGCTCAAGCCTCCAGCCTAAGTCCTTGAGTCCCTCAACTGTGCAATCCTTTAACCCTGGCCATCCTAAATTGTGCATTGCATCTCAAGCATCAGTCTCAGACCTTGGCTTCTAGAACTAAGTAATCCCTGAGTCAATCAGCCGCCAGTTCTAGCCCTAACAAGTAATTTCATGAAGCATCTTAAGTTAGGGTTTATCATACCGATGTTGTCTTGTCATGAGTGGTTTGTAATCGTAGGTATTCTATTATGTCATGACAAGATGATGATGAAGGAGATGGATAAGGAGACCATGCTAGAAAACACTTAAGGAGTTGAGGAAGTGATATGACCATCAGGAAAGAAGACGAAGGAACACTAAATTACAAAAGAAGACCAAAGGTCAAGACTGCATGAAAACTCCATATGATTCATAACCCTTTTGAGGGTGGATATGAAGAACCAAGAATATCTCTCATGAAGATGAAGTATTGGATACACCTCTTATTCAAGACAAAAAGAAAGAATCAGAAAGAAGGATAGCTTGGCACTTCTACATCATCATGTAGTCCATGTCATCAGTGTCATGTCATGTCCTGTCATGAGTCATTTTCTGCCACATCATTGGTGGATTATGTAAATTCAATATCGAAGAAATGTAATGGAAAGTGGAAGTCCAAGAGTCATCCATGTAACATGAAAATTAATGTAGGAAGTTGAAAGGTCATTGATAAGTCAAAAAATCATGAGGTTAGTCCATTTGTTATATATACACCCTCATTACTCATGTAAAGGATGTTTCACCTTGGCTCCTCCTATTAGACATTGGAGAGGAAGATATTTTTTTTGGAGGATCAAGTGACTGCTCTAATGCTCCACTATTAGGGATAGTGGTGTTCACTATATTGATGTATCATGGAACTTTTACTTAATTTAGAAGCTCATTGAGAAGACACACTTTCATGCATATGTCATGAATATTGTAAGAATTTTCTTTGAATGTTTGCGATGTATTTTGTTTCTCATATGTATTAAGTAAATTGAACTATTTTGGTGGCTTTGGTACTTATCTTGTTAAAGGTGTGTTGTATTTTCTTTAACAACCATTGCTTCCTTGAGAACTATTTTGTTGGTTGATCAATGATTCATTCGTATGTATGTGCTCATGTGATTTTTCTAAATTAGTACTATTACTTGTCTTTAAAGGGCCCACCTTTCTCACCCCTTTTTGTAGAAGGACCTGATACTTTCTGCAGTTGAACATCTCATAAGGCATACTCACTTATTGATCCGAAGATACCTGTGTATTACTCTCTTGTGCTAAAGTTTGTAACCAAGGAAAATCTACAACAATACATGGCATCTGGATCGATACTCTGGATGGGGCTCCTACTCCAAATGGTGTGAGGTCTTATTCGGACTTCACATTGGGGAGACCCCCTTGGTTGACAGATTTCTAGCACCGTCAACAGAACATTACAAGAATGCATGAAGGAACGTTGGAACATGTTGTAGTAAAAACACAACACACCCATTTTATTCTATCATAATAAACATTGGGGACCCTCTTTTGAATCCATTTAGGCTTTCAGTGTTTATTGTTTCAGTTTATCCTAGTCAGCTTTTTCATTAACACTTGTTTCATTTTCCCTTAAGGTTTGCAAATTTAGCCCTAGTTTTACTATTTAGACTTTTAAGTTAATTAAAATATTCATTTTTCTAAAGTTAATAAACATTTAATTATTCTTTTGTTTTAATTAGATTAACTAATAAAACATAGCCCCGCAGACCAAGATTCATACATTAACCATATTGTAATGTGGTAAGTGGCTTAGCCCTTTTTAATAGACATACAAATATAAACTCTGAACCATATGACAAATGGCCTTAATACAAACAAATGAATATAGGTTTCGGTGATATATATTATGAAGTGGCTGAAGTATTATGGAGGACCCACATACCATGTAACCCTCCTTCACTCCCTTATATCAGAGAATCCCCCATATCATATTTTTTTGTTATATTTCACCTCTTAAAAGTTATGATACCATATTTCCCGGATCTCCAATTTCCGATACGACACTCCGCTCCGATATGCCGATAATCATTCACCTCCGATCTACAATTGTTGATAATCATTCACCTCTGATCTTCGATAGGCCTTCACTCCAACCTCCGACATACTATTCCTTCCGATAAGCAGACTCGATATGCATATTAACATTGGTCTAATCGGAATATTGCACCCACTCTCATATCAGAAATTTTGAAATGGCACAAACAAAAATCGTCGATATGACTTAATCTTCCTATCGTCGATTTGGTTGCAGATCATATGGACCTTATTACAACACTTAATATAATATCGCATCTTCTCCTCATCAGAACTTTCCATATATCACAAGTTTTGTAGAGTTTGTCATGTTAAAACCTTGATACTCCAACCTCTGATATTCATCTCCATTGGCCACTTGTCACACTTTGGTTCGATCTTTACCATTAAGTTTTGAATAAGTCACTATTAATGGTCTCCGGCTATTTATCATTGGTTTTTCATTGGGATTTTTTTAGATTTAAATTAAAATGTTGGTTGCTTTGTTGTATTTGGGTTGCAGGGTCAATTTTGGAAGAAATTTATCTTCCAATTTTAATTTAACAGTTGAACCACTATAGTGCTAAGAAAGACAGAGGTTGTTGAAAAAGGCTATTCAGATAATTTGTTGGAAACTACCCTTTCTCTCATTCGAAGACTGTTCGAATCCGATCCAATTGAAGCTTCCGAGATGTTCTAAGTTTAGCTTGTGATTCAACAAAATACAAAAGCTCTAGATTCGTTTACTTTTTATTTCTTGTTTGATGAGAAATCAAAGGGATATTTTAACTTTGAAACTCTGTATAAATACATGTCTCTTCAATAAGATGTGGGGAGGTCGCGATCACATTGTAGAGTTTGTATAGAAGTTATGGCTCTGTGACAAATGGACTTTGCACTATTGCAAGCACTTTCATTAAGGGTCAAAGCTACTCTTGGAACTATGGTAATAAAATTTTGACATGGTTTTAATTAATTTTTATTCTTATGTACTATTACTGGAATGCAGGATTATTGTCTCGATGTTAAATTTTCATTATTGGTTATGATCTTTATTCTAAACAGTATTATGCTTCTTTGATATTATGCATTATTGTTGTGTCATTGACATTTTTCTATTGAAACTTTGCTAAAGCTATCTTTGCAAGGTAGAATGAGATCATAATCAATCTTAATTCGTTGAAGTGTTCCTGTGGTGACTGATAACTATTTATTATTCATTTTCAGGCTTATTTTTATTTCACTCGTATTAGTTAATTTGAACTACTTCCTTTAATTAATACAAAATTATATGATGAATTATATCAGGTCTTCCCCTGTTTCAATTAGCTTGCTCTTATATTAGGAGACGGATATCCCATTCTAGTTCGAGATAGGATTTTATGTTTCAGATTAGTATTGCATTTAAATATTTAGTTCTACATCAATTCCTCTCTTAAAGAGCAAAGAAATCATTTAATTATGATTTGATCAACCTTTTTAAATCAATCAAACCCTTGTGTCTATTTACTTCTTTAACTTACATCTTTAAAGATCGATATAAAGGAAATGTAACATATAGGTGTAAATAGATTAATTACTAGTTTAGGTTATATTAGTTTTATATTAGTATTAGGTTAGTTTTATGTTAGTCTTAGATGGCAGGGTAACTGGACCAATAACCAGTCGAAACCACCATCTTCAATGGAAAAGGAGCTACTCTAAGTTCTCGACCAGGTGGTTTTCCCTAATGTTGACGGAGGACTTTTTTTCCAATCAACATTTTTGCTGCTAGAAGGAGGGCATGAATAACTATTGTCATTTGGATTTTTTGTATTTTAATCACAATGGCTCCTCTCAAACTTCCAATTTGGAGTTATATCTCTGGACTTGCATCTGCCAATACTCGACCAGAAATAGTAAGACACTTGTCAAAGGTAAAACTTAATGGTAAGAAGAATGCTTATGCATTTGATCATGCCTTGCAATTTATTCAAAAAAAAATCAAATTCTACTTATCATGATATTGAATCTATGTAGGTGTTATGAAACCAGCTCACAAAAGATAGAAAAGATAGATCAACGCCTTAGAATTTAACCTCTTCGAGGGGGCAACCTCCTCTACATTACATAAATGAACAATTCTTGGATGATACAAATGAAAATACCTTCTTTCTATATATAGGAGTCTAAGGGGTCATAATATAATCAGAGCCAACATAACAATAATAATGTAAGCGCATAATAATAACAATAGTGGGCTTCTATGGGGCACAATAGTAACAATATGGGCACTACATGGGTACATCAATATCAT
>APFE030839138.1:49863-66642 GCA_000404065.3 Pinus taeda
CCAATATGATTTTTCCTTCCTCTTCAATTTCTGGCAATATTGTTTGAATTGGGATATTTTGCACCTTTTGAATAAGTGGCCATACTTCTTCATCCTTCTTCCATTCATCCCTTGCTTCGTTTATCCAATCTGGTTGGATAATAGAAATAGCACAAAACAATGCTTCCACATCCTCATCCTTGAAGAGCCTTCCCATTCGGTAAGGTCGCCATTTTTTAAGTGCATGTAGTATTGCCAACATTTCCTTCTCATAAATAGCTTGCTTGAGATGTAGCAGTAAAAATACCCAATCACCTACATCAAAACATTTTTCA
Source organism: Pinus taeda (assembly GCA_000404065.3). Classification (NCBI taxonomy): domain Eukaryota; kingdom Viridiplantae; phylum Streptophyta; class Pinopsida; order Pinales; family Pinaceae; genus Pinus; species Pinus taeda. Next base: position 50,178 of record APFE030839138.1, read on the forward strand.
CTATGATGTTGATCTACCTGTTGTTTCGTTTGATTTTTCACCGAAGTGGCATTATCCTTTAAAAGTTGGAGAACTTGTTGTTGATGCTCGATGTGATCTTTCACTGCTTGAACCTTTTTCTTCTTGATATGTCCTTCTATCTCTAGAGTTTGAGGAGTGGTAATTTCTTCCAATCCTTTACAAGATATGGTCGGATTCATTTCTCGATGCTTGATGTGATCTTTCACTTCTTGAACATTTTTCTTCTTGATATGCCCTTCTATCTTGATAGTTTGAGGAGTGGTAATTCTGACCAATGAATTAAAAGATATGGTTGGATTCATTTCTTATTTATCGATGTGATCTTTCACTTCTTGCACCTTTTTCTTCTTGATATGTCCTTCTATCTTGAGAGTTTGAGGGGTGGTAATTCTTGCCAATGCTTTACAAGATATGGTCTGATTCATTTTTTCTTTCTCTGGGGTTGGGTCTTGGCGTATATCCTCTTCTTTTGATGTCTCTTGATCCTTTTCTTCCTCCTCTTCATACTCTATGTAAAATAATTTCTTCTCAGCACACTTATGACCTTTAATGCATTTGCTATCACAATTGTAACAAAGCCCTTTTTCTCTTTTTTCTTCCAATTGTTGTGGTGTAACCCTTGTAGGTTGTGGAAGGCTAAAAGAAACAACACTTCCATCTTTATAATTGTGAGAGGTAGACTTCCTTGTTGCCATAATTTTACTTTCCACTATGTAATATAGCCCTTTTACTCTTTCCAATTGTTGTGGTGTTGCTCTTTGTATCCTCATAATGTGCTATCGTTTCCTCCGTGAAAGTTGACCACGTAACAAGTTGTTTAAGAGAACAAAGCCCTTTATACCATAAAAATTGATCTGGTTCTAAATATGAAGATGCAATACATACCTTTTGTAACAGTGGTACACCATGTATATCAAAATATTGCTCCATCTGAAGTATCCAATTTACCGGATCCTTGCCATCAAACTTCCTCATCTTGCTTTTTCTTGATTTTAGGAGGTTAATATTGAAACGAGTGTAACTCTGTACTTTCAGATCTTTAAGTTTTGAAATTGCGAACTATAGTAGCCCTTTGCGTCCTCTTTCCAATTCCACCAGTCTGATCCAAATTGGATTCTCCAAGGAAGAGTTATGCACAATCTCCCAAGATACCTGATTATAGACCTTTCCAGAAAGCGAACTTGTATGAGTGCCCACTGTCATTGTTTCGATTGGCTCTGAAACCCACCTAAACAAAAAAGCAATACGGAGAACACAACGATCAAAAAAATATTACAAGAAATACTACAGTCCATCCTCTTTTCTGATACCTCTTACAAATTTTAAACCGATGCTCAGAGGAGAAAGTTTATGACGATTTTCCGCAGTCACCTGTTTGGAATTGTAATTCAGGGAGTCTGCAAAAAATACAACTTACCTCAGGATCATATCTCCGCAAATATAGCGCGAAAGCTCTAAAATTCGGACCCGAGGTTTAGTGTGATTTCATCTCAGACGGGTTTTTTTCACTTCTGAACCGTTTGCCAGAAAAAAATTATAGCAAAATCGCCACAATGACCTATTTGGAGCAGGCAAAACCCTAGAATCCAAAGCTCTGACCAAATTTATGAACCAGCTCCACAAAAGATAGAAAAGATAGATCAACGCCTTTTAAATTCAGCCTCTTTGAGGGGGAAACCTCCTTTAATTACATAAATGAACAATTCTTGGATGATACAAATGAAAATACCTCCTTTTTATATAGGAATCTAAGGGTCATAATAATAATCAAAGCCGACATAACATAATAATGTAAGGCTATAATAACAATAGTGGGCTTCTATGGGGCATAATAGTAACAATATGGGCACTACATGGGTACATCAATATAATAAGGGGGTTGTACTAATAACAATAAGGGGTTACACTAGTAGTATAGGGGCCTAACAGTAGGATTTTTACTTGTACATTCTTAGGAAAAGCTACAAGTTGGTGTCAATCTCTTCCAGTTTCCTTTATTCACAGTTGGGATCAATTTATCACAATGTCCCTTTATCAATTTGATGGATATGATTATGAACAGGTATGTGATGAATTTGAAGATCTACGAAGGTTTGAAAATGAATCTCTCTTAGATTTTACCGTTGGATTTCAATTAATTTACTTGAGATTCAAAGTCAAAGATAAACTTTCAAGAAATGAATTGATAGATTGGTTTGAGTATATTTTTTCTCTTCCTCCCTTTCAAATCCATATCAAGTTATTGCAAGCTTTGATGACTCTCCTTCAACTTCCAGTAATATTATCAAAAGCTTTGATTTAGAGGTGCATATTAATCATGATGAAGTGGCCTTAGCCATGTATGATAAATTCCTAAATTTAGTACACACATCTTACAGTGTTAATGATAATCATGTTAATAAACCATTATCACAAAGCTTGCAAGAATTTTATAGACAACTACAAGCATAAATCAGTAATAAACTTGAAGGACCATCTGCCATGAAATCTAAAAATCACTATGAATTAAATTCAGAAAATCAGATTATAAATCAACAATTACAAGCAGAAATTGAAATTTCCAATAATATTCGACCTGCTGTACAAATTTCTGAATTTGATCATGTTGATCAAATACAAAATTCAGGGCAACCAGAGAACATTCTTCAAGAAAGCACAATTATCCAAGTAAATGATTTGGAATCTGAAATTTCAATGAAGAAAATGCATAAGAATTCACAAATAAATATATTTTTAAATTCATTGCTTTTGATTATCATTTTCACCTTTATCCTGATATTTTTTATGATATCAATATATCCCCTCTTTGCTTTAATGTTATTCCAGAAAATAGAGAGGCTGATATAAATGAATTGCCAATTAGTTTTTATCAAGATAGAGAATCATGCATTGATCATTCTTCTAGCATTAATGAACATGTGCCTCATATTCCTTCTTTCTTTGATACATCGGATGAGATTGAAGGGAATTCTAGAGAATGTTGTGAGGTCATTTATGATGATTTCTCTGATATTGAGGATGTTGATTTATCTTCTCTTTCATTAAATCATCATGATTAAATTCAAATCACATGTGAAAATGAAGAACATTCTAACTCATAAAGTTTTCCAACTAGTTCTCATTTTCAAACAATTAATCATACTCGTGATTTCAACCATCAAGAACCCATTCCAATCTATGATTTTTATGATGATCATATTCTCACTTCATTCATAACCCTAACCCTCTCTCTAATTCACAAATTGGTATTTCTGGTCAATTCTTGTGAAGGGAAAATAACTTCAAATCAATCCCAATTGTGATGTAACATTAGTCGTAACAATAGTGTAAATTATGATTTGATTTCATTGCTGTTCCTTCACTTATTTTGTTCGATTTCCTATTTGGTTGTTCGATTTCATATTTGGTTGTTTTCATATTTCAGTTTTTTTATATCTTATGCTGGCATATTGAGCAATTCAGTATTGAAAACTCAATTGATGCATTGTCTGAATGGGAAGATGAAGTTTCAAAACACAATCATGAACATTAAGAGTTATTAATGGTCCAATTCCAATTGATGTTCATTTCTTATCGCTTGTTACTTTCCTCTCCAAAGTAGTGCCAACAAGAGAGTGTATCTTTACAATATGACTAGCTATCTAATTATATTAATGATCTTCCATTGAATCTATTAGATTTCCATCCATATTTCATTAACACATTTGAGATACATTTGGAAATTTTTCCTCATAGAAGATTATTAATAATTTAACATATGTACACAAGACTGATAATTTTTTGCAGACCATTGTATCTAAAAATCCATTTTCACAAACTGGCATGTTATCTTCTCATTTAAGCATCTTCCAATCATTAATGGAAATCCATCCAAATTTCTATGCTCCAATTGAAATTCAACTGGAAAGGACATTTCAAGAGAAGGTAATTGTAAATAAGATGCTTCTTGTAAATACATTAACAATAATTGTATATAATGTTTTCAGATTTATTTCTGTTGGTTTTAAGTAGATTTATAATTTTGTTACTAATATTTAATGTGCATATTCATGCAGAAAATAAGATGCTTGAATGGCTACATTGGAAGCACAATTTCACTTAGTCATAATCTACTTTTTAGATTAGGATTAGGTGTAGTTTAGTAATAGTTTTAAATTGAATAAGAAGATGGTTTTGAACTTTGATTAATACACGGGAGAAAACGAAGATTCGTCAGGTAAAATTATGATCGAATTTGTCCAGCTACACATTTATATGTTCATCCTTATCTGGTTTAAGCTTTATTTTAGCTTTTATTTTCTCTTTTAATCATTATTTCTTTCTTATATTTCATGGTTCTTCTTGCAGGTTCGCATTGATTTGTAGATTCGTCTTTACTGGCAACTAACATTTCAGAAGAACAATCATCATATGACATTAGGGAGTTTTCTATTTTCTAATTTTGCATACATTTGAAATCGATTGTCAGTCTTATTCTTAAAATTGAATCTATAAAGACTCGCACACTATTCTTAAGCGAGATTTGCAGAAGTAAGAAAGTCCCTATCAAAGCATACAACAATAACTCTAAATCAATAACTATGCTTTGAAACAAAAGAGTTTTATTAACAAATCATCCTACAAGATAAAATTAACATAATCTCATTTTTATGTTAATCCTAATATTATCTTGTAAGATGTATCTCAAGGTTGATTCCATTGATTGCCTTCTTTATAATTTGATAAGAATTTTAGGCTTAGCTGGATTGTCTTTTCATTTCATTTCATAATAAAATGGAGTAATGTTTTCTCTTTCAGCTTGGCATAATCATTGGGCAAGTCATTTTTATGCTCTAATTTATATTAATGTAATTTAATATCTAAGGATCACTTCAATGAAGATGATTTTGTTTATGTTCATTTTCAGCCTTCCTAACCAAAAAGAGTCCCTAGTTTTTGTTCTTTGAGTTTAAATATTTCTGTTATTTGTTAATGAACTATCTTTAACCTCTATCTTTAAAGAAAGAAAAAAACATTTAGCAGTAATTACTTAAGGTCATAAGTTCAATTGGCGAAAAAGTTTAGTCAAGTTAATAGTAGTTACCTTAAAGCTTTTTACATCATCCCTTGCTCGTAAGGAGCAGTATGCCACCCAACTTTTAAAGTAATATCTATGAGGTTAACAGTAACCATAGTTAAACATAAAAATAAAAATGGTCAATTGAAGGATAGGAGGTCTCATCACGAGCCGACCTACCATGATCATAAGTTCTAACATTGTGACATTACCATTATTGGTCACCAAGCCAAGGTAATGGATTTCGACCACAAGATTGAAGGACAAGAGGTCTCATCACGAGCAGGCTTGTTCATCATGTTAGATATCGTGAATGGAATTGTCATTAGCTAGTTATCAAGCCATGATAGTGATCTTCAGTTAGCATTCAAATAAGTTTAAGATGATCTTTTGCAACTATGTATTTATTCCTAATAGATGGGACACTGGCACCTAGAAGGGTTAAAAGGCATCTTTGTCGAGGCTATAGATGCTTGCTGGCAGCAGTGGCCTATGGTATTGAATTTAAATTAATACTATGTTTTCCTGATTAGCTTGTTTACTCGAAAACTGATGCCCAACTAAGTTGATTGTTATACATATAAGTTTACTGAAACATTGAACTCATGGGGTAATTTTTTACAAGTTCATGAATGATAATGGTATATCTATTTATTTAGCAGCATATAATATGGACAAAATGGTTAGGATATCTGAATTTGAGCATTTCAAAATATCTAATTATAATTCCTTCATTTTTAAGCTAAGTTATGTATCTTTACGACATAGATAACTACTTCTCCCCAATGTGTCACCATTGTTGTAGTGAAAACACAACACCCCCATTTTATTCTATCATAATAGAAATGGGGACCCTCTTTTGCATCCATTTAAGCTTTGAGTGTTTATTGTTTCAGTTTATCCTAGTCATATTTTTCATTAACACTTGTTTCATCTTCCCTTATGGTTTGCAAATTTAGCCTTAGTTTTACTATTTATACTTTTAAGTTAATTAAAATATTCATTTTTCTAATCTTAATAAACTTGTAATTATTCTTTTGTTTTAATTAGATTATTAATAAAACATAGCCCCCGAGACCAAGATTCATACATTAACCATATTATAATGTGGTAAGTGGCTTAGCCCTTTTTAATAAGCATACAAATATAAACTCTGAATCATATGAAAAATGGCTTTAATACAAACAAATGAATATAGGTTTCAGTGATATATATTGTAAAGTGGTTGAAGTATTACGGAGGACCCACATAACACGTAACCCTCCGCCACTCCCTTATATTGGAGAATCCCTCATATCGTAATCTTATGTTATGTTTCACCTCTTAAAATTTCTGAGATCATATTTCCCCGATCTCTGATTTCTAATACAACACTTTGCTCCGATATGCCGATAATCATTCACCTCTGATCTCTGACTGTCAATAATCATTCACCTTCAATCTCTGATAGGCCTTCGCTCCAACCGCTGACATATTATTCCTTCAAATAAGTGGACCCGATATGCATATTAATCTTGATCTAATCGAAATATCATGTCCGCTCTCATATCAGAACTTTTGAAATGGCACATATCTAAATTTGTTGATATGACTTAATCTTCATATTTCCAATTTGATTGCAGATCTGATGGGATTTATCACACCGATTTAATATAATATCGCATCCGCTCCTCATTAGAACTTTCCATATATCGCAAGTTTTGTAGAGTGTGTCATGTTAAAACTCTGATACTCTAACCTCTTATATTCATCCGCGTTAGCCGCTTCTCACACTTTGGTTCGGTCTTTACGATTAAGTTTTGAATAAGTCATTGTTAATGGTCTCAGGCTATTTATCATTGGTTTTTCATTGGGATTAGTTTAGATTCAAATTATTTGTAAAACATTGATTGCTTTGTTGTATTTGGATTGCAGGGCCAATTCTGGAAGAACTTTCTCTTCTAATTTTAATTGAATAGATCAACCACTATAGCGCTAAAGAAAGGCAAAGTTGTTGAAAAAGGCTATTCGGAGAATTTATTGGAAACTGCCCTTTCACTCATTCGAATATTGTTTGAGTCTGACCCAAATGAAGCTTCTGAGATGTTCTAAGTTTAGCTTGTGATTCAACAAAATACAAAACCTCTAGATTCATTTACTTTTTATTGCTCGTTTTATTGAGAAACCGAAGGGATATGTTAACTTTGAAACTCTGTATAAATACATGTCTCTTCAATAAGATGTGGGGAGGTCACGATCACACATAGGGGGCTTTGTAATAATTCATTTTGTGCTTTCGCAATATTGTAGAGCGCAGAGAGTTTTATTGTAGAGATCATAACGAAGTTATGGCTATGTGATAAAGAACTTTGCACTATTAAAAGCACTTTCATTAAGGGTCAGAGCTACTCTCGGAACTGTGGTAATAAAATTTTGACATGGTTTTAATTAATTCTTATTCGTGCGTACTATTATCAGAATACGGGATTATTGTCTCACTGTTAAAGTTTCATTATTGGTTCTGATCTTTATTCTAAACATTATTATTCTTCTTTAATATTATGCACTATTGTTGTGTCATTGACATTTTGTTATTGAAACTTTGTTAAAGTTATCTTTGCAGGGTAGAATGAGATCAGAATCAATCTTAATTCATTGAAGTATTCCTGTGGTGATTGATAACTTTTTATTATTCATTTGCAGGCTTATTTTGCTTTCACTTGTATTAGTTAATGTGAACTACTTGATGTTGAAACTTTGTTAAAGTTGTCTTTGCAAGGTAGAATGAGATTGGAATCAATCTTAATTCGTTGAAGTATTCTTGTGGTGACTGATAACTATTTATTATTCATTTGCAAGCTTATTTTTCTTTCACTTGTATTAGTTAATGTGAAGTACTTTCTTTAATTAATAAAACATCATATGATGAATTATATAAGTTCTTCCCTTGTTTAGTTAACTTGCTCTCGGATTAGGAGAGGACTATCCCATTCTAGTTTGAAATAGTTTTATGGTTCAAATTAGTCTTGCATCTACATATTTAGTTCTACATCGAGTCCTCCCTTAAAGAGGCAAACAAATAATTTAATTGCAGTTTAATCAGCCTTTTAAATCTAAATCGATCAAACATTTGTGTCGATTTACTTCTTTAACTTACATCTTTAAAGATCTATATAAAGGTAATGTAACATATAGGTGTAAATAGATTAATTAATAGTTTAGGTTATATTAGTTTTAGTTTAGTATTAGGTTACTTTTAGGTTAGTCTTAGATGACAGTGTAACTGGACCCATAACCAGTCGAAACCATCATCTTCAACGGAAAAGGAGATACTCTAAGTTCCCGACCAGGCGGTTTCCCCTAATGTTGGCGAAGGACATTTTTTCCGATCGACAAAACCTTAAGAGCCCCCAAGTATGCACGCCAGAGAATTTCTCTGTTTAGTGATCCTATCAATTTATTTAGAGGTATATTGGAAGTTATCCATTAATAAAGCAACCGGGAATTCAATACACACTTGATCAAGGGAAGAGTATTAAATTGAGGAAGAGTACAGTTGGTGCCCAGGAGCCATCCCCAGTAATTCCATGAGGGAGAGGTGGAATGAAATCTCCAGCTACAAGTTAATTGTGGCATGATCCATCTACAATGTAGTAATGGAGGTGATATCGAACTATAGAAATAAAGATGCAGGTCAGGGAACAATGGAAAGGAATATTAAAGTGGGCGACCAGCCTATAAATGATCATGAATGGAAGCTTGATTTATGGAGAGTGGAAATCATCGGTAGTTCATTTTGAAAATCTTGTATACTTTCTCTTCTTAGTGCAATGGTGTGTGTCTTGTATGGATTATCCATATCTCTAGAGAACTCTTTGATCAACAAGCTGCAACAAAGATGGAAGAGGAATCATAGTTCTCAACAGTGAAAGAGAATGTGGACATCACTAGTCAGCTCAATTATATAACAAACACCATGGATCATATCTTGTCTCTTCTGAACAGTCAAGGGGAAATGATGGCTACAAGAAATCAGGCTCAAATGCTACTTGTCAAATAGAAAATCGATCTTCTCCAAGTCAAATTGGAAAGGATGTAAGTAAAGGTGGACATGATGGATCTCTAGCTAGAAAAGGTTGAAGCCTTACTCAAACTTGGAATAGAGGAGATCAAGGAGAGTCTAGAGCAGCGAAAAGAAGAGGGACCTCCTTAGCCTTATGTTCTTGCTCAACTAGAGAGAGAGGATGAGATAGCCTGTTAAGTCCCTATAATACTAGTGTAACCCATATAATTTTATTATGTCCCCCATTTAAGCCCATTGTTATTATTTTTAATACCTTACATTATTGTTATTATGTAGGCCCTGATTATATTTTGACCCTTTAGACTCCTATATATACTAAGGAGATTTTGTCATTTGAATCGTCCAATAATTGTTCATTTATGTGATGTAGTAGGGGGTTTCCCCCTCAAAGTGGCTTATTATCAAGTCGTTGATCTATATTTTCTTATGTTTCTCTATTATTTTGATCTTGATGTATAACATTTGGTATCAGAGCTCTTGATCCTAGGGTTTTTCTGCTTGAAAAGGGTCATTGTGTATTTTTTTGCTATAACTATTTTTCTGTTACGAAACCAGCTCACAAAAAGATAGAAAAGATAGATGAACGCCTTAGAAATAAGCCTCTTCGAGGGAGAAACCTCCTTTACATTACACAAATGAACAATTCTTGGGTGATTCAAATGAAAAAACCTCCTATCTATATATAGGATTCTAAGGGGTCACAATATAACCAAACCGACCTCACAATAATAATATAAAGGCACAAAAATAACAATAGAGGGATTCTATGGGGCACAATAATAACAATATGGGGACAATAGGGTCAAAACAATAATAATAAGGGATACAACGACAATAGTAATGGGGGAATCACTAGTATTATAAGGACCTAACATGCCCCTCTCCTTCAAAAAAGTGTTTTCCTCAATGCTTGAGTAGTTCTGGATGCTTCAACAGGTAAGTTCTTCCACTTGATGAGATACTCTGAAATTGATCAATTTCGTAGTTGTCGAGTTCTTATTTCTCTGACTGCTTCAGGTTCCAATATGATTTTTCCTTCCTCATCAAGTTTTGGCAATATTGTTTGAACTGGAATCTTGTCACCTATAACCTTCTTTAAGCATGAAAACTGGAAAATTGGGTGTGTTAGTGTCAGTCTTTCTAGCCTTCCTCCAGTGATCAAATATGCTCTTACAAAGTGGTTTCAGAGTGTTAAGGTCAAATTTTGTCATCTGTGAATTTTTTGTGCCAAACACAGGTTTTTCCCATTAACGGGTCTCACCCCCCATGAGACCCTTCATCTCGGAAAATCCATTTTGCAAAAACTCAGCATTTCCAGATTTGTCATGAAAAGTTACATATGCTCATGGATGGACTTGAGATTTTGTGAAGTTTTAGGCCTCCAGAAAGTCAAAAAACATGCAAAATTTGACTTTCTGCCACTTTTTTGAACTGTAGAAAGCTGTCTTGGGAGAATTGATTTTTGACAGGGCAAATGAACTCCAAATTCAAAAATTCCAGTTGGGTTGGAAAGTAGACTCACAGACCTTTCCAACAAGCCTACTCTTGCCCAATTTGGCCACCTACAAGTGCCCCAAACATGGCTCCAAAGGGGCGCGACCCGTCAGGCAGGGGGGCGCGACCTGTCAGGCAGAATTGCCCAGAAATGCACTGTACAGCCCAGAAAACGCAGATTTGACTCAGTTTGTCTTTTTGAGGTGAATGATGATTCTCTTTGATGTAATTATGGTACTTTTTAGACACTTTTACCCTTATGTAACTCTTCTAGAAGATTCATGCATGAAAATGGTACAAATTAAATGAATGAATTGGTTTCCAAGTTTATAGAGGCAAGTTGTTATGATTGCCTAATTTGTAGTGCTAAGTTTAGAAGTGGTTGAAATAGCTCCTAGTATAGTGAGCTCGACCCCTAGAGGTGGGGAAAGGAGTTAGATCTTCTATATTATGCCTTCTCTTACTCATTTTTCATGGTTGGACTCTTGAGGGAGAAGCTATCATTGTATTATTTCACTGTATCTCTGCAATTTTTGGCTAAGGAAGACCAGGGTTTTGCAGTCCTCTTTGGGATTCTTGTGGACTCATGTGTTGATGGTGTGTTTCTCAATGTTTTTGTAAGTTTTGTTATGTGATTCATTTCCTTTCTTTACTTCTGCACATTAAACAAATGAAGTGTTAAAGTAAGAATTCATGACTGTCATGCTCTGCTTTTAAGTTTGTTTAATTTCAATGTTTTCTACTGTTTAAGGAGAATTCAAAGTTATTGTTTGCTCTCCTTAACTCCTCACCTTTCATTCCTAATCATCCACCTCAATTAAAGGCATCAATACTGTCTCCTACCTCGCCCCAAAGAACCCCCTGCAGAAACTGTGTCCAATCCCCGCACCCAAAATTGCCATCCCCTCAATTTGCCACCAAAAACCCTAAAAACCCCAAATCAACCCTTTTGATCAGTTTACTAGCCTAAAATCAGTGTTACCCCATTGGTCATCTCATCTATTGGAGATTTTACGAGATAGACCGGAGAGTGCCTTCTCCTGCCCTGTAGGGCTAGCTACGAGGCTAAATGGTTTGATGTAGCCTTGAGGTTTACCTGTCTCAGCCTGAGGTGAAATTTCAAGCGCTAACAGTACAATCAACCGAATGATACACTAGGGGCAGGCAAATTTGAACCTATGTGGAATGGGCCTTATATTGTGAAATGCGTTTTGCAAAAAGGGGCCTATGAGATGATTGACTATGAAGGAAACTCGTTAGATAAGCCCTGGAATGGGCTTTATCTTAAAAAATAGTATGCATGAGTTTTCGTGCATCTGTTGTGTACATACGTGTGTTTTTCAGTGTGTACATGTTTGGCTTGATGTGTAGGCATTATTGCCGCTTATTGTGTCTTTTTTCTTCTTGTGAAGATGTCTGTTGCACCTTATATCGGTTTCACTATTGGTGCCTGTCGCAGTACACGGAATCTTTCCTCCACAGCATGGGTGATATACGATCCTCACGGTGAGTTAGTAGACCTTCAGGCTGTTTGTCTAGGGTGTACCATGAACAATGTCACTAAATATAGCACTGTCATTGAATTATTGGCCGAGGATGTTGACCTTAGTATTCATGCATTGGTTGTGAATCTGGACTCTCAACTTGTTGTTCTGCAGCTTAACGGGCAATATTCCGTTAGAAACCCTTAGATTTTAAGATTGTATTTGCGTGTTTGCTTACTAGAAAGAAATTTTTATTTTATCATATTTAAACACATTCCTAGAAGGCTTAACACGTTAACTGATGCATTGGCAAATCATGTATTAGACAGACATTTATGCAATTTATAATCAAAACCATTATATGCAAGTATTCAGACATAATAATAAAACATATATATATATATATATATATATATCTATATATATATATATATCGTGTGGCACCGAGGCAATAAAAAAATAAAAGTGTATGAATCCAAAAAATAATGTATATGTTCAAGTCACAATCTGAGACATATGTCTCTCAAAAATAGCAGGAAAATAAACCTAGGCAACTACTATGGTGGGTTCTGCTCTCTATAGCAGACCATTGCTCGAACCACTCATCTGAGCAGTCTGTGAACCCGATTCGACACACTTGCGGTGTGTCGCTGGTACTGGTGAGGGATCTTCTCGAACCCTCTATAGTCTGGGATCCCCTCGATCAAGCCCCCCAAGTTTCGGGCTATCTCCTCCTCTGCATCACGACCTGGAGGTGGTAGGGAAAGCTCTCTATTCTCCTCTCTCTACGCTGTAGGAGAGAGACCCACTGGTCTCTCAGGTTCGACGTCTTCCAAATTGAACATAATTATTAGTGCATGTGCATTCAAAATCCAAAAACAATATAAAATAAAAACTGGAATATTAAAAAATAGTTTAGCGGTCAATCCAAGTGTGTTACCTCGCTCGTCCCACTACTCTCTGGGTGGGAGAAGCATGTTAGGATCTCCTCTGAAATTTGTACTTGCATAGGGCCAGTCCTCAACATATACCTATTGACGATGCAGCCACTCCATGAAGTCAGGACCCCATGAAAATACCTGGCCGCCACCCCCTTGTGGCATCATATGAGCCCATCTGGTGATATGAGTCTCCCGTAGTCTAGGTAGATCTACGCGCATGTCCTGCAACTAGAGCATGGGTACCCGCTCCAAAATGAGCGGTACCAAGATGGGCCCATATCCAAACTACTTTGTCTCTCCTCACTGACATTTGGTCAGCTGCCTCTTCAAATTCAGAGACACTGCCTCTGCCTAGTCGAACATGGTCGGATTGAGGCAATCTAAGGCCAACCGCAGTTGGGTTTTAGTTGCCTCGTGTTGGGCCTAAGAGCCTGTTGCTCTCATGATCGTAAATAGTAGAACATTTAGTGGCAAGTCCTCCACTGTTGGGATCTGTAGCTTCCTGCTCGTAGAACATTTGCGTGCCCCTGGGCACACTCATGAAATCATCATATCTAGAGACTCTCGAGCGACCCGGACATCGTCCATGCAGGGCCTTTCCCCTTGACGAGATAACCCAGTGAGAAAATATATGTCTGCCGCATCAAACTCAATCTCCTACCCCTGGATTATGAACTTGCCCTTGGTTGAGTACCATGAGCGAATCAAGAACTCTAGCAAGTCCAATTGCGCTCATAAAAGGGGTGTGAGGAAGAATTTCAATAATCCGTAGTTCCGAAGAACCTGCATGCATTGCAGGTCCGTTACACCTCTTTTGTCATCGGCATCGTGTGTGCGTTCTTGCCATACAAACACCATTTTGCACCCTGCATGTGCAAATATCAATTGATTAAAACCTGTTTGAGTCACTTTCATTTCCTAGAATGGCGTAAAACATTAAAATTTTATGTTTACGACGTCATCGCAACTGTTTCTAAAATAGCTACGACAGTCCTCTTTCACAATTCACCATTTTCTGAATCGTCACAGGCCTACACGTGTTTCCTGCGACGATGCCGATTTTGGTGCGTATAAAATCCCCGATCGTTGCAAACCCGTGACGGACTTCTGTGACGATCGGGGCGCAGTTTTGGAACAAAAATCCTTCCAAATCCACCCAAAATACGTGAAATTAGAACTGAAAGCAATCAAAACACAATGGCAACGATGAGATACTTACTTGGCGAAGGAATGGTGTGGGATTGTTGACCACAGATGTAGAAATCGACCTCCAAAGTTTGCACAGGTGCATATGTTTTGAAAAATTACCAAGGTTGAAAATTAAAAACAAGGTAAAAATGTTTTTACCACATGTCTTATATATACCTTTTCTTGAAATTTTAGGGTTTTTTAACTATGGGTTTAGGGTTATACTATAGTTTTTGATGATTTTAGGGTTTTTGACCTAGTTTTTTATAACATTACATGTGTATCTTTGTCGAATGGATCTTACGTTTGATCTTCTGTGCAGGAACAAGGGCGTCGAATATAATTTATGGTTAATACTTACTTGGTGAATACCGTGAAAATTTCCCATGAGTCCTCTTTAAGCTCTTTTCTGACTCATAAAATATGAAAAGATCGTTGAGTTTTTTCCATTTTGACTCATTAAAGGAGAATAAAAATGGCGGTCCGCTTTCAGCTCTTTTCCAATCGTTTAAAAATGAAAAGATGGCCAAGCTTTTGTCATTTTGAGCTCGTTTTTGGTTACAAAACGTCGTGTTTCCAGTGAGTTTTCTACTTTTTCGAGCTGGAAACACTATTTATGAAAAGTACTCCTTAACTGAAATGGTCAAGTGGTTCTCTCGAGTATTATTTTCTACCTTTTCGGGCTTGAGAGACACAAACTTACGAAAAGGGACCCCCTTGGAGTTTTCTTTTCTGTGTCTTTTTCAAACTCTCTAAACATGAAAAAGACTCCAAGTTTTCCCTATGTCAGACTTGTTAAACCCTGACGACATTGGACTCGTCACCATGATGAGACCCGAGCTTCTCCTTCCTAGGGCTCGTTAAAATTTCACTAGGTTGGATTTTTCCGAAGGACAGACTTATATCACAAGTATATGCTATCCCCTTCAAGCTTCTTTTTCAAAAATAATTGGGGTACTCTCCAGCAATGGTGGGGGGGAAATTTGGAAATCTTCCATTGGTTACCTACCGCAACTAGTCACTCTTGAGCATCGGCACTTTTGCTTCTCACTGGGTTTGAGATATCCTCACATCGTCATTAGCCTTTCGGGGTTTGGGTTTCCCATTTTACCTCATTCCATTTGATCCTTGTTGTCTCCATCAGACCTCTAATCCCTTGGTACCAAAATGCTGCCGCATTACGAAGTCATGTCGCCGATATGTTCAAGAGTATAATCCTTCTGCAATTTTCACCCTTACCTCCTCCTCTAATTCTCTTCTTCATCCAACTTCATCTTGTTCCTTGTCTCATGTCATTGATGGGGGAAACATTATGGCCCTCCTACGACAAGTCGCTTCTTGTCGACACCAACTCATTATCCAGGAAGTTGATCTAGAGATTCCTTTTGATACCTTGGAGCTTGCATGCCTCAATGGAAAGTTCTTCGCAATCGACGATAGGCTTACATCATTGGTCTTTGATTGGGTGATTCCACTAGTGTTCAACTCCAGATCATTCTTCACACTTTGTGGATTGTACTGGCAGTACCTTGAGAACCATTGACATTACTAGTGGTCTCTCTCGTGCTTGTTAACAGTTTACATCATTTGTCGATAATCAAGAGATTTTCTAGTATGCTCGACTTCAGCACATCTATTCGCATATTGGAAATTGTACTATGATCGGTTGGGATTCAAGACCCCATACTAGGATTACATAAGTTCAGGTTGCATGGATTGGTTCATGATTGCATACATGACTCTTTGATTGGATGGCTACGACCATACCTAAGTCTTTCTAGATGGCTGCATCCATACCTCTATTTTTATATTGTCTTATTGACTAGACGGTTGCGTCCATACCATAGACCAAGATTTATCTATCTTTTGGATGGTTGCGCCCATTCCTAGACTACATGTATTTCACTGTCATAGATATCAGTTGTACTTGTGCTTGCCAGCTCTTAGCAATGGTGTTCCGGTTCAGTTATGATTTCGTAAAGCATTTCACCCCTCCCACTCTCTCGGCCTTCATCCTTTAGGGGGCATATGTTACACAGTAATTTGTCACTAGCCTCATATCCCCTGAGCGACATTTCCATTGTGTCATACATCAGATAAATATGTCCACATCTTCCTACTCATTCAAGAAGATTAAACAAATGTTCTCTAATCCTGAAGATTGACTCTTTTAACCCTGCTTCTGCATCGTCACAAGTAAACCTCATTCTGCCTGCGA
>APFE030839141.1:2251-61700 GCA_000404065.3 Pinus taeda
TCACAGGGGTACGCACCCTCCCCTTTACATACAAAGCGTATAAGTACGCAGATATCCTGAACAAAAGGTGCGGGCCCACAGGCAAAAGTGAGAGAAAGTGCGGAACCAAAGTTACATTGCTCTTTTGATGTCTTTCTCTCATTTCTAAAGCTTGTTCTGAAGAGCTGAGGTCTGAGACTTGCTTAGGAAGCTGGTATAGGTGGTGATAGACCTACGCCAAACTGCAAATAATCAAAGTGACAATATTTTTGTGTAACAATAGTAATGATCTGTAAATTGGGGTTGATTTGCCCAAATAGATCTGTAACAGTTCCCGCCTAAAGCATAAAGTCATAAATATGTATGTCCAGTGAAATGCTTTATCATGTGAAGAGGAAGTTTCAAAGTGGAAGGTGACCTACATCAATTACAATACATATATCATGATAATTGTATTTTCTCTCATGAACTTGTTGAGGGAAGGCATACCCATGCTTAGCTTATAAACTTTCATTACATGTACAAATATAGTCATCTACAGATATAGACCCATGAATGGATGACCATGAAAGTAAGGCCATTTTACATTTGATTTAGTACCCCTAAAAATATCATAGCCCTGATGGATGAATTTAGATTCGGGGTCTTCAATATCATTCAATATTTTGCTCAAGTACAAGTCTAACCATGTGAATAGATGTTCTAAAGTAGAACATGGAAAGACATATTCTGATTACCAACCAATGATGTAAGTTGTTAATAGATGTGATAGGAATCACCGATAGTAATGATGACTCTCAAGGTACTATAGTGCATTTCGCATGGTGTGAATAAATGCTTTCATGTCAAACACCATACAAAGTCTTTCAGTCAAAGTCCAATGATGTCAATCTATCATCGAATGTGAGAAGCCTGCCATTGATGTATGCAAGCCTCAAGGTACTGAAGGGGTGTTTCCGTGTCCACTTCTTGGATGATGTGATGATGTCGACAAGAAGAGACTCATCGTAGGAGGGTCTTGATGTATCCCACATCGTTGACATGAAATGAGGTAAATGATTTTGTAGATGAAAAATTAACTGATGACATAAGGTTCAGGAATGGTGGTAATGAAAATGAAGGTTTACAGTATTGTAAAGGATGAAATTTGAACTAAAAGACTTCTCTTGAACATGTCGATGACACTAAGATAAATTGGTAGCATTGACCCACAACAAAGTAATGGATGGTATGATAAACCAACGGTGTGATAACCATCAACCTAAATGACCCATCCCACATAGTCATGGTGATGAGGCAAAAATGTCATGTTCAAGAGTGAGTTGCTACAATAAAATGCTTTCCCCTTTTTCCCATTTTCCCCAGTCATTGCTAACCAGTACCTCTTTATTTTTGTCAAGCTTCAGGAGGATAACATATGCTTGTTGTATAATTTCACCCTTCCAGGAAATCCATCACTATTTGATGTTTTAATGAGTCCAGTGAAGGTGAAACTCGGTCTTGTCTAGATGGACAAGTTTGTTGCTATTTGATGTTTTTAACAAGTTTAGTGACAAAGATAACTCGATCCTTTTCATGTTTAAGGAGTTGGAAAGGGATGAAGAGAAAAATCCATAAGTTCTTTTTCATAAAGTAATCTCTCAAGTCGGAAAAAGCATAAAATGATACAAGAGAGATATCATTTCAAATCCTTTAACTAGATGGAATGGACAAGCGCTTGACAATATATTCATATTTAAAAAGTCTGAAAAGAGCTTAAGGAGGACTGCATTTTGAGGAACGAGTGGTGTTTAGTATAGCAACTAGTTCCGGTGATGTTGGAAATTCTCAAAACTTGTTGATTTATGTGAAGAGGTTGGCTAATAAGACCACTGATTACAACTGTTCCTAAAAAAAGGTAAAACAACCAGGAGAAAGCATATGATTGACCAAAGAGATGGTGGTAATGGAATGAAGCAACCAAGACTCATCTGATAGAAAAGGCTGATAGAATGGCAATCACAAGGGTTAAAATGGAAATGGGTTCATTTTTACACAAGCTTGAACCATAGGGAACTATGCTTGGATTCAGTTTGATGTTTACATGAGCTTGAAATGAAAAACTATGCTTGGATTCAATTTTATTTTTACAGAAGCTTTAAATGAAAAACTATGATTGATATTAGTTTACATGCCCCTAGCATGATGAAAGGGAGAGTCTTCTGTAACTAGATGGAAGTCGCTGCAGTGAAGCAAGACGATTATCCAACACCTTTTTGGCTTCATCTAGATAGGGACAAAGGTGAATGGGGTGATTCCCTTCACATAACCTATAGGGAAACTTATCTTTACCATTAGGTGCATGCCCCCCAAGATTCTTTACATTCATCTAAGTAGACTACTTGTGGCTATCAGGTGGATCGAATGAAGGTTCTTTTACGAGATCAAGTGAGAGACTCGACTTGGAATTTTGTTCCAAGGGACCTTGTTTCATTTTTTAATGAGCTTGACACAAGACAATGAACTATACTCGGATTCCTTGTTTCAATTTTGAATGAGCTTGACACAAGACAACGAACTATCCTCATACCCTTTGTTTCATTTTTTAATGAGGTTGACACAGTAACAGAACTGTCCTCGTAGACCCTCAGTTTCATTTTTTAACAAGGTTGACACAAGATAAGGAACTATCCTCATGGGAGTTGTTTCATTTTTTAATGAGGTTGACACAGTAAAAGAACTATCCTCATACCCTTGGTTTTATTTTTTAGCGACGTTGACAGAAGACAAGGAAATATCCTCATGGGAGTTGTTTCATTTTTTAATGAGGGTGACACACTAAAATAACTATCCTCATATCCTCGATCACAACATATAAGAGGTCATGAAGGAGATATCTAGTTCCAATGCCCCGAATACATGATGTACAACATCACTGAATTGATCGTCAGTTGATGTAGGTATGGAATGGGTTGCCACTTAATTAACCTGTGGCAAGGATAATAGCATTGGTACAAAAGGACCATTTAGGGAAGATGGTTGACTAGGAGCCATATTTGGACCAGGAAATAAAAGTTGGTCAACGGTGACGACTCTGCCTTCATGCGGAAAACACATCACTTGAAAGAGTGTGGAAACAATAGCTCCCATGTCATAAACATAGTCACGCCCAAGAAGGAAATTGTAATCCAAAGGTCCTGGGACTACCATCGCATTCAGATAAATGATTTTTCCTCCCAAAGTAATAGGTAATTGAGGGAGGATCCCTAATGGTCGATTGGTTCCTCTGTTAAAAGCCAATAGATTTTGGGTAACAGACATAAGTGGCGGTGAATGAAGCGCTTGCCAAGTAGTTGAGGAAAGGATACTCATAGATGCACCTTCATCTATAATAGTTCCTGATATAATAATAATACAAATTTGTAATATGATCTAGAAAGGCATATAAGAAGGAAGATGAAATCCTGCCAGTTGATTCCAATCAAAGGAAGTGACTAGACTACTTGGAGGGAGTACCGTAGAAATAAGAGAATAAATCCCTTGAGTTATGAGAACTGGAGGATTTTCCTCCTGTCTTGATGGAATAGGAGGACTACCCCCAAGCTCATTAGAATCTAAGGAAACAAAAGGAACCTGAGTGGTATCATGTTCACTCTCTTCAGGAAAGGTACGATTAGCTGAAGGTGAAATTGAGTAAACTGTTACCTTGACCTGTTGATTTGGGTCAGGTATAGACTCATAAGATTCACTTTCAAAGAGAGTGGTTTTGATCAATAGTTGATTTTGGTCAGTCAATTCATCAACTAGTGAACAATTTAGAGAGAGTTTCCTGCAACCATATGGAAGTCACTGAGGTGAAGCAGGACGGTTATCCAACACTTTTTTGGCTTCATCTAGATAGGGACAATGGTGAATGAAGTGATTCCCTTCAGATAACCTATATGGAAACTTTACTTTACCCTTGTTTCCATGAACTTTACTACCACTAGTTGATGGTGCGTCACCAGCATGATCTGCAGAAGTTGATGACATAGGATGATGTGAACAGGAAGACCATTATTCTAAGATGTAAAGAATATCAAGACAATTTCGAAGAAGATGGTCTCTCACACAAAGTTTGCATGGATATCGAGCTTTGTCAGGCTTCATGAATGATTTTTCATCAGCTGTTTCATTCAAAGCAATGGTTGCTTGGTTACCCCTTTGTTGAATTTACATCTTCTTCTTCTTCTTCCCTTTCTTCTTCTTCTTAGCCACCTAGTTACTAGTACCAATACTTTCACCAGGCGAAGAGGAAGAAACAAATGAGGAAGAAGACAAAGGGTTAACTTGAGGATCAATTGGAGGTTAATTTTGTCCAGTTGGAGGTGTACTCGATTGCGAAGAAATCATGAAATTTTGAACAAAGGAGGTTGAAAATAACCATACTAGCAAGCTAATGGTAAATCTTGGAAGGGACAATGTAGCCATATAAGGAGAACCAATATTTCCAAAAGGAGGAAAAAGACTAGGATTCCCATAAAAAGGAATTCCTTGTTCGGTGGACTCTAGATTTGTCGCCATATGTTTCAACCTAATATCAACTAAGGAGTGAGCATCCGTAGTCAATTAATTTTATTTTAATCAAAGTAACATAACAAAACAAAAGATGGATAATCTAGGAAAAAGGTTTAGCAAGCAACTGTGAACTGTAGAATACCTCCTTATGAACCAAGAAGTATAGGCAGGCAATCTTCCCGAATGTTGTGTTTGGTGTATCATAGTGTATAAGGAAACCAAATCGGTTACCTAAGGATGGATATCAACCTGGATTTTTCCTCCCATATATACCTAAAAGTATGTGGAGGCCCAATCCCTATAAGTGTTGTCTAATGCAAAACCTCATAGTGAGAGCATTCCCATATACTTTGCGTACTGTAACACCGCCCTATATACCCGAAGGTATGTGGATGAGCTACGATATAATCACTTACGTGGAATGAGGTATCACACTCAGGATGTATTGAAAACATTTTAGCGACATCTACTTTGTTTTACGACGTTGGAACATGTCTCTAGCCTAGACCTCTAAATGTTTTTATTTAGGTGACAATTCTCCACTAGGTAAATTCAGATAAATTTTAATGTTGATCTTATTTAGAATTTATATTTCAAGGTTCACCAAGTGATATATGTTTGCAATTCCTAAAATGCAACTAATATGATAAACATTCTTTCCATTCAATTTAACGATGAAAATCCTTAGCTAGTAGGGATAGAGAAATCAGGTCTTTGACAAAAAGTAAAGAGCACAACTAATACAATTTCCCTAGGTATTTCTTATCAACACACACAAAATTTTTCAATGCAACATGCATGTATTTCTTTTCGGTTTCCCTTAATGTGAATGGAAAAAGGAAAACTAATGCACAATTGATTAATAAACTCTTTTCATAAAAATGACGATTTTGATGACAATTTCTTTTCAAGGAAAGGAAGACTTTATGACACTTCTGTTTTCAAAGAAATGAGGAATTGCAACACTTTGAATGAAAAGACTAGTCGTTTTCACACATCAATCAATCAATCTTTCATGAATGAATATTTGACGATAATTCAAATTTCGAAGGAAAATACGATATTACGAGACTTTCTTTCGCTAAAGATCAATCGATCAAAAACTAACTTTCGACTATAGATTGAGAATGACAAAGTAAATACATAAGAAAAATTTATTAATCCTAGTCTAAGTAGGGCTAGGTAAGGAGATGAAACACTTTTTCAGAGACAAGACATCATTGACACTCAAGAAATTTTTCAAACAGGAGAAAATTGGCTCAAAAACTTCAGCTCCTAGATGGGAAATTGACCCTCAAGGGATTAGCGCAGGCAACAGTGAGAGACAGTGTTCTGAAGTGTATTGTACCTATGCAAGAAATGCATTGCAGTGCACTATGTCCTTTATTGGGCTGCATTGATGACAATAAGCAATTTTGAAGACAATTTGGCACCATTTTGGCTCAATTTTCAATGAAAGAAGACTGAAATTTAAAGAACAACCACAAGTACAGTATGTAGAAATGTCTTAAGAGGCCGATAAGCTACTAAGATGGATGATCGCTCCCCAACAAATTCACCAATTTGTTTTGGGAAGTTTTAGTGTCTACAGATAAACGCTTAAACCCCTAGACTAGTAGCTAAGTCTAGAACAAAAGTTTAAAGAGTTCTCGACTTTTCTTATCATCAATAGATTAAATAAGAGGCAAAGAAGCCTACCTGTGGATTTCGCTTGCTCCTTATCTCCCTTGACCAACTACGTCACTCCTCTCTATACTTAATCCACTTGAAGAGTACTTGCATACAGACAGAAAACAACAACTGATCAAACCATATGATAATGATCTATTGATTAAACATAACATGGAATCAAGTACATGATACACATATGAAAGCATCAATGAATAACACAAGTATATGGAAAAATCCTTGAACGCTTTATTTGTAAAAGGAAGGGTTACAACCCATTGCTCAATTCAGCATCACTCCTCCAGTTCAATCACATCCTCTCCTCATAACAAGCAAGACATTTTGACATCATTACAATACTTGAAATCAACTCAAATCTCATATTAACAACATCTCACTATAATTCAATATTTTCTAGCCCCTGATCCCTTAGCTGAGTGGTATTTTTATAGGTAAATGAAGGAAGTTATGCCATAAATGGTGATAATGAATGCCCTCCCAAACTTAGGATTTAGTTACATGGAGGAAGGGATAAATGGATTGATGTTCCTTAACTCCCTTCATCATCCAAATACAAGCTCAAAGGAGTAGATAGGTTTGAGAAACTTCTAGAGGCATCCAATGGATAAGGAATCTTTCAAACCCTTATGGAAATTTGCTCAAATTCTCCTAGCGCAGGCCGAAGAGGGACCAAGTGCATTGCATATCACCCTAACAGTGTATAGTTTGTATTGTAGTGCACCCCAATCAAGGCCTCACTGTGATGATCTTCTTAGACGTAGTTTTTTTATGATTTTAGTCATGAAACTTCTTGGGAAGTTAGGCATTCGGATGGTTGACTTCTTTAGGGCATGTAACAACTGAATTAGGGGTTGATGGGCCCTAATATTATTGATCTGTAAGTTGGGGTTGATGTGCCCAAATGGATCTGTAACACTCTGGGACTAGTAACTCGACCCAAGTTGCTTCGGGGCTTCCAGAGTGTCTGTTCCAAAACCATGACCATAAGGAATTATGAGAACCAACCAAAAAGTAGTAAAGTGGAAAAAAACCACAACACCATGACTATCCAGGAAATGGCAAGGCAAGGATAAAATCGCTATCAATCCAGGAAATCCTTGATGTTAATGACAACACATAATAAAAAATGAACATGCATATACCATGCTTACATAAATCGTCAAAGATATCACATATGCAACCTGTTCCCTACAATGTGATCCAACTATAATAGTTGATCCACTTGTTGCCTTGTGCTTTCCTACTTTAGTTTTCCTTCTTCCTCCAAATCCAAGTGAATGAAGTGATCCAATCATGCTCCAGGAATACTCTAATTGTGCAAGAGTATGAGAGTTTGAGATAATAGAATGGAGCTCAAAAACTAAACTGAGAAAAGGTAAAATAAGAAAATCTGTGAACTGATCCACATAAGCCTTTTTATCATTGAGGACTCTATTTTCTTCATTTTCCTCTATTATTCCTTTAATTTCCCTCTCATGCAAATCAATGACCTTTCATCTCCCTTTTCCCTTATTTTCCTTTATTTTCATAAATAAAATGCTAATTAATGCCTCTTTGGCTTTACTATTTCCTTTTCCAATTTCCATCATCATTAATTAATGACAATTCATACCCCATCACTATGTTTTGTTCAACATTTAGTTTAGAATACATGTCTTATGACCTTATATTATTATTGTTATGTTAGCTATGATTATATTATGACCCCTTAGACTCCTATATATAGAAAGGAGGTCTTGTCATTTCTATGATCTAAGAATTGTTCATTTGTGCAATGTAAAGGAGGTCCCTATACTACTAGTGTAACCCCTTATTGTTATTAGTAAAACCTCGTTATTATATTGTTGTGCCCATGTAGTCCCCATATTGCTATTATTGTGCCCATACATTATTATTCTCATGTTAGCTCTGATTATATTATGACCCCTTAAACTCCTATATATAGAAAGGAGGTCCTGTCATTTGTATCATCCAAGAATTGTTCATTTGTGTAATGTAAAGGAGGTTTCCCCCTTGAAGAGGCTTATTTCCAAGGTGTTGATCTATCTTTTCTATATTTATTTGAGCTGGTTTCATAACATTTGGTATCAGAGCTTTGGATTCTAGGGTTTCGCTTCTCCAAATAGGTAATTGTAAGTATTTTCGGTATAACTTTTCGCTACAAAGTTTCAGAAGCTAAAACAAAAACCCATTTGAGCTGAAATCGTTATGCTCCTTGAGACAAAATTTCAAATCTTGTCTCACTATATTTTTGGAGATATGATCTAAGGAATTTAGGTTTTTGGAAAACTCCAGAATTACATCTTAAATAGGCCATCATGGAATTTTCACTATAGTTGTTTTTTTCTGAAGGTTCAGACTCTAGAATTAAAACCCATTTGTGCCACAATTCTGGTGAAGCTCGCGCCGAAATTTTAGATCTTGTTTCGCTACATTTTCAGAGATACAGTAAAAGACATTTAGGGTTTCTACAGGCTCTCAAATTACATCTTAAACAAGGGACCTTGGGAAAATCATCATAACTTTCTCTCTGAGAATCGGATTGAAATTTCCTCAGAAGTTATGGAAAGGGGACGGACTGTTATATTTTGTATATCAATTTCAGGTCCTAAGGTGGAAACAGTGACACATGGCACTTTGTACAAGTGTGCTCTACTGAACCAGTGAATAATCAGGTCATCATGGGAGATTTGACATAACACTTCCTTTCTGAATCCATTCTTGATCAAACTTGCGGGGCTAGAAAGTGCATGTAGAGGGATACTGCATGATGCAATTTCAGAACTTGGAGATCTAAAATTACAGAGTTACATTCATTTCAAGATCGATCTCCTAAAATCAAGAGAAGGCAATATGAGGAAGTTTGATGGCAAGGACCTGGTAAATTGGATACTACAGATGGAGCAATATTTTGATCTACATGAGGTGCAACAATTACAAAATTTACGTATTGCATCCTCATATTTAGAACTAGATCAATTTTTACGATATAGAGGGCTTTGATCACATAAACCACTTGTTACGTGGTCAATTTTCATGGAGGAAATGATAGCATATTATCAGGATACAAAGAGAAACACATTCTTTAGCTAATTTCTAAATCTCAAACAAAAGTGTTCAATGGTAGAGCACACTAAGTAATTTCAAAAATTGAATATAAGGGAAAATGGTATTCCAGAGAAGCTAACGATTGATGTCTCCATAGGGACTTTAAAGCATAACATTCAACATGAGTTTCATCTTTGGGAACATGATTCATTAGAGTAGGCATTGAGGTTGGCAAGAAAAGTGGAAAGAAAGATTATGGAAATAAGGAAGTCTACCCCTCACAACTATAAATATGGAAGTGTTATTTCTCCTAGCCTTCCGAAACCTATAAGGATGACACCACAACAATTGGAAGAAAAAAAGAGCAAAAGGGCTTTGTTACAATTGTGATAACAAATACATTAAAGGTCATAAGTGTGCTGAGAATAAGTTATTTTACATAGATTATGAAGAGGAGGAAGAAAAGGATCAAGAAACATCAAGAGTAGAGGATATACACCAGGAACCAACCCCAAAGAAAAAAGAAATGAATTCAACCATATCTTGTAACACATTGGAAAGAATTACCACTCCTCAAACTCTCAAGACTGAAGGACATATCAAGAAGAAAAGGTTTCAAGAAGTGAAATATCACATCGAGAAAGAAGAAATTAATCCAACCATATGTTGTAATGCATTGGCTAGAATTACCACTGCTCAAACTATCAAAATAGAAGGACATATCAAGAAGAAAGGGGTAATATTGTGGATTGATTCATGCAGTACCCATAATTTTATTCATTGTAAGATAGCTAAGGAATTGAATTGCTTCCTATATCCAACACCAAAGTGTCACGTGAGGGTTTCAAGTGGAGGAACCATAAATTGCTCTGGAAAGTGCCATAAGATCAAGCTATTCATGGGAGAATATGTATTGAACAGCCCAATGCTTTCCATTCTAATGCGCGGTGCTAATGTTGTACTCTGTGTCCAATGGCTACAATCCTTTGGTTCAATAGCTTTTAATTTTGAAGAACTTCTCATGAAATTTTCTTCGAAAGAAAAGGAAGTTTAACTAAGGGATATCATAGGGAAACCAGGAAATCAGCTCTAATGGGCTAACAAATCTTCTAAAGAAAGAAAAACGAGGCGTAATTTCACAATTATGTTCGCTAGAGGTTCCCACATCCAAATCATCTATTTCTCCAGATCTCCAAAATGTCTTGAACAATCATTCCAAGGTGTTAGAGACTCCCAAAGGCCTCCCACCTATTCATGATCATTATCATTCTATTCATTTGATTCCAGGAAGTGTTCCTCCAATTATCAGGCCTTATAGATATCTCTATGCCCAAAAGAGTGAAATTGAATGTATGGTTGCAAAAATGCTAGAGGCTAGTATAATTCAACCTAGTCAGAGTTCTTTCTCTACTCTAGTAGTATTGATGCACAATAAGGATGGGTCATGGTGCATGTGTCTATAATATACAGAGCTCAACAAACTCACTATTAAAGATAACTTTCCCATTCCTATCATTGATGAAGTATTGGATGAATTGCATGGATTAATTTACTTCACCAAGTTGGATCTTCATTCAAGATATCATCAAATAAGAATGAAGACTGAAGACACCCTGACAACAACATTTTTGAAGAAAGATGCATTTTCATGGAATCCAGAAGCAATGAAGGCCTTTGAACATCTTAAAGAGGTAATGTGCCAAGCACCGGTCTTAGTTATGCCAGACTTCACAAAAACCTTTATTGTTGAATATGACGCATTGGGAAATGTAATTGTTGATGTTTTAACGCAAGAAGAAATACCCATTTCTTTCGAAAGTCGTCCAATCAAAGGAAAGTATTTACACAAAGATATTTATGAGAAGGAATTGTTGGAAAGACTGCATGCACTTAAGAAATGGTGACCTTACATAATGGGAAGATCCCAATTCAAACAATATTGTCAGAACTTGAGGAGGAATGAAAATTCATATTGGAACCTAGAGCAGTCACATAAACAAGAATCTGATAGCTATGATATTGATTAATTTCAGAGTATCTCATCAAGTGGAAGAACTTGCCCACTGAAGATTCCACATGGGAGGACAAGAATTTTATACAGAAGCATCAAGAACTACTCAAGCATTGAGGACAAGACCTTTTTAAGGAGAGGGGCGTGTTAGGTCCCTATATTACTTGTCTAACCCCCTATTGTTATTAGTACAACCCCCTTGTTATATTGTTGTGCCCATGTAGTCCCCATATTGTTATTATTGTGCCCCATAAAGGTCCACTATTGTTATTATTTATCCTTACATTATTATTGTTATATCAACTTTGATTATATTGTGACCCCTTGGACTCCTGTATATAGAAAGGGGATCTTGTCATTTCTATGATCTAAGAATTGTTCATCTGTATAATGTAAAGGAGGTCGCCCCCTCGAAGAGGCTTATTTCTAAGGCATTGATCTACATTTTCTATCTTCTTGTGAGCTTGATTCATGACAATTTCCATCGCCATTAATTAATAACAAGTCATATGCCATCACTATGTTTTGTTGAGCATTTAGTTTGGAATACGTGTCTCATGACCTTGGTATTATTTTTATTTACATAGAAAATCAACCAGGGGTTGTTACAGCCCCTTGGCCATGTTTTTTCATTTACTTAGGCCCTTATTTATTTGAACTACATTTATAATGTATTTTTATCCTTATTGGACTGTCCTGAATAGAAAAATAGGGAATCTTATTGCAGCGCACAATTTTCAACAAGATATCTTTAATATTAACATCTAAAGCATGATTGTCCTTCCTTTACATGTTATAACATACACTAGACCCTAAGGATGTAATTTGGATCTCAAAGATGCAATAGAATCTTTGACCTAGTTGTTGTAGTAAGTTTGTTGTCCTTTCTAGAAAGTAAGGGTTAATGTTTCAATGCTTTCTTTCAATTGCAAATAATTTTCTAATGTAGAGTAGAGTAGATTTTATTTTATTCCATCTTGCTTGAATTGATTTACCTTTTGTCCCTACAATTAGAATATATTTATTTTTTGTTCTTCCTTTCCTTTTAGTATTTCCTATAGTATAGGTAGCAAAGCAGACTTTGTACAACTTAGTTTTCATTTTGTTGTTTTCACCTACATTATATCAAAAAAATAAGAACACATTACAACTTACCCACATAGTGTTGCCCCTTGTTAAGTTTGTATGAACCTCTAGTTGAAATTAAAGTTGATACTCCTTTGAATTTGCAACATTAATGTTGTTATATTATGGGCCATAACATTTTGGTGTCGTTGCCAATTAGGTTCCAAAGTATAAATTGTTTTCTTCTATAGTTTATTTACTTCTTCCATTTTCTATAAAAACAAAAAAAGACACTATATTATCATTCTTATTGAGAAAAAAAAAAAAAAAAAAAAATTCCTTTCATGCCTCATAGAATTAGCATTGATAGCAGAACATTTGTACCAAAAATACCCACTTCTACAAACAACCAACCTTATTTTGTTGGCATGAGCCTCATACTTTATCCATAGAGGATATAAAGGCCTTTTCAGGTGAGAAATCATATATTTATAAAGAGATTTACTGAGGAGAAGAACGTCCATCACCCATTGCTACCATGGTAGGAAATAGGGAACCTGAATTTTTCCCTATTAGGGAGGAAAATCAGGAATCCTAAATGAAAACTATCGCTCCAACTTCTCTCCCACATTTACATGGATTGGCTACTAAGGACCCTAATACTTTCATGTTTAAATTTGTTGTAGTTTGTAGTACATATTATTAAACAAAAGATGAGTAGAAGCTGAAACTATTTCCTTCTACCCTTAATGATGTAGTTCTTCATTAGATTATGAGCTTGGAAGGGGGAAGCATAATTTTATGGGGACAAATCAAGCAACCCTTCAACACTAAATACATCGATTATTGTAAAGGAAGAGACAAAAGGTATGAAATATTCATAATGTTTCAAGGACCATATGAGTCCCTAGAGGATTTCAAGGAAATATTCCAACTAAGTTACAGGAGGACACATAACTGCACTCTTAATATAGATTCATTAAAATTATTCTTACTCTAGGGAGTTAGAGAAGAAATAATGGAGGCCCTCGACTTGTTGGCCAATTGATATATTTACTAGCTCAATTATGACGACATCAAAAAGGTTTTCAAAAATCATTCTAGAGTTGATAAAAAAATAGGTAGAATAAATAAGAGTCTGGTTAGTCCCTCTGCCTCCACTTCAATCACTAAGAATGATATAGTAGGTATGTTAAAAATTTTAAAGACTGAGATATTACACACCTTCTATATGTTGATGGACACACTACATATTAAGAAAACAACAACAAAAATAAGAAAGGGAATTAGATATATTCTTGTCTAGATTCTCTAGGAGACATCTTGGAATAAGTGCCCCTTATATGTCACAGATATTAATTCTATATGTGAAGAAAACCACTCAACTAAATAATTTTCATATTTTCCATGTTTGAAAGTATGATACCAAGGACCATATGGAGGCATGGAGTAGCTCCACTTTGACAACTAGAAGAGGACACAAGGCCACATATTATATCAAGAAGGTATCACCTACCCCTCGACTTTCAATAAAATTTATAATGAGCAATTTCAAACTTAGTATCAACCTAGCACCTCACCATGGTCCATGACCACTCCGTGGCCTTATCCTCTCAAACATGTCATTCCTCCTTTTCATCCATATTAGCACCAACCATCCTAATGGGATAATCCATGCTTAGAATGGAGGCCTTAGGCATCCCAACTACATGCCATAATTCCTCCTCCTCCTTAGTCAAAATTAACCCAAAATAATCCTCCAAAGAACCATATATTCTTACTCGACTGGAGCCTAACTCCAACAATAAACATGTCTAAACTATCTACATTGGAGAGATACCTTCTCCAACATGTGCTCTAGAAATTCTCGCCCACCTTCTCCAATAATTAAAAATATTTAATAAGAGAAGGAATATCCTACTCCTCATGCCAACATACCTCCCTCTCCTAAAAGGT
Organism: Pinus taeda; assembly: GCA_000404065.3. Taxonomy (NCBI): domain Eukaryota; kingdom Viridiplantae; phylum Streptophyta; class Pinopsida; order Pinales; family Pinaceae; genus Pinus; species Pinus taeda. Next base: position 16,536 of record APFE030839141.1, read on the forward strand.
TGATCCTTCCTAGAACATACAACCCAGAAGAAGATAACTTTTTGGAGAACCAAAAAAATTGTGTCTTAAGGTTCCCATACTAAAAGACATAAAAAATGTTTCCATATATAACAAATTCGTTAAAAATAATTTCTTAGGAGTTCAAGAAGGAGAAAAAGGGACACCCCTACTATCAATGTCATAGGAAAACTATTTAATATTATGTTTGGGAAGGTCATCATCTCAATGTATTTAGATCCTAGAATACCGATAGTCCCTGTGAACATCAACAATATTACAGTCCCCAATAACCTCATTGACGGAAGGGTTGCAATCAATGCCATGAAAAAGGAGGCTATGCTTAATCTTAATCTCCAAGCGTCCTTAAGGAAAATCACCACGGTGTTAAAACTTGTTTATAGATCCACAATAGTATTAAAATACATTATTGAAGATGTCATAGTTTCCATTAATTCTTGGGAGTATGCTACATATCTTCTCATTATTGACACCAAAACAAATTTTAATGGTTATCCTCTTATCATATGAAGATCTTAGTTGGTTGTTGATCATGTATACATTAGTGTAGGGATGGAAATTTGACCATCACAAGCGGGAAGTGTAAAAAAAATCTCATATTATATTTCCCTGCACAACCCCTCATTGAGATGCATGATTTTTTTTTTGGGTAGTAGAAGAAGAATAATACATTTATTAGTCATCATCCAACCCCATTTGTACACTAGAAACCACCATTGGCAATAGGAAACTACATGAAGATAGCTTCATTGACAAATTTCTCCAAAATAAATATCATGCTACAATGAATATTGATATGCTATAGACTACAGGGAAGCGAGTTTTTTCTCAGGCTAGTTAAAAGGAAAATCTAACCATTTCTATTTCCAACTAAAGAAATGTGAAAACTATATAAATCAGCTCCTCCAAAACACTAAAAATCGACCACTTTTTTAGCTAATCATCAACCAAAACTACTCAATGTTTTGTTGTAAAATGTTGATTCCTTTAGATGGGATTACAAGGAAATTAGTGGAGTCCACACCTCTATATGACATCACCATATATACATCAAATATGACCACAAACATGTTCACCAACCTTAGAGGAGAATGAACCCTACACTAAAAACATTTTAAAAGAAGAATTGTAAAAATTACTGGATGAAGGTTTTATCTATCCAATTTTTAATAGTGAGTCGATGTACCTATTAGTTATTGTCCCTAAGAAAAATGGAAAATGAAAAGTCTGCATTTATTATACAGAACTCAATAAAGCTACGAAAAATACCATTTTCATTTGCCCTTTATTAAACAAGGTTTGGATGTTCTTGCAATGAATTCTTTTCTTTCATTTCTAGATGGATTCAACAGGTACAATTAGATCTAATTCAGTCCTAAAGACCAGGATAGCACAACTTTTACCTACTCATCGGTAACCTTTTTCCTATAGGGTTCTTCCGTTCTGCCTATGTAATGGTCTTACTACCTTCCAAACGGTTGTATTAAGCATTTTCTCTTATCTTCTAGATCATGACTTAGTAGAGATCTATATGGATGATTTCAAACCTTAAGGAGATTCTTTCCAAGAAGCTCTCTCTAACCTATGCAAAGTTTTGACCATCATTATAAAGGCTCATGTTCCTCAAAATCAAAAATATGTTAAGAGTTCTTTAGGACCTACTAGGTACTATACAAGGTTCATTAAGGATTTTAACAAGATTGCTTCACCTTTATTCTCTTAGCTATAAAAAGATTTGAATTATGCTGGAGAAATACGTATTAAATGGAATATAAAGGGATAAAATATAAATTGAAACTTGTGCCATTCCACAAAGGCCCAAATTAGACCTTCTCCTTCCACATTTACATAGATGCCTCAGACAAAGTAGTTGGGGTAGCACTAAGGCAGCTTGAAGATAAATTTCCTTATACCATTGATTTCATTAGAGATAACTTGTCTAACTCATAGCTTAATTACAGGGTCATTGAAAAAGAAATTTTAGTTGTTGCATGTTCTTTGAATAAATCCAGGCAATAAATTACTAAATATCAATTTTTTGTACATACTAACCATGCAACAACTAAGTCTTCGATGAATAAACCTTATGTAAACTCTTGATCCATTAGATGGTTACTACTATTAAAATAATTTGATCTAACCATTGTTGATAATCTAGGGAAAGAAAATATTGTTTCAAATTATCTATCAAGACTAAATTTGTCTTCAGATCATGAAGAGATGGTGGATGACCAACTCCCCGATGAACACCTTTTCTCCATATCACTATTGTCTCTATGGTTATATGACATAGAAAATATTTTATCTTTTGACCAATTTACCCCTCATTTATACTCAAAGTAGAAAATAAATATTGTTAGAAAGAGTGCTCCTTGTACTTAGATTGGGGGTAACCTCTTCTAGTTGGTGGCATGATCAAATCCTAAGAATATTTGTGAGGGAAGATGAGGTTTATGACATCATCTGAACTTGTCATGATTGAGCATGTGGGAGCCATTTTTCTGCTAAGGGGACATCCTACAAGATCCCACAGGCAAGATACTATTATACTAACCTACATAAAGATGATGAGAGATACATTGTCAAATGTGATGAATGTCAAAGAATGTGGAAACCTACTAAGAGGGATGAGATTTCTTTGCAACGTCAAGTGAATTTTGAGCCATTTGAGAAGTGTGGAATGGACTTCATTCACCACGTTAGTCCTCTGTCTAGATAGAATAGGTACATCATTGTGTGTACATGCTATTTGACGAAGGGGGATGAGGTGAAGGAATTAAAGGCAACAACATAGAGAAAGGCAGTTGAATTTTTAAGGGAAATATCTTCTGAAAATTTGGTTTCTGAAGAGAGCTGGTGACATACCAAGGCTTCCGGTTGACCTCCAATCTAACAAGGGGGATCATGAGGCAACATGATATTAAACATAGAAAATCTACCCCATATCACCCTCAAGAAAATGGGAAAGTGGAAGTTACTAATAGAGCACTGGAAGGCACCTTGACTATGGTAGTCAGCAACAACATATAATATTAATAAGAAAAGCTTGCTGAGGCCACCTGGCATATAACACCAATTGCAAGACCACTTTGCATTCACCCCCTCTAAGTTGGTATATGTTAATTTTTGGTATGTTCTATGCTAGAGAAATTTATTTAATTTATTTTCCATATTAGCAATCACATCAGCATAAAGTAAACTACAAATAGAACATAAATATAAAATCACAGAAGACAAGCCAAGATAAGAGGACACAAGATGTGGTGCGAGCTAGGGACAAACCCCACAATGTGTGGGGAAATCCTTTATCAATTCTTCTTTTATGTTCTTCAAAGTTCAGCAGAGAGAGAGAGAGATAGTACATTTACAATAGAAGTCAACACTCTGACTTATCTAGATCTACCATAGATCATTTCGTATAATGAAGAGATCAATTGAACACATTATGCTTCAACTGATTCTCTAAGGTGACGGCTTCACCTATCGTAGCATTGCGTCTAGGTACACTTGTTGCACCACTGCATATGACACCATGCAGCAGCAATCATGATTATCATCATGCTGCCCATGCCCATGATCTTATCATGCTACTATTCATGTTCATGATCTTATAATGCTGCCCATACTAATATGCATCATCATCGTGCTACTGTCCTATGCATCCCATGATCCCTTACATCATTCTGTTGTCCAATGCTAATATCATCATGCCACCTTTACTATCCTTCAGCCTTAGCTACTTGCTATGGCTTGCATCTTAGCAAAGCAACTGGGGTGTAGATCCAATTCGGCAGACTTCTTAAACTAGCTTTTTCTGTGTTAACAGGTCTCCTCCTATAACAACGTATAGGGTTTCTTCATCAACCAATGTATCATATTATTATCATGATAGCATATAGACCCTTTATCATGAAGTTGCTACATATGAAAATTTATATGTTTCCACCTGCGAGTATATATATCCATTATGTCAACCACATACATTTGTTGCATATGACAATTTATATTTTTCCACCTGTGTGTATATATATCCAAGAATATTGTATGTATATATATTCATATATCATTGCCTGCATATATGTAGCTATTGTTGTGGTGAAGGATTTTGCTTTGAATCGTGATCATGAACAGTATTTAGACTGCGTTGTACTACGTCACCTCTTCATCACTGCGATTCCAGCATGACTGCCCAGTGTGTGACACTTCTTTATCACTGCAGCTCAAGTGTGACTACCCAGCGTGCTACACCTCTTCATCACTGCAGCTCTAGTGTGATTGCCCAGCATGCTACACCTCTTCATCATTGCGGCTCTAGCGTGACTACCAAGTATGTGGCATATTAGCAGCGTTATATATATATATATATATATAATCATAATATATATATATATTATATATAAAACCATGAATATGCCCAGCGTGACTGGTTCTTCATTATGTCCTGCGACTAGGTCTGAGTTGCCCAACGTATATAATGATGTATATATATATATACCATGATAGCGTGTATGTACAGCATGCATGATTCTGTGTATAAGCATCATCAGTGACCAGCATATCTAGTGCTTGCGAATTCATGATCCAACGCATGTGTCTTTGCCTGCGTGCTAATAATCTTATGCCCTGCATGATGACATATATATTCCTTGAATACTGTACATGTATATTTCCATCTATGCATATATTATATGGCCAGTGTGATGCCATGCATATGGTATGAAGTGTTTCCCTCAACAACTTAGGGTTTCACTTCCGGAACAATGTATAGAGATTCATCATACTAACTATAATTTAGGGCATCATCTTAGGGCATCCTTCATTAGTGTCTCTCCTTCTCCAAAAACCCAAGACGTGGAGAGGAGAGCACATGAAGAATGTATATATAAAATGACCTCAAGTCCTCTTTCATTTATACTAAAACGTAGGTGATGAATAGGCATGTCTTTTGGGCTTTTGAGCCTACTCAAGTGGTTGGTTGACTAGATGATAAATCCATAGCCAAAATAAATTCATATCTCCATAAATACTTATCGGAATATGATGATCTTTGGATCAATCCTACACCACTCGACAAGATGGATCCAATAAAAATATCAGGTGCCATAAATAAGTTGACCCACGTGGAGTTTGGCCCTATTTTCCAATTTAACACTCCCTCTCAACTAGGGAGAACTCCATCCGCTGATCCATAAGTCCGACTGTACTATCTCTGCCATCAGTTCCCTGCACTGCTCTGTCCAACACTGCTCAACTCTGTTGGCTCTTGCTATACTCTACTCAACTCAGCTCAGCTCTGCTGGCTCTGCTAACTCTGCTATGCTCTGCTCAGCTCTGCTAGCTTTTCTCTGCTATGCTCAACTCTGTTGGATTTTCTCTGCTCTGCTTAGCTTAGTTTTGATGTCTCTACTAGCTCTGCTCAGCTTTGGTGCGCTCTGCTCAACTTAGCTCTGCTGGCTTTGCTAACTCTACTCAGCTCTGTTGGCTCTGCTCAGCTCTGCTGAATTATGAAGAAGAATATTGATTGAGAATGTCTCATACCATTCTCCACTGACCTAAAGTCAGTCTCAGAGTGCGTACCACTGGTCCTAGACCAATCTCAACCAACCCAAAATCAACGTCATAGTGGGTACTACTCCTACCACTGGTCCCAGACTAGTATCGCAGGCTCAAAAAGAGTATCACTAGTCCTAGACCAATCTCAACCGACCCGAAGTTAAGGTCATAGTATGTACCACTCTCACTGGTCCCAGACCAGTCTCAACCAACCCAAAGTCAGCATCATAGTATGGTACAACTCCTACCACTAGTCCCCGACTAGTATCATTGATCCCAGATTAATGGAGGTCATCCTAGTGTAGGGAGTATGGTAGATACAACGACGTATCCATCGATACTACTATGGTCCCTAACTTCCTTTCCCTACTCAATGATCAGATGAGAGGTGCTTCCCATGAGTCCCAGACTACATCGGTAGGATGCCTCGACAGGAGAACTAATCAATCCTGTCCTCATAGGAGAACACATCAATCCTACTACAATCACCATGTATAACACATCAATCTAGGCCTCACAAGAGAACACATCAATCCTACTACAATCACCATGGAGAACACATCAATCCAGGCCTCACAGGAGAACACATCAATCCTGCTACAATCGCCATGGAGAACACATCAATCCAGGCCTCAAAGGAGAACACATCAATCTTGCTACAGTCACCATGGAGAACACACCAATCCAGGCCTCACAGGAGAACACATCAATCCTGCTACAATCGCCATGGAGAACACATCAATCGAGGCCTCACAAGAGAACTAATCATCTTGCTACACAAGAGAGTGGACCATCCTATTCCACAAGAGAGCGAATCATCTTGTCCCACAAGAGAGTGAATCATCTTATTCCAGTGCGAACCACCAGGGGAAGGTGAGTCACCCTATGGTCGTATGTTGCTCCAATAAGAACCGCAAGCCTCCCAGAGCTCCCAGAGCTCAATGTATGCAACATGCAGGACCCTTTTACAAAGGACTCTCTACAACTCCAAGTCGTTTGGGAAAATCATGAATTTGATCTTCCCCCATGGCTCTAACCTGTACATCATCTCAGTACGATGGAGCCTCCTTGCTCATTGACTTACCATATCCCTGATAAGGCAGTATTCGATGTCTATCTACTATAGAAATAATTCAATACATGATTCATTAATAATCGAATCCCACCTCTGGTTGTCACAGAGAATCACAGTGGTATTCATCATGTGTACTCACTGAAGATTTTCCACAGCCAGGCAACTTCATACGAGGTCATACTCGTAGTCATGTATCTGGTCTTGATGGTACTTATAACAATCGATTTCTGCTTCCTACTCATCCATGATATGGGAGCAGAATCCAAATAGAACTAGCACTGGGAAGTGCTCTAATGATCCTTCACAATGCTTGCCTAGACAACATTCGAATAATCATGCAGTTTTCATATTTCCAGTAGTGTATCTCAATCCATGAGAGATTGTGCCCCGAAGATATCTCAGAGGATTCTTGGCACTAATCCAGTGAGGCTCAACCAAATATGAACTTAGCATGCTAACTATAAAACATGTGTCTAGATGGAAGTTCACCGAGAACATCAATGTGAATGAGTTAAAGAACCTCAGAGGCATTTCCCAAATCTGGTCTGACATCACTACCATATAGCTTCTGAAAGTTAATATCCTTGAGGTAGTCATGGGCTTGCAATTTATCATTCCACATAGGGAATACAATTCCCTCTGTCTCCTACAAATGAGAGGTTCTGTACCTGACAAACATAGGTGCTGGTATGAGAGGTCTATCATCCACAACCTTCGAGTAATGGTTTGGGTCGATTTCACTCCTAGTGAATCTCAGCTTCATCAGACAGTTGTTGATCCTCTCATAATATGCCTAGGGTGATTTGCTTCAATAAAGGGCTTTCTTCCACCTATCTACACCAGATTCCCGTTCATGAATCTAAAAACTCCACAGGTTGTTTCAAACCTGTGGACCTACTACTTGAGGGGAAATGTTCCCATTGTAATATTTTCCTTCGGTATATTTCAGACATGTACCTTCATGCTCTTTTCGAATTTAGGCATCTCTGTCACCATTTGACTCATAGACCTCTGGTGTTGTGTCAATGGACATGGTCCCCAGTGGACTTCCCGCAACTTGATACAAACTTCAACTCAAAAACATATTTGAAAATTTAATTTTCAAACATGTACCTTTCCATTGACGAATTCCACCATTAAACCTTTGATTATCATTCCCTTTTTAGGATAGGTGGCATCAGCTCCAAGTGTAATCCCACGATTGTTTCCATCTCTATGAAATGAGAGAGTGAAACCTTCTATCTGATGAAGTGCCTTGAAGCACTATAATCAATATGCCAGATTCCCAAAGAATCTGAAAGAGAGGGCCAATACAAGATAACACTTCTTTATCAGAAACAATATTTGATTCTTCTTACCTGGGGTTCCTTGCTTCCTTGAAGAGTCGGTCGTGTCTTTGATGACCTGCATCTCTGTCATTCAGACACTCCTTCACATGAGGGCTAAACTCATAACCAAGACATCTACCTTTCCATCCACCCTTCGATCCGAACTTCCCAATGAAGTGATCTTTAGGTATGCCATCAGAAACTTCTGCTACATCATTCTAATAACATTCTCTGCTTCAACTTCACTCTAGCTGAATTATGAGGAACCCATTGATCCTTCTGTCTTGTCCCAACAATCTTTGGTGATTTCTCCTTCACTCTTGCTTGGGCATTGTCTTCACCTCAACTCTGATTCCATGTTAATTTTTGGTATGTTCTATGCTAGAGAAATTTATTTAATTTCTTTTCCATATTAGCAATCACATCTACATAAAGTAAACTACAAATAAAACATAAATATAAAATCGCAGAAGATAAGCCAAGACAAGAGGACACAAGATGTGGCACGAGCTAGGGACAAACCCCACAATGTGTGGGGAAACCCTTTATCAATTCTTCTTTTATGTTCTTTAAATTTCAGCAGAGAAAAAGAGAGAGAGAGATAGTACATTTACAACAGAAGTCAACACTTTGACTTATCTAGATCTAGCATAGATCATTTCATATAATGATGAGATCAGTTGAAGACATTCTGCTTCAACTGATTCTCCAAGGTGATGGCTTCATCTATCGTAGTGCTACATCTAGGTCCACTTCCTGCACCACTGCATATGACACCATGCTGCAGCAATCATGATTATCATCATGCTACCCATGCCCATGATCTTATCATGCTGCCCATGCCCATGATCTTATCATGCTGCTCTTCATATTCATGATCTTATAATACTACCGATACTAATATGTGGTGGGCTCTAGTATTGCAACAATAATGTTGCAACTGCTGGGATTCCCTTCTTTACTTTTACCAAACCCGGTAGTTCGTAACAAACTTGGAAGCGATGGTGCTATATGCACAAGTACTAGCTCTTGCCGCAGCTGTCACTTGGTCAGCTGGCACAAGTTAGCTAGGAGCTTAAGCCAACCTCTATGAGCTCTTAGAAGAAGCTTTTTAACTGATGGATAAAAGCTAACTCAAAGGAGGCTAATCTACTTGCAGAAAGAAACTAAAAAGATGAAAGGAAATGCAAACCCTACCAAACCCTAATTTTACCAGCTAGCCCTACTGATGCAAGAAAGAGGATGAAAGCTACTGAAGGTGATGCCATTGACTTCTAGGAAGGTAAAATGCATGTGACTAAGCTACTTTTACAGTAACATCTGAAAAAAACATCTTTTGTATTTTTGAGTAAGTTGTCGGAATTATCATGCATGTGCTTTAACTGTTTTTGACTATGCAGAGGCGAGGTGAGGAATGGAATTGGCGAGGCATTTGAAAGAGGTTGCGAAGGTGAGAAGAGGGCCTAAGGGGTCCCTAGTACCCTTCCATAGAGTTTCACAGAGTTCGGCTGTCAAGAAACTGCTTTCGTGAGCTTCTAAAAGAAGTCCGCAGGGGTTCTACAGGATGTTCTGTAGTTTCTACAGGATGTTCCGAAAGGGAATTTTGGAGGGTTGATGGAGGAAGGAAGGTGAAGAAGTGGGTATGGAGGTGAGATAAGGGTGTGAGGAGGTCTAGGACTTGGTGGAGGGAGTTGAGGAATGGTGAGGATGGTTGGATTTGTTAAAGGAGGGGTAGTGCAATGTTTCACGAAAATATGGAAATTAGGGCAAAGCGAGTGAATGTGGCAAATGTAAGGCAAGAATCTGAGAACGTGGGATTGATGGAGTACAGGTAGATAGAGAGGTATTACAGGTGCTCTGCAAGCTATTTCTCAAACTGAACAAACAAAGACTCGGAAAATCAAGGACCTAGCTACTTTAACCTAATATGAGCTAAATAACAGCAAAGAAAATAAACAGAAGTTTATTTGCAACGAAATCATGTGAAATAACTATGCAACTAAGCAATCACAAACATGAGCATGTAACCACAACTGGTATCAACTTCTGCAAATGAGAATATAACACTAATAATTGCATGATGAGGCAAAGACAGTGTTTTTGGTGGCGACAAGGACACCTTTGTCCCAACTCATGGTCCCACCGAGGGAGAGGTGAGATCAGAGGTGCTTGATAGCCTTTTTCTGAATTTATTCTCTATTATTAACCTATCAAATCAATTTGAACATGAAAATCCCTTTTAATCATCAACAATGATCTAGGTAACCAAGCAAGATTTTAATCTAATTAACAGAAATAATTTTGCAAAGACACTAAAAACAAATAATAGTACACAAAGGAAGCCTTGGCACTTGGGTTGGGCCCAACCCCAAGAGCTACATGCTCCTAAGAAAAGCTCAGAACTAATGCCAAATAAAGTTGCTTTCCATTACTAAGAAATAACCATGTCACAAAGAAAGTTGTACAGCAGCAACTACAAAATGAGCTGAAAAAATAGCAGCACTATAGTGCAAAATACAACTGTTCAAAAAGTAACTTATGAAGGCTAGAAGCCTTCCTACTTATGCACTACGAGGGTGTCCAACAACCCTCCTTAACTCAAGGTGCTCAGCTGCTCAAACTACCAGTGATCAGTCACTTTACACAAGACTGTTCGGCTGCCCTTGGGAATCCTTTTCGGTGGCCTGCTGAACTCCGAGATGAGGGTGGATATTTCGAGGAAGGGGCCATTTAATGCAGGAGACACCATTCCTACGAATCCTCACCCTTGTTCCTTCATGCTTGGCTATCATCTGGCTCATAATTTCCTGGCCTTGGTCCAAAGTTTGTCCAAAAATCTGCAATAACGACGTGTTAGCCTTCTTGGTCAAGTGACTATCCTCATTCATTCAAATAACATAAATATACTCAAAAAACATGCATAAACTATGAAAAATGGTGGATTGACGAAGAACAGTTAGGCAAAATGAGCCCAATAAGTTACCCAATTCCGGGGCTCATCATCACCCCCCTACTAAATGGGTTGCTCATCCTCTAAGCAACTAATCCAGCTCATCATCCTTGATTGCATTGACCACCTCTCTCACATCCCAGGGCTCTCAGATGATATCTTCTTCATGGTCATGAAATCCTGCTTTTGTTTCCACTTCTTCCCACTGCTTGTGTTCCTCCTCTTCTTTGACTCCTTCCAGTAGCCCCAAAAGCAAGGGAAGATTGAACTTGAGGCCGATCCAGTTGGCCTGAATATTCTGCATGGATTGTTTGTAGATGGGTACCCTTGCCAAGGCCTCCCTCATCCTTGTTGGGGAGTGGTATTCTCTTATTTTTAGGTTGTGGGACAGTTTGTTCCACCTCCGTGTGCAAGCATGCACGCAGTTATCCCCCAATAGTCTCTCCATGTCCTCAAAGTGGGCTATGGCTTGAGCTTGTTGTTCAATGTAATCTTCTAGGGCTTGAGAGTCATTGGCCAAGTGCTGGTGGGCGTATATTAATGTTAACGGATCCTCCGGCTCTACTTTGATCATTAGTGGTTCCTTTAGTTCCTTGTCCATAACATTTCAGACCTCTGCTGCTCTCTTTTCTTCAAGATTTAGCCAAGAGGCCATGGCCATAAGTTGCACATCTCCTACCGTAGCATTGGGGTCCTACAAATTCATGTTGGGAAGGTCCAAGTTGTGTAGGTAGAACTCTGATAATTTGGCCTTGTCCTCTGATGAGCTAATGTCACATTAAGCAATGAATTGATGGTAGTTTTGAAATGGAGTGGTGCCCCTTTGGGCCAAGGTGTTAATATGGCACTACAGCCACTGATCCTTAAAGTATAAGGCATATGATTTGGCAGGTTGCCTACAATGCATTGCCTCCACTGCCTAGCTGGCCATGCAGGCCAGTTGGGCCTCCTTCTCTTGTACCTGTTGCCTTAGAGACTGTATCTCGCATGCTACTTGCAATTCCTTCTCCTGTAGTTGTCTAGTTAGTGCCTCAATTTTAGCCTGCAGCCCATCTCTTCTTTATTGTTCATTAGGGGTTTCTTTGTTTGCTGTGAGCTTTTCCTATTGCCATTATTCTCCCAAGGTGTGGGGCCTATCTTCCTTATAGTGTCCCTGTAGCTGTAGCTGCTATTTAAGCAGCTCGTTTTCTTCCTATAGCTTAGCCCGCTGACTGCTTTCCACATGCCTTACCATAGCCAATTCCTTTCTTACCTCCTTGAGTTGTTCTTCTAGGGGACCTATGTCTGCCATAGCCTTGGACTTGGCAATCTTCATCCAAGTCTAGGTCCTCATTATCTCTTCTTCTAGTGCAAAGAAAAATGGCACTGCGGATTTTTGGGGAATTATCTTTCCAGCCTCTAACAAGTTATAGTAGGAGCCCAAGCTAGGCTGGGGGCTTGGTTCCAAAATGTTCTCAGTATTTTCTTCCTCCTGTGCTGATTTAGCTACCTTTTCTTCCAATTCCTCGGTCTCCTTTGGCTTAGCTAGTGTTTCCTCTAAAACTGTCTCAGCTTCCTGTAAAGATGTCTTTGTGTCCATCATTTTAATCCTTTCTCTCCAGGTGGACGTTTTCAGGCTTCCTCGTTCATAGGTGATGGATGCCTTTCAAGGAGACTTTTCCTTTTATTTAGCTATGGTGTTCTCAATCATAATTGGCTCCTTTGACTGTGGCTGGGGTCTACCAGCTTTGATCCGTGTGCTCCTTCTTGCCTTAAAGTGCATGGAGGGCTCCCTTTTTCGCTTCCCTTTCTATTTTGGAGATGTGCTTAAGGGAGCCAGTACAGCTACTGCCTCCCTGGCCAAAATCTCAGGTGATTTCTCCTTTTGCTGTTCTGTTTTCATGCTTCCTGTAGAAAGTCCTGTGTCAACTATTTTCATGCTTCCTGTAGAAGGTCCAGTGTCAACTATTTCAGTCTGCTTGGCTAGATGTGTCTTTCCTTTTAATTTCTGTGTGGTTGCCTTGGTTGTGCCCTCCTTTGTTTGGACTTTTTTCTGTCCTCTCTGCTCTACTCTGCAATCATTTCTCCCTGGGTGTTTATTCCATTGTTCCTCCCACAGTTTTAGGCTCAACAATTTGGCCTTTTCCCTGTTCCTCTTTCTGTCCTTTTTGTGTCTGTTTGCCATGTGTTTCTTTACCATCGGTTTTCTCTCCTCCTTTATTGTGTTCCCCTTCGTCATCTCTAGACATGTTTCGGAAAATCTCCCAAGAGAGGGGGATAGTGTAGGTGTGGAGGGCATCTTCCACTAAAAGCTTGATGAGCCCATGATGGGCTAACTAATATGGTGTCACTTCCTTCAATTTTGTGCCATATTCAATTAATGATTGCAGAGGAAAATAGGGGATGCTCAACTTCTTTTCTAGAGGTAAATCCATCCCATGTCTTAGTTCACTCAGCAACCTAAAATGATAGTCATAGATAATGTTGAACCTCCCTTCACAGGTAATGTATTTCATGATTTGGAAACTGACTTCGCTCCAAAGAGGATGTAAGCTGGCTCTCTAGACCCAGTTCTTTTCTTGTGCAAGGTGTTCCTCGAGTAGGAAGAATGCTTTCTTGGCTTTTTGGCCCAATGACCTCTCTTCTTTGCTCCAAGGTATCCCTAATGGCAGACCAGTAACTCGACTAATGAGCTTAGGGGTAAGCTTTAGGGTCAACCCTCTAAAATTCATCGTGGTCTGTGTCTTTGATTTAGGTTGCAGGGACATTAAAAATTCCTCCGTTATCTCATCGTCATCACCCTGAATTTTGTCACAAAAAGACATCTAATTGGCATGGGTGAAGAGGTTCACCACCTCAGGATGCTCGCACAACTTATTGGGATCCGAGGGTTCTTTCCTGATAAACCCCCCTAGCATGGTGAGAGTGCTCTATTTGATGCTCTGATCAGAAAAGGGAATGTTGTTTATGGTTTCCTCCCTTCAACTTCAAACAGGGATCTCTTGGGTGTTCAAATTTTAATTAGCACCAATTCCCTAGTTTTAAGGCTATTGTTGCCCAAAACTCAGCTGTCTGTTGATGAAAGGAAAAATTGGGTTTCCACAGAGAGAGTACAAAGTTCAATTTTTATCCCCATCATACAAACAACCATGTAAATTCAAATTCTTCATACATAGGCTAGCCCTCATAGTTACGTATCTTTTCTACAGGAGAATTTTTTTTAACAGGAATCGTGGAGGAGAATTTTGACGCAGAAATGACTGAGAAAGTCTATACAACACACAGGTAAACTGCTATTTTTGACTCACATGCAGACTTGTCTCTGACTCTCCAATTCAAGACAGTTTAATTCACCACCTTTTTGAAACATGCCATGCATGGAAGAGCGTTTTCAAGCCTACCTCTATCGAAACTCCAAATTCGATGAAGAAAAGTCTAGGCTTCCCTACTCTGGAAAGCTATGCTGTACTTCCTGTAGAGCTTCTTCCTGTAGAACTCTTGCCAGCTTTTGTAGGATGTCACTGCACCTCTGAACGAGCCAGGTACACTAGAGATTTTTGAAACAGGCGGAAAAGCTCAGTGGAGGACAACGGGTTAACAGATTATGGAAGTACAGGACGCGTACTTCGACCAAGGACATTGTAAGTGCAAATGAACAGTGGGTGGTGAGAGTCTTCAGCCGAGCATCTTTTAGCTGTGGTGAAATTCGTGGCGAGGGGGTGAGGTGGCCGGACCGAACCGTTCATCCAATGTCATGGCCATCATTTCTCTGCATGTCCCTGGCCACCATCACCTCCCCTCTACCATTAACCACCGCCACCACTGCGAGTCCCGATGATTTTCTCTGACTGGACACTCCAGACGTGTCGACTGCATGGCTCGTTGGAAATTTCGAACGTAACTGAGCTTGTTCGGATCCCACGAAGCCATGTGACTGGCTGAGGGTGGCCAGTTTGACTAGCCATCGATCCTATTCAATCCGAACCATTTTCACAGACATGCAGTTTTCGAAATATAGTTTATGCAATTGAAGAATGAGTTTAGACACTTACCTACATGGCCATGGATGTGTTATGCAGACTTCGAGTCTTGGAACCACTGCTTCGCTTGCTGCTGCCTCGTGCATGAGTGTTAGAACCCATTCCTTCATTTGTTGATGTTGTATGCACGGGTTTCAGAACCTGATCCTTTGGTTGTAAATGATGCATGCACAGGTTCTGTTGGGTTCCAGCCACCGAGGATATTTTCACATCCAAGAGGAGCCTTTTGTATGTTCCCTGTGTTGATTTTGACTGTCCCTACCTCCAGAGTATGTGTTCTAGAGGGATCAGCTGCTACAGGATTCCTATAGTATGTCTTGTAGCTTCTTCTCCTCTTGGGATGTAGGCTAAACGAGCAGGGCTATATTGCTGACGAGGGTAGGATTCGTTGATGAAGAGTCTAGATGGAGCTTGGATAGGTAGAGTGTGCGAGACTTTGTTGCTTGACTTATCACTTAAAAATTCTTGCTATCAATCTGAGCAAAACAGGGTTTCTTGTATGACTGTGCAGGAACACATAACCAGGTGCGTGACGGAGGTGTAAAGAGATGGAACAGGGTTCCATATGGTGATGGGTGGAAATAGGGGTGGTTGCAGGCCTAACAAATAGATTCCAACCTTCAGACGCCCCTCCAAAAACGGATTTCGCTCGCCCGAAGGTTCTACAGGATGTTTCCTGTAGAAATACAGAACCTCCTGTAGAAAGCCTAGAACTTCCTGTAGAAGGTGGAATCTCGACCTGAATGTAATAAAATCATAGGAAAGGAAAGTAGCCATGGAGGGAGTGTCTGTAGGGATGTCTTGTAGCCTGCTATGGACCCCTATCATTGTTTTGCATGACCCTCCTTACCTGCAATGTATTCCTTGGAACCTGCAATTATTTCACAGAGATTAGGCCTATTTTTCTTTTTTTTTTTTTTTTTTTTTTTTTTTTTTTGTGAGAGACAGATGGGGCGCCTCCATGAGGTTTTCACCCTCATTGTCTACCCTGGGTGCCATGAAGAGGTTTTCACCCAAGGATCATTTTATTCCATTTTTTTTTTTTTGATGATCAAAGTGTGGGTGGAATAGAAAAAGGGCTCTGCTCCACTACCAGCACTAATTTGTCCAAAGTTTTAATGAACTCCTGCCTCGAAAGGGGTTTCCTGTAGATTTTCAATCGATGCCCATTGACAAGCATGGGGATGGCTTTTCATCAATGGTCCTGATGAAGACTGAACCATTCTCATTGCATCTTTCTACTATATATGGTCCTAACCATCTTGTCCTTAGCTTCCCTTTGAAATCCTTGTATATTGAGTCATACAGCAGTGCCCAATATCCTGGCTGGAATTGCTTTTCATTAAGGTGTCGGTCATGCCATATCTTCCTTTGGAGTTGAACTACTTCTGAGTGGAGGAGGGCCTGCATTCTCTGTTCATCTAATCCATTCAGTTGCAGTAATCTTTCACGTTGAGCATGGCTGAGATCTAAGTCCAGCTGAGCTCCCACCCTCAATGTGTTGTACTCGAACTCTATGGACAGTAAAGCTTTCTTCCTGTAGACCAGCTCATCAGGTGTGAAACCTGTTGTAGTTTTCCAAGTGGTATTTTAGGCCCAGGTGGCCTCAACTAAGCGATCTACCCAATCGTCTCTGCTACTGCTCACCACCTTAGTTAAAATCTCCTCCAACGCTCTATTAGTGACTTCCACCTACCCATTTTCTTATGGGTGATATGGGGTGGAAGTTCTGTGCTTGATCTTGTGATGAGCGAGCAGGTCTTCAATCAGGTTGGAGGTGAACTAGCTTCCTTGATCGGTGACTAACTCTCTTGGACAGCCAAACTTGTAGAAGATATTTTCCCTTAAAAACTCAGCCACTTTTTCTTCTGTCGTTGCCTTGATTGCCTTTGTTTCTGATGACTTTGTTAGGTAGTCGGTGGACAGAATGATGTAAGACCTTTGCTTTGAAGGAGGGTTGATAGGACCCACAAAATCCATGCCCCACTTCTCAAATGGCTCGAAGGTCACTTGAGGTTGGAGGGGCATTTCATCCCTTGGAGTCAGTTTCCCCATCCTCTGATATCGGTGACACTAGCTAATGTATCTTCTGACATCTTGATGAAGAGTAGGCCAATAGTAGCCTCCCCGTAGAATTTTGAAGGCAGTCCTTTTTGCTACAAAGTGGCCTCCACTGGACCCATTGTGACAGGTAGGAGGATGTGAAAGACTTCCTCCTCCCTAACACAACGCCTCAAAATCTGATCTAGGCCAAGTTTAAACAGGTTGCCCACGATCCAAGTGAATGGGGCACTCTAGCTCACAATTATTCTCTTCTCCTTTGAGGATAGATACTATGCTGAGACCAAGTAATTTGCTATATCAGCAAACCATGGAGAGAGTACTGAGATAGAAAATAGGTGTTCATCTGGCATCTGGTCATCCACTGTCCCTTCTTCACCTGCAGGCAAATCCAATCTAGACAGGAAGTCAGCAACAACATTTTCCTTACCTGGCTTGTCGACAATGGTCAAATCAAATTGCTGCAACAAAAGTAACCATCTAATGATACGAGCATTTACATCAGGCTTATTCATTAAATATCTAATCGTAGCATGATCAGTGTGTACGAATGTTTGATAACCGGTGATGTAGTGTCTCAAATTGTTTAGGGAATGGACTACAGCCAGGAATTCTTTCTCGGTTACAATATAGTTCATTTATGCCTTGGACAGGTTTTTGCTGACAAAGTATATTGCATATGGTAGTTTCTCCTCAACTTGTCCTAAGGCTTCCCCTATGGCTTTGTTCGACACATCGGTGTGGATGTGGAAAGGTAGGGCCCAGTTTGGACCTCTCAAAATCGGGGCAGATACCAGCTTAACTTTCAACTCATCCAGAGCCCTTTGACACTCGTTGGTCGATTTAAACTCAACATCTTTCCCTAAGAGGCCAAACAATGGTGAGGCTAGCTTACTGAAATATTTAATGAATCTTCTATAATATCCTGCTAAGCCTAGAAAACTCCAAACATCTCTTACCTTTTGAGGAGGTGGAACCTTTTAGATGATAGCAATTTTGTTAGGATCCACCTGTAATCCTTGCTAAGAAACTGTATGACCTAGCACGATCCCTTCAGTCATCAAGAATTCACATTTTTCGGGACTGAGGGACAGGTTCATCTCAATACACTTGGTTAAAACTTTTCCCAAGTTAGTCAATGCTTCTTGGAAGTTGGACCCATAAGAAGTAAAGTCATGCATATAGATTTCCACCGAATCATGAACTAGTTCAGCAAATATGCTCAATACTGCTCTCTCGAAAGTGGCAGGAGTATTGCATAGCCCAAAGGGAAGGACCCAGTAGGCAAAGGTACCCCATGGACAAGTGAAGGTGGTCTTATCTTGGTCCTTCGGGCTGATTTCGATCTGATTATACCCGCTGAAGCCATCTAGGAAAGAGAAGAACTTCTTGCCTGCCAGTCCATCCAACACTTTATCTATGAAAGGCAGAGGGAAATGGTCCTTCTTGGTGGCTTTATTAAGTTCTCGATAATCTACAAAGATTCTCCACTTCCCATTTTTCTTAGGCACAAGCACTAGAGATGAGACCCACTCACTGTCGGAGATGGGGTAGATGAATCCTGCATCCAACAACTTTTGCAATTCTTCTCTGACAATGTCTTTAAGGGTTGGATTCATTCTCCTCTGAGGCTGTCTGACTGGCTTACAATCCTCTTTAATGTAAACGTGATGGATACAGACTGAAGGGTGGACTCCTTTCATCTCCTTATAGCTCCAAGCGAAAGCATCCAAATGATTGTTCAATAAGCTACATAGCTTCTTCTCCTGGGAAGGAGATAAGGAGGCGCTGATCTTTAAGGTTCTTTCAAGGCCAAATTCCACATTATTAACTCTAGGAGAGGTCGGATCAACCACACAAAGGTCCACTAAAGTGTTGGCTTGGGTACCTTCCACCAACTCCTTTAATGACAGTGCTACGGGAGGTGGATTTTGAATCAAATTCTCAATCAAGTCATCCTCGGTTTGAGGGCCTCCCCTGGTGGCTTCTACTGTGCACAATGGTGCAGAGTAGACCTCATCCTCATCTCCCTCTTCCAACCAGAGTGGTAAGTCATGTTATAGTAGAGGTTGGGCAGGAGGGTATAGGACTAGCTGTTTGGACATAGGCCCATTCTTGATGGTCATGCTTCCAACTCGACAACTGATGTAAGCATCCGCAGTAGCTAATCAAGGCCTTCCCAAAATAAGGGGGTATCCACTGAGTTTTTCCTTTGGCTGAAGGTCAAGAATTCCACAGGGTACTCCGAAGAGTCAACAGAGACCACTACATCTTCCATAATCCCTTCAAGAGTCACGGTGAAGCAGTCTGCTAACTGCAGTGCTGTCGAGGTCTTCCTTAAGGAACTCTGAAGGTTGAGTTTAAGCATAGTGTCGCCGGTCATCACATTAATCGTTGCCCCTAGATCAATCAAGGTGTGGGGCATTATGGTGCCATTGATGTGGACATCAACTACAGGACTCCCTGGGTCCAAATATTTTGGACATATTACTTGCCCCAACATTAGATTGGACAGTTGTCCTATGACATTGATAGTCGGGGCATCTCTCTTGCGCTTGCCTGGGTGCATAAAACACTTCTCCTTGATCAATTTTATGTATATTGGTACATCTCTTATGGCTTGGAGAAGTGGTATTTTCACACACAACTGCTTAAGTTCTCCCAGAAGTTCAGTCTCCTCTGGGTTTGGTTATGTGGTTACTGTTAGTTGCTCAGGAAAGTGTGGAATGGCTTTGGGTTCACTTTCCTGTTTCTCTTCCTCATCCTCTGGGGGAGGAAGTTGGCGGTCTGGAAGGACCTTCCCAGATTGCAAGTTGATCTCCTAGACCTCCACAACATAGGCAGGGCATGTTGTTTCCCTAGTGTATACCTGTTGGGCCTGTCCGTTGTTGGGGTTCGGGTTCGGTTAAGCAAGCATCTGGGGTTGTCTCGGAGGAGAAGGAGGTAATGGTTGTGGTTAAGCAGGTGGTGGAGGCAGAATGGCAGGAAGAGAGATGTATTAGGGCCTCCACCCCGGCTGAGGTGCATTCCACTAAGGTTGCGGCTAGACATGTGAGGGAAACGAATGAGCACTAGGTTGAGTATGGTATTGAGATGGATAAGACCATGGAGGAGGAGCAGACCAGGAAGGATGAGCAGGGGGACCCCAAGAAGGTATATGAGAGGATTGGTTGGGGCTATAATAAGCTTGGGATGTCCCTTGCATCCCCTATTGGTAAGGTCTGGGCCTATGCAGCCTCTGTTGGTTGAGGAAGTAGAGTGGTTCAATGGCTGCCTCAGTCCCTTGGTACATGGCTTTAAATCCAGGTAAGGTTGGGCATTGGTTTGTGGGGTGGTCTTCCTCACAAATGAAACATACCTCTACTGAGTGCAATGGACACTCATTCTTAGGATGCTTCCTTGTACATCTTAGACAAAAAATGGCTAAAGCCCTCTCAGCTTCCTCTTTCTTCTATTCGATTCAGAAAGTATCTAGTTGCATGGCAATGGTCTGTCTCATCTCAGTTTTGAGGTCTTCCATCTGATTAGCAAACTCATGCTTGGAGAAGGTGGTACTAGCTAAAAGTGGATTCCCCCTACCTATTTTCTGCACTGCCCTAGAATGGTTTCTAAACACAGTCTTTATGTCCTCATAAGGTAGTTGGTAGATGTCTCCTCCAACTAGCAAATGGAGGGTATCTAGAAGGTCTTCAGGGACTCCTCGGAGTAGAACCAGCTTTAGAGATTCAGGGACAAGTGTGCACCTGGCCCATTTATAACTAAGTTGGAACCTTTCCTCGTAGTCTTCTAAAGACTCATCACTTCCCATGGTCATCCGAAAGATCTCTCCCTTTGTTTCCTTTGACCTATAGTAGTCCTGGTATTTGTTGTTAAAGGCTTGCTGCATCTGAGCCCAAGTGGTGATACTATTTCTAGGTAACCCCATGAAACAGCGCAGTGCTACATCCTTGAGGGTAGAAGGAAAGAGTTTCAACTTTTTCTCATCCTCGACATAGTCATAAGTTTGACAAAGGACAACAAACTCAAACAGGAAGGTATCAGGGTCTTCAGTGGTCAACCCATGGAAGTGAGGTAAGGCTGAGGGACTTATGTTCTTCATTTTCATGTCCCCATTGGTCTCTCGGATGGTAAAGGCACCTTATATTCTCTCCTCATCTCCTATACCATTTCTATGTTCAGCCATGGTCTCAAGAGGGATGTTCTCTTGCTCTTCTTCTGTTATAGGATCTTCATATATCTCAAGAGGTTCACCTATAGGTTCTTCTGGATCACTGCCACCAAAGAAGAGAGAAGGGTGACTCCGTGATGTGGTGGGGGTGCTGGGTAAGAATTTTCCAGTATTGTCTCTATTCCTACGAGGCATGAAATGAAAGATTTTTTGTTGCTTTTGTTTTTTTTCTACTTGTACCTACAAAACTGAAATAGACTGAATTGCAACTAACTAAAATCTATCTTGCTGAAATGAAAATGGGGAATTGAAATGAAAGCAGGAAAGGACTAATCTATTTTGCTGGAAAGAAATTGCAGGAATGAAATGCTAGGCTACGCTTGCAGAATTGAAATTGTGGAATTGAAATGCTAATCTACGCTTGCAAAATTGAAATGCTAATCTACACTTGAAAAATTGAAATGCTAGTCTAGGAAAGCAGGAAATGTCTAGTCTACTTTTGCGGAAATGAAATTGCAGAATGGAAATGAAATAAACTACTTAGTAGAAGGTTGTAGTAGAAAATAGAAGAAAAGTAGCAATCACAAATACTCTGATGCTTCCCCAGCAACGGCGCCAAAAAGATGGTGGGCTCCAATATTGCAGCAATAATGTTGCAACCCCTCGGACTCCCTTCTTTACTTTTATCAACCTGAAAGTTTGTAACAAACTTGGAATTGACGGTGCTGTATGCACAAGTAATAGCTCTTGCCGTGGCTGTCACTTGGTCAGCTGGCACAAGTACGCTGGGAGCTTAAGATAACTTCTATGAGGTCTTAGAAGAATCTTTTTAACTGATGGATGAAAGCTAACTCAAATGAGGTTAATCTACTTGCAGAAAGAAACTAAAATACTGAAAGGAAATGCAAACCCTAATTTTACCAGCTAGCCCTACTGATGCAAGAAAGACGATGAAGGCTACTGAAGGAGATGCCATTGACTTCTAGGAAGGTAAAATGCATGTGTCTAAGCTACTTTTACAATAACATCTGAGAAAAACATATTTTCGTATTTTTGAGTAAGTTGTCGAAATTATCATGCATGTGCTTTAATTGTTTTTGACTATGCAGAAGTGAGGTGAGGAATGGAACTGGCGAGGCGCTTGTAGGAGGTCGGGAAGGTGATAAGAGGGCCTAATGGGTCCCTAGCACCCTTCCAGATAATTTCACAGAGTTTGGCTATCAAGAAACTGCTTTCGTGAGCTTCTAAAGGAAGTCTGCACGGGTTCTACAAGATGTTCTATAATTTCTATAGGATGTTCCGAAAGGGAATTTTGGAGGACTGGTGGAGTAAGAAAGGTGAAGAAGTGGGCATAGAGGTGAGATAAGGGTGTGAGGAGGTCCAAGACTTGGTGGAGGGAGCTGAGGAGTGGTGAGGATGGTTGGATTTGTTCAAGGAGGGGTAGAGCAATATTGCATGAAAATATGGAAATTAGGGCAAAGCGAGCGAATGTGGCAAATGTAAGGCAAGAATCTGAGTTAGAGGATGGAGCAGGTGGGATTGATGGGGTACATGTAGATAGAGAGGTATTACAGGTGCTCTGCAAGTTATTTCTCAAACTGAACAAACAAAGACTCGGAAAATCAAGGACCTAGCTACTTTAACCTAATCTGACCTAAATAACAGCAAAGAAAATGAACAGAAGTTTATTTGCAACGAAATCATGTCAAATAACTATGCAACTAAGAAATCATGAACCGGATCATGTAAACACAACTGGTATCAACTTCTACAAGTGAGAATCGAACACTAATAATTGCATGATGAAGCAAAGACAGTGCTTTTGGTGGCAGCAAGGACACCTTGGTCCCAGCTCATGGTCCCACTGAGGGAGAGGTGAGATCGGAGGTGCTTGATAGCCTTTTTCTAAATATCTTCTCTGTTATTAACCTATCAAATCAATTTTAACATGAAAAACATTTTTAATCATCAATAATGATCTAGGTAACCAAGCAAGATTTTAATCTACTTAACAGAAATTATTTTGCAAAGACACTAAAAACAAATAACAGTACACAAATGAAGCCTTGAAACTTGGGTTGGGCCCAAGCCCAAGAGCTACAGGCTCCTAATAAAAGCTCAGAACTGATGCCAGATAAAGCTGCATTCCATTACTCAAAAATAACCATGTCAGAAAGAAAGTTGTACAACAGCAACTACAAAATGAGATGAAAAAATAACAGCACCATAGTGCAAAATACAATTGTTCAAAAAGTAACTTATGACGGCTGGAAGCCTTCCTATTTATGCACTACGAGGGTCTCCAACAACCCTCCTTAACTCAAGGGGCTTGGCTGCTCAAACTGCCAGTGATCAGTCACTTTACACAAGACTGCTCAACTACCCTTGTGAATCCTTTTCGGTGGCCTGCTGAACTCCGAGCTGAGGGTGGATATTTTGAGGAAGGGGCCATTAAATGCAGGAGACACCCTTCCTATGAATCCTCACCCTTGTTCCTTCATGCTTGGTTGTCATCTGGCTCATAATTGCTTGGCCTCTGTCCAAAATTTGTCCAAAAATCTACAATAACCACGTGTTAGCCTTCTTGGTCAAGTGTCTATCTTGATTCATTCAACTAACATAACTATACTCAAAAAACATGCATAAACTATGAAAAATGGTGGATTGACGAAGAACGGTTAGGCAAAATGAGCCCAATAAGTTACCCAATTTTGGGGCTTATCAATATGCATCATCATCATGCTACTGTCCTATGCAGCCCATGATCTCTTACATCATTATGTTGTCCAATGCTCATATTATCATGTTGCCTTTACTATCCTTCAGCCTTAGCTACTTGCTATGACTTGCAGCCTAGCAAAGCAACTAGGGTATATATCCTATTCGGCAGACTTATTAAACTGGTTCTTTCTGCATTAACATGTCTCCTCCTATAATAACGTATAGGGTTTCTCCATGAACCAATGTATCATATTGTTATCATGACAGCGTATAAACCCTTTATCATGAAGTCGCTGCATATGACAATTTATATGTTTCCACTTGCGAGTATATATATCCATTCTGTTAACCACATATATTTGTTGCGCATGACAATTTATATTTTTCTACCTGTGTGTATATATATCCAAGAATATTGTGCGTATATATATTCATATATCATAGCCTGTGTATATGTAGCTATTGTTGTGGTGAAGGAGTCTGCATTGAATCCTGGTCATGAACAGCGTGTAGACTGCATTGTACTACGATACCTCTTCATCACTGCGGTTCTAGTGTGACCGCCCAGTGTGCGACACCTCTTCATCACTACGGCTCAAGCGTGACTACCCCACGTGCTGCACCTCTTCATCATTGCGGCTCTAGCTTGACTGCCTAGCATCCTACACCTCTTCATCATTATGACTCTAGGGTGATTGCCTAGTGTGTGGCATATTACTAGCATATATATATATATATATATATATATATATATATATATATATATACACCATGATAGTGTGTATGAACAACGTGTATGATTATGCATATAAGCGTCATCAGTGAGCAGCATATCTAGTGCCTATGAATTCATGATCCAACATATGTTTCTATGCCTACATGTTAATAATATTATGCCCTGCATGATGACATATATATTCCTTGAATACTGTATGTATATATTTCCATCTATGCGTATATTATATGGCTAGCATGAAGCTATGGGTATGGTATGAAGTTTTTCCCTGAACGGCCTAGGGTTTCACTTACAAAACATCGTATAGAGATTCATCATACTAACGATAATTTAGGGCATCATCTTAGGGCATCCTTCATTAGTGTCTCTCCTTCTCCAAAAACTGAAGACGTGGAGAGGAGAGCACATGAAGAATGTATATATCAAATGACCTAAAGTCCTCTTTAATTTATACTAAAACATAGGTGATGAATAGGCATTTCTTTTGGGCTTTTGAGCCTACTCCAGTAGCTAGTCGGCTAGATGATAAATCCATAATCAAAATAAATTCATATCTCCATAAATACTTATCGGAATTAGATGATCTTTCTATCAATCCTACACCTCTCGACGAAAGGGATCCAATAAAAAAATCAGCTACCATAAATAAGCTGACCCACATGGAGTTTGGCCCTAGTTTCCAATTTAACAGTATATGGAAAGAAGGTCATAGTATCCATTAAGTTTGAGTACAATTTGCTAAGCATGGTAGTGCAACTTGACATGGATCTCGCCAACGCTAAAAAGGAGAGATTGCAGCATTTAAATGCCCTTAATGAGCTTAGAATGCAAGATGGAATGCATGTTAAAGTGGTTCATCTATAAAGCAAATCTTGACATGATTAACTTATTAAGATTGTTTCCTTCCAATAGGGTGATTGGGCTCTCTTTCATGACTCTAGGCATAAAATTTTTAAATGGAAAGTTGTGAGAGGATGGTTGGGACCTTATCTAGTTAAGAATATTCGTGATAACGGCCTAGTTCAGATCAACATGACTGGTTAAGGGAAGATCCAAATTCTAATAAATTACTACAAACTAAAGTTCTACATGAAGTCCCTCTTAAGGGATGGGTTTACAAATTGAATAAGAAGAGAGTTGAATCTTATTGATAGAATCAAAGCACCCAATCCATTTATCCTATGATTAATAATGAAAAAGGGATTAAAAAAGGATAAAAGGCCGTTAAGTGAAAATGTCATTTGAGGCACTTGATGTAGGATCATTTACTAAAAACCTCCCTCAGGCAGCCTGTGAGACTGAGAGAAACGAAAAAAAATAGAAGCAATAAAATATCCCTAGGTGAAAACCTCCATTGAGGCACCTAGGGTCGACCTACTAGAATTGAAAACCTCCATGAGGTAGCTACTGTGCCTTAAAATGAAAGAGAAAAAAATACAAAATGAAAATAAAGATGATGCAAACTAGAATTGTTTTACTCTCCTTAATGAATGCACAGAAACAACCAAAAATGAACAAACAAGACATACAGATGAACCTACACATTTGACTCCAAGCACAAGTACATTTAACCTTAGTAAGACAAGGAATCCTCTCCAAACCATTTTGATCCATTATCCAACCATCCACAACCTCCACCCATCATTCCCAAGTCCTTTCGATTTGTTATTCCTCGCATTCTTGAGTTGCTACAGGAAGAGCCCAAAATGCTACAAGATGCCATATAATTAGTAAAAAGACATAATTCTAGAGTTTTCTTTACTTGCAAGCAAGGGAAAGACCTATAGGGTTTCCTATCACTTATCTACTCCACCGTCATGTTTGACCCCTCATCCTTCCTTTCATTGTTTATCGTTTCCATCTAGATATCTCAATAAGCTCATTATGTTTCTCTCATTCACCAATAATTGTACTCCCAACACCATCACTAGCCTTTATCCGAATGATCAAGAATTATTTATGTCCTAGAAAAATAAAATCATTATTCCAAGGAACTTTTAAGACTGCTATAGGAAATATAAAGTCCTGTAGTAGACTTTGGAAGCCCTACAGGCTGGAGTCTTCAGCGTAGTTGAAGAAAGTCACTACATGTCATAATTTCTAACACCTTTATAGACATCTCTAAAGTAAGAAAAAGACCCATAGAAGATACATGATCCCCTGTGGGCTACTACAAGATCATTCATCCAACAACTCTAGGAGAAAAAGAACCATAGCATCAGAGTACCCTCCAACAATAGTAGAAGCACCAAAAGACTTTAGCAATATCTCCAAAAGAAATAGCAGGAACATTAGAACTCCCAATAGAGATATCAAAGGCAACTATGTCTTTAGTATAATGCTCAAATGCAACCTCAAAATCTACAACAACAACATACATGTAACCTGCAAGAAGCACTAAAGGTAAGGCACATATATGCATGTATCAAAACTCCCCATTTGTACCTATTCTAAGTTGAGGAAAAATTAAAAGTGTACAAGGAAGAGGCTCTTATAGGAAAAATTAGTTAGCATAAAGTATTGGCTATATCTAGCATAAAATTCCACTTTCCTATGAAAAAGACATCGACGTATGTGAGAGAATAATTGGATCATCAACAAAGAAGATTCAGAAAGAAAAATTGTTTCCATACAACCATATGAAAAAACATGCAGTACGAAGGGGTAGTTGGGGGCCACCTCACCTTTGTGCATTGAGTCCATCAACTCACATTAGGCTCAACAAATGACCGCCTAAATCAAGGTAATCTGATTCAATCTAGGATGTAAACTTTTCTAAAATTCTAACATGCCCCCACCATCCCTACAAGAGATCAAAACTGCTACCAAGCTTCTGACGCCTTCTACTATAGGAACTTACGGGAGTTTTCTATAGGAGATAGACAGTTTGTTATAGGAGATAGCGAAATCACTATAGGAATGAATTTTTTTCCAGAACAATTATTAGATCCTTGGATGACTTGAAAAGAAGGGGGAAGTTAATATGATACATAAGTAAAAACAATTATCCCCACTTAAATTTTATAAAAGTATTCAAAATATCTGAGTTCTTAAGGATAAGTATTTTGCATTACACAGTATGAACTCAAATAGTGCAACAATTAGATGGTCTAGTTGTTTCTTGTGAATATAGTGTGTGGAATGGTGGAAGGTTGCATGATATAAGAAAATATATTATGTAACTTTCCTCTCCTACAAAATTTTGTGTTCCATAGGAAAACCTAACTTCCTATAGCAACAGAATACTAATAACCCATTCTACAAGTTCTCTTGCTTTATTCCATAAAGTAATTGTACTCAGTTGTAGGAGGAGATTTTATTACAAGTGAGCCAATAAATACCTTTCTAATCTATCAAAACCTAAAGTCAAAGACATTTTTGACAACTGCAATTGGCTAGGATTCTTTCAAAGCTTGAGAGTTTTAGATGATGAAATTGCTATGGATTTTTCCTTAAAACTCCAACATCCTAAAGGGCATGTTGTGATTACTTTTGTAAAGGGCCTGATTGTAAGTCTGAATGAATATCTAAAATAACATGATCACCACACTCCCCAAGGAAGTCAAATGGAGTAAAGAAGAAACCACATCCTCAAGTACATTCCTTGTAAGAGAAGGTTGAGTATTGTCTACTCCTACCACTTCAGGCTACTCTACCAAGCAAGATTCCAAGTTAACCTACCTTCCCATGAGCAACTTGACACTCACCCAACCATTTTTGTGTTGTATTTGAAGAATGTTTGTGGAGAATATTTTGAGTTCACTCCAACCTTCTAGTGATTCATAAAGAAATTTTAATTTGGTTATAGCCAAGGAAAGTACTAACTAAATAAAACATAGATTGTTCCTTCAAATAATCCAATTAGTCCTAATCCAATGTAAGCATACCTAACCAAATCACAAGGATTTTACATTTCATGCCAAACCTCCATCTTGAGGATTATGTTACTCCTGAATAAGAAGGGCATGATAAGCATCGACTATAACCTCTTTACATGAGTTACTTATGTAGCCATCTCATTTGACTAAGTCTCATTAGGTATTTATAGTTGTCATTTATTTTAAAATAGCCCTATTTAATAAATAAGGACTATTAAGTGGTTGGTACTAATTAATGATAAGAGAATGAGGAGTGAGGATTTTACTAGAAAAAAAATATTCATAAATCTTGTATCTAATGGAATGATTTTTCAAGTTGCATTATTAAAGTGGCTTTGTTGAAAGAAAGCTACCTTAAAAAACTATAAACAATTTCTCTTCTTTTTTTAAAATTATAAATACAAAATTTATATCATACTAATCTTATATTAGTTTCATCTTTATTTAATTTTATAGAATATATATTTTTAAATAATTACTAAATTATTGTTTTCATTGGTTAATTACATTACAATTTCTAAAAATGAGTGTTACATTACAAATACTAAGCATGAGTGTTAGCTACTAAAATCATAACAATAGTATGATCAACAAGATTATTAAGGTGGTAAAGAAGGTCATAAAAATTCTTATATAAATGAGAGGATCAAAAAGTTAATAAGTGGTGATATAACCTCAAGAATTTATAGTGTATAAAAAATATTAAAAAAAAATTCATATTATAATAATATTTAAAGTAAATCTCTCTCTGAGCTATGGTGTACCCAAGTACACCACAAAGTTATGTAAACTATAAGAAATTTTGTAAACCTAATTAAAAATAAATAGATTAATTCTCAATCCAATTTATTTAATTTTAATGTTATTTCACTATTTACCAAAATATTTCAACGATTTATCAAACAAACTGTTAATATGATTTATCAAAGAAACTGTTGATCCAAGTATGTAGACATTAGCAGATGTGGTCCTCTACTCCACATTGTGGTCCTCTCCCTACATTGTTTATTTTACGAGTAAATAAATAGTGTGCCTATGAAATAACCACTTTCCCATGAACTCAAAATTTTCTTTTGTAACATTCCTAAAATAGCCACTTGAATCATTCAGATTCAAAGAGAATACAAATGTAATGTGACCAGATGGCATTTAGGAGGATGATAGAAACTTAAATTATTAATCCAAACACATCAAGTTGACCGTGGAGGTATTAATGAAAGGGATGATAACATTCTTAAATGATTTGATCACCTGAGATTTAAGAATTGATCAACAAAAGAACTAAATGGACTTTTATGAATCAAGATTTATGGAAGAAGATCCATACGGGGGATACATTCATGTGGGCTTATATCACTATCTTTCTTAAATTAAGGGAATCAACAATAACTTTACTTCTGAAATTATTTGTGAAGGGTTTTTAAAATGGTTGATTAGTGTCACCAAATATAAAAATCATGTTATTCTTTTATTTAATCAGTTACTAGTTGGAGTTGTTGTATTTATTGTACCGAGATAATTTTTATATTAAAATATAGAAAAGATATGTAAATTTTTCAATACTAAATATAGAATTCATCATATATATTAAAAATATATATATATAAGTTTTTTTTTTTTCATAACAATCTAGATAGGTAATTTTTTCATTTGTTTAACCTAAAATTAATATATAACTTTTAAAAAATATTAATAAGGAAAAATGTTTCCATAAATATTATAAATAGCTTATTTTTATACTTAATTTAAGTAATATATTCTAATAAAATTTATATATAATACAATTACACAAAAAACTATAATTTTATTAAGATGATTTCTTCCTTTCATCCTCATAATATAGGGATGTATACACAGCTTTTTTATTTTTATTTTTTAATATTTAATGTTTATTTGACATTTTATGCACATATAGTATAGAGAATTAGATAAAATTATTCATTTTTATTTCAAAATAAATAAAATAAAATTCTTTAAAATATGAAAATTTTGTTTAATTAAAAAACTAAAATTAAGATGAGGATCTTTAATAAAATGTAATTTCTAAATCTGAAATTAGAATAAGTTTACAGGGATATATTTTCATAAATTTAAACTAATATCCACCTAATATAGAAATGTACACAAACTTTTTATTATTTTTTAATATTCAATGTTCACTTAACATTACATTTTATATACATATAGTATAGAAAAATAGATAGAATTATTTATCCTCGTTGCAAAATAAAATAAAATGAAATTTTGTTCAGTTAAAAACACTAAAATAAAGTTTAGTATCTTTAATAGAATGTACTCTTAAATCTCAAATTAGAATAAATTTACCCTGATATATTTTCATAAATTTAAGCTAATATCCATGCACATAAAGAATGTAGCCCAAACAATATGTCCGAATAATAACATCGCGGTGTGCCGTTTGAAATGATGTGCCGCTTTATTGGCCTGCCATGATTCGGTATCCCGGTGTGCCGCTTAAAGTGGTGTTCCGTTTAGCCTCGTCTCTCCCGCCTTAAGAGAAAGAGTAACTGAACTGTAATGCCCATTCAAAATCCTTGCCCTCAGAAGCGCAAGCCTAGGTATTAAAAGTTACATCCATTGGCGAATCATATTCAACTCCACCCTCAAAGAAAATTCCATCCTTAACTGCTAGAACTCACATTCAAATCCAGATATCATATTGACATCTACCATAGATGGCAGCTCCGTTCGTCTTCGTTAATGAAAAGCTTGGTAAGGGAGGGGAAATCCTTGTAAAACTAAAAGTGACTGTGGTTTGATGTTTTTCAATTCCAACTGGTTAACGTCACTATTAAACGTTCCGATACCCAGAACGCTCAGATTCACTGTTCCACATCGAGAAGCGGGCATACTTCAATACTTGGTGGGGTTTAGATTCTACCCGACGGAAAATATTTGATACTTCTCGTACAATAAGCTTTTACAGGAAATGTCACTTTCGGCGATAAAGGACAGCGATTAGATTTTGATGGTTAATGAGGACAGCTAAGTTGGTGGTTCGGAGCTGCTTCCTCGCAATTAACGAAAGGTTGGTGGCTGAAGAACCGCTTACTCGCGATTAACGAAGCGACCCGTACCTTAAAAATTAGGGTATAAACATGGCCGTAGAGTTATCACAAAACACGGAAAGTAGGGGTACCATCTCCCGTGAAGAAAGTACTGGAAATGGGAAAGAAAAAGGAGAGGATGAAACGCATTCAAAACCCTAGAAGCCGCCATACTAGTTTCTCGAAAGGCAAGAGCGGATTGCTTTAAAAAGCTCTAGAGCTTTCTGCTCTCTGTGATGCGGTTATCATTTTCTCCGGAAGCGACAAGATTCAAGAGTTTGGAGGCCACGAGGAGTAAGTTGTCCATCCCTTTCGATCACTTTCATTTTTCAATGTATTTATCTGTCACTATTTGCTTTTGGTAAAATAGCTTTTCGCTTTATAATGACAATTCAACAGTCAGAAAACTTATTAAAATGAGCATGTCTAGATATCCATTTCCTCTCCAGATTTTCGCATATCCAACAGTGTAAGAAAAACGTGCCAGAGAATTTTAAATAAATCTGCAATTATTTTCGTGAATAGGGTAGATTCCTTACAATTAGTTGATAGAGTTTCGATAATGTGAGCAGGTTTGGTAAATGAGTGGCCCTTAATTGAATCTTCTAAAAACGAAATTAAACAAAATGGCTGATTTCTGTCAGGTAATTTCCACATGTGTGCTGCTCTGTCTAGTATTGAGCCTCTTTGATAGAATGCTTTCCCAATAACAAGATACCATGTGTAAATAAAATGGTTGTCTTCTGGAAATTGATTTCCACACGAGCTGCTCTTTCAAGTATCCAACCTTTGTGATAGAACCAATTCCAAACAGTAGAAGGTCATGTAAAAATAGAAGGTTAGATAATCATAAATCTCTACGTTTTATCTTGCATGTCTTTGGAGAACTCGAAAAACATATTTCAACCTCAAAATGCTACTTAAACCTTGCGCTGTCACAACGAAAAGCAAGGGCGAGAAAGGACACACTTAACTTTGCTGCTTTGAAAGTTTGAAAATATAGGTCTTCTTTGAGATCATCGAAAAGCTACTTCAACCTTAACCAAGGAAAAGCCAAGGCCAAAATGGATAATGTTAAGCGTCGTTCTTGTGCAGCTTTGGAAATGCATGCTATTGACTTATTGATGAAACATGACATATTATATTTAAGATAAGTTTTGGAGAATTTAAAGGAACCCGCTATTAATTTAGCTGCTCTCCAGGTTTTATAATGTTTGATTAAAAAAGTATGTAGCCACTATCTCCATGAAGCTGTAGCCCTATAGTGTTGATTAAAAAAAGTATGTAGCCACTATCTCCATGAAGCTGTAGCCCTATAGCTATAAGATTTATTATTGTTAGTTTTTGGCATTCTTTGATAATATTTTTATTCTTTCTTTACCTTTTTTAGATAGTAATTATTTTACCTTTTATATATTTCTTTTTCTTTTTTTTGCTTAAGCAAGAGTCGATCTTTCTCTTCCATTAAAACTTAAAATATCTTACATAGTATACACCTTTCCGAAAGGAAATGTGGGCCATAGAACAATCAACCTCTACTAGCCGATAGCCTCGAGCTAAAGGCTTAACCTACATTGTCCACAAAATTGTTTAGTCCACAAAAAGGAAATAAATTAACCCATAAAATTAGGAGATGGACGCGGTAATGAAATAGGGAAACCCCTAAACAGATTTTGGGTCCTCGAGGGGGTGATAACTCAAGCATCCAGAGCATGCGAACGCCACTAATTTCCATCCAAACACATAACTTGTCCAAAAGATATTTTATGCTCATCCACGCAACTATCTTTGACCTTTGATCCTCCCTGCAAGATCCTACTGTGAAGGACAATATCGCACTGCCAAGTAGCCCACATGATGCTCTCACGATGGCCACCCTGGACCCACAAACAAGCCACTTGTTCGTGACCCTAGATCTATCCTACAACATCCGATGGCCAAGGACCATATCGCACGACCCTAACCCACTGAACAATAACACGCGATGAGGACGATATTCCAATTCAGTACCCTGCCACGTATAGTGAGGTGAGTGGAATCGCTCCCAACTCCACAATACCACTTCCTACACTAAGGGCGTGCGATGGATGCCAAACCACCTCCCGGGCTGAATTAAAACCACCAAAAGGAAAATGACGGGATACAGGTTGCCGGGAAAGCCAGAGATCCAGTCCTTTTCATCATCCCTCCTCCGTGGGCTAAGAAACCAGTAACTGATGAGAACCCAACTATTCGGCCCACCGTTCGCGGAACTGTATCTGCACTTCAGCTTCCATCTGACACTTCTGAGACTGTACTGTCGAAGGCTAGGGAGGCCGACAGTAACCTTCATCCTCATAATGATCATGTTCTAGAGAAAAAATTGCTTAAATATACCATATCAACAAGACACAGACCTTGTGTCACTATATCGAAACACCATTATATCCTCATCTATTGGTCATGACATTGCATCTTCAATCTAGACAGAGGCAACTCAAGCCACTTTAGCACCACCTTACTTTTAGTACTAAGTACTCCTTGGTTAGCCAAAATGTTTACCAATTTGTTAGGTGTTCTTCTCACATGGTTAAAACTCACTTTGCAGACTCCCTGGAGATGAAGCTGGATTCTCTAAAAGACCTATAGTAGTTTCCTTCATTTAGAGACTTTTTCGAGCTCCGTGCCATAGCTTATTCTTTTGACCAAGTTTATGATTAACTTAGAGTCTGCCTCGACTATAACATTCTGTAGATTATCTTGCTTCAGAATTTTTAAGCATTGCTCAAGAGCCAGAAGTTTCGCCATATTATTAGTGGCTCTTCCAAAATGGCAATGGAAAATGTAAAGGAGACTGCCATTATCATCCCTAAGTACCGCGCCACGGCCAGCAATACCTGGGTTATCCTTGGAAGCCCCATCAATGTTGAATTTCAGAAAACTCTGGGGGGGATACCAATAATCCAGTTTAGAATCCATCCTCAAAACCTTTCTATCTAGGCCTTGTGGAATAAACCCCTGCATACCTAATTTAAGAAGAATTTGGATTTCAGTTACAAAAGGAGGATTCTTAGGCTCTGTACGCACAATGGTGCTTATAGTCTCCTTAATTTGTCTTAAGATTTGTTCGAGTAGGCGTTGAGAGGAACTTTTTACATTTTTAAAGATTTTATTGTTCCTTTCTTTCAAGACTGCCCATATTAAGAAACCTAGTGTTAAAGCCCAGGCAAAGCCTAGAAGTTCCAAATCAGAGAGGTTGTGTCTCAAATTGATTAGGGTCGTAATGATGCTTCCTTTGTCCCTATCTAACTGTTGGAAGATAGTGCCAAAAGCATCCCACACCCAAGAGATGAAAATACAATTATTAAGAAGGTGCTCCATTGTTTCGTCTTCGGCTTCACATAACTGGCATCTGGAGGGTCCATAACACCCCTCTTCTGAATGTTGTCCCAAGCCAAAATTTTCCTATGATGCATCAACCACATGAAGAGCTTAATCTTCATCTATCCTTGATGTCTCCATATGTTCTGTCAAACCCTATCCTGTTCATTGGAATCCAGCTCAAGGAGTATGTGTTTTGCTTCCTTGAGATTAAAGGTGCCTACAACATTATTTCCCCATCTGAGTAGGTCTTGCTTTGTCCCAACATTGTTAGAAGTGCCTCTGCCTTGGCTTTTAGTGCGCTATCTTCCCTGTACTCCAGCTTTTTCTAGGTTCTCCATTTTCCTTCATTGTTGGTACGATCCCAGAAATATTTCACCTTATATAATCTTTTGTTGTTTGTATCTCCCTTGAGGTCCATTAGGTTCTCTCTCAATAGTATAGGTTCCTGTTGCCATTTCTTCTCCCAGAACAAAGCAAGCTCACCATCACTGATTTCCCAGAAGCTGTTTTTTGTACTAACTCTCTATTTTCCCAGGCTTTGTTCCAGATATGTGTGCCCTTAATGATGCCAGACATTCTTATTAAATCAATACCTTGCCTACTCCTAGCATACTTTTCTTTCCATATTCTAGCCCACTGTGCCTTGGGTTCTTTTACCCAGTGCCACCATAATTTCACCCCTAAGACTTTACTCAGTGCTTCTGGATCATCCAGTCCAAGACCCCCATATTTCTTAGGTATGCAGATCCTCTCCCAGGCTACCAAGGCCCATTTCTTTCTTTCCTCCCCCTTGCCCCAAAGATAATCTCTTTGAATGTTTCTAAAATGATGCAGCACTCCTTTTGGTGCTGGAAGGGCAGATAGCATAAATATAGGAATTGCTTGTAGAACAGCTTTTGTAAGCACTAACCGGCCAACCAGGTTTAAAGATCTATAGGTCCATTTTCTAATTTTACCCTGCATCTTATTGATCACTGGTTCCCAGATGCCCTTGTTCAAAGGCTTATCAGTAAGAGGAAGTCCCAAAATTTTGGAAGGGAGGACATCCCTTTGAAAGCCTAGAATACTGTAGATATTTTTTTGAATAGCAATATTGGTATTAAAGAAAAAAAATATTATATTTGGAAAGATTAATTTCTATACCTGTAGCCAAGGCAAATACAGACAAGATATGCTTGTACGCTAAAGCTTCTCTAACTGTCGTGATTCCTTGCAGCATAGTATCATCAACAAATTATTGATGGGTCAAAGCCTAACCATTTTCTGAAAGTTGGAGGCCTTTGATATTACCAACCTCATTGACATGCTTGATAAATCAACCCAGCCCTTCCATCATGAGGATGAAGAGAAAGGGTGAGAGAGGATCACCCTGGCTGAGGCCTCTGGAAGGAGAGAAGGTTTTGGAAGGAGAACCATTGACGAGAATTGAGAAGCTAGAAGAAGTTACCAGGGCCATGACCCATCTAACCCAATTATGATCAAACCCAAAAGCAATAAGGACCTTCCTAATATAAGTCCAATTTAGCTTATCATAAGTTTTGGCTAGATTGAATTGCATAATCATACCAACCTTCCTATTACTAGTCAAAGAGTGCACCACCTCATGTGCCTGAATGATGTTAGTGAGAATTTGTCTACCCTCCACATATCCAGATTACTCCACAGAGACTAGTGAAGGTAGAAGTGGTTTGAGTCTGTTGGCAACAACCTTGGATATTATCTTCTAAACCACATTTCATAAGGCTATGGGTCTATACATGTCAGCAGTCTGAGCATTATCTTATTTAGGGGTTAGTACAATGAAGTGTTGAGTGCCTTCAAAATAGTTCTATTCACCCTGGAATCTTCCACAACGTTCAGAATATCATGTTTAACTATATTCCAACATGTTTTGAAGAAATCCACGTTGAAACCATCTCGGCCTGGAACTTTACCATTCTGCATCTCTTTGATGACCTCACTAACCTCCTCTTCTGCTACTAGCCTATTGAGATTAAAATTATCCTCTCTCGTTACCACTCTAGGAATATGCCCTATTAAATCCCTGATGAAATGCTCTCTGCCTGAAATAGTTTCCTATGCTATTGCATGAAAGTGTTGGGCTAGCACTTCCTCTATTTCTTCATGGGAATTATGCAGATTACCACCTTCGTCCTTGATTCAAGAGATTTTGTTATGAGATCTGTTAGCTATGGTAGATCTGTGGAAAAATTTGATGTTATGCTTCCTTTCTTTCAGCCATTGAACTCTGGATTTTTGCCTTCAAAATATCTCCTCCCGTTGACATAAAATCTCCCCTTCTTGATGGTATTTGGTGACTTGGTTGTTTCTCTCAATATCAAAGCCATCTGTGATAAGTTGTTGATTGACTTCCTACATTTTATCCTCCATAGCTTTTTTTGCTGTAAAAATATTCCCAAATACATTCTTGTTCCAATCTTTAAGTTTGAGCTTGATGTGCCTAAGTATTTTATGAAGCAGGAACATACTTGTACCTTGAATATGCAGGTCTTCTATCAACCATTTTGAAATGTTGTTGATGAAGTTCGAGTGGGAGAGCCAAGTATTCTTAAATATAAAAGGTTTGTTTCTGGGGGTACTAATGCCCTGAACTTCCAATTGAACAGGCCAATGATCCGAGCCTCCAAAGGGTAGAATTCTCACTATCATTTCCTTGTTTGTGAGCATGAGATCATCTAAGATTATGAATCTATCTATCTTTGAGGCTACTTGAGAATCCCCTCCTCTTTTATTGTTCCAAGTAAAGTGACCATTACCCATCTCAGTGTCAACTAGTTTCATACTATCTATAAAAGTTTGAAAAGTTGTGGAGTCTCTACTTAAAGTTCTAGTTCCTCCTTTTTTCTATGAAAGTGATTTGATCATGTTGAAGTCCCCACACAAGATCCATGGTACATTTACATGTTTGTCTCTGAGCTCCATAAGAGAATCGAGAAACCTGATTTTATCATCCATTCTTTGAGGGCCATATACGTTTGTGACCAGATAGGTTTCCCTATCTCCCACTGGTTGAATGACCACTGATAAATAGTTTCTAGATGCCTCAACATCAATAATACCAATCTTTTGGGGTTCCAAAGAGTGAGTATGCCCCCTACTATATTGTTTGCTTTAACTTCTAGAAACTCAAATCGATTGAGCCATTTGTTGTGAATTTCTCTTACTTTTTGTATAGAACATTTAGTTTCCTAGATAAAGATAATATTCAGAGCTTCTTGTTTCATTCTATTACTAAGAATTCTTTGTTTTCTCTTGCTACCTAGACCTCTGATATTCCAAGATGTAAAATTCATTATTAAAGATTTGTAAAGGAGTAGCTCGTTAGATATTTCATCTTACCTGAATCTATCATTAGCTTTCCACATTCCATCAATAACTCATTCTACTTTTTCCTGCCTCTTTTCTTTCCTGGAATTCTGGGAGCTAATCCCAGTGTGCTTTTCATGGTATTCACACCTTCGTTGCCCTACCTTTCACTTTTTCTTTGTCTGTCCAGCTCTATAGTCTGAGTTTTCCATAGGAATAGCTGTTGTACCCTATTAAATTCTTCTGGTAGTAAAGAGTCCACCCCACTCATGGTCCCCTGTTTCAAGAATTCTTCTAGATCTAGGTGTTCCCTAGGTGTTCATGATCTTCTGATTCCATCTCACTCTAGGTCATCTCTTAGTCCATCTCCTGTTCTGCATCTCTCATTATAGTCTCTTTCTATTTGATACTATCCGATGTTTGAGCTGCATCTTCCTCTTTCTCCTTTTTACTTGGGCTTCCTTCCATTACCTGATCTATCTTTTTCATCCCTTCTTCTTCTTCAAGAACTTGGAACCTATTCAGATTAATCTATGGTTCTTCTGTCTACTGCTACTTCGGTTTAGGGTTTAGGGTTTAGGGTTTAGGGTTTTGGGTTTTGGGTTTAGGGTTTAGGGAATAAAAATAATCCACCTCAATGGTGTTTCGTTCACCACTCTCATCATTTGAGGTAAAGAACTTGAGATCTGCAAACTTCTTGGTAAGAATTGAAGTTCTTTAAACTAGCTTGCTTGTTTGATTTTTCATTCCATAAATGGACAAGAGGATTTCTTATCAGGTTTCCAAAAATTCCAGTAAAACATTCCCCATAATTATTTTTAGGTACTAGTAAATGTTTGCAACATATATATGGCTTGTTTATATGGTCTCATTATTCCTAGTGCCTAATATCCATACTCCAACCTGTTCCTCTACCTTTGCATCAATGATGAATCCACATTCAATTATGGCCTCCTTTGATGATTAGTAATTTTCCTTCAAATACGAGTTGGTGTGGATCTAGCATATACTAATATTGACCTCTTCATTGAGTGTTAGGTGCTTGAGTTGAAGGGAATTTGTTGGCTTCGTTAGCCTCTTTGATTATTAGAACAACTTCAATAAACAATGTTTGATAGAGAGATATCTAAGAGTATTGAGAGGTTATGAGAGAAAACTTTGAGGCAAGATGAATTTGAGGGAATTTTTCTAGAGGCGTTAGGGAAAAAAGAGAGGAGAAAATGACCCATGGAAAGTAGAGAGAGTGAAAACATTTCACCATGAAGATATTATAAAAGGTTCCCAAGAGACCCCCTAGAACAAAAGAGAAGAAGAGCATTAAAAAAGTAGAAATTAAAAGAAACTATAGAATTAAAAATGAATGCTAATTGAAAGATAAGGGTGGGCTTGTAAAGGGAGGGAAAGCCCCAAGAAATCCTAAAGACAAGAATGATGCTTTGGACAACTAAATAAAAAACATTCAAACAACAGAGAAACTTCCACAAATGACAACCAAACAAGAAAGTGAGTTGATACCATCCTCTAAAACTGGAGAGTTTATATAAGAAAACACCACTAATGACCTTCATTTCAATAACATTCATGACCTAAATGAAGGTCGTTGCCTCAACTACTTTCTTTATGTCCCCTTTCCAAATTTTGTTCATCAAGCTAGGCATGGCTAACCTAGTTCTAGGAATGCCTACATTTTATGAATTAATGTTCAATGACAGTAATATGAAGTATGAATGGCAAATGAACCTTTTGTATTGGGCTAGTAGCCAAAATGTATGCAAATAATGACAATTTCCTAGAAGGTGTGGGGTTTCCTTACTAAATTACTCAAAAAAGTGTTTGAATTACTCATTGTAGTTCCTCCCATTAATATTAAATTGGTATACATAGGGGCACTATCTGTGATATGATGAGTTCAGATTGAGTTGAACACCATTGTAAACCACAAATAAATTAGCCAAATCTAATATTAATAAATGTGACTTGATTTTATTATTATTATTATTATTAGAAAAAGAAAATTATCAAATTAATTTGATTAATTGTATTTAAGGTTTATTGATATTTAAAACATTGTTATGATAGATTGTGAATGAAAAATGAAAACTAACACTTCAATTAAATTATAATTTATTAAAATAAATCTATGTTTTAATTTAAGTTAAAAAAGAAATTATTATAAAAAAATTTAATAATAATAATAATATAATTTTAAATTTATTTAGAAAATTTTAATAATAATAATAGGTATTATTATTATTTATTTATTTTAATATAATACATAATTTTAAAATCTTATT
Source organism: Pinus taeda (assembly GCA_000404065.3). Taxonomy (NCBI): domain Eukaryota; kingdom Viridiplantae; phylum Streptophyta; class Pinopsida; order Pinales; family Pinaceae; genus Pinus; species Pinus taeda. The sequence goes on from APFE030839141.1 coordinate 57,095, forward strand.
TAAAAACTATCATAAAGGTTTAAAGATTTTAGCGTTTCCTTAGAATTTGCTTTCTAAAAATAATGGGAACGATTTACAGTTCAATATTTGATAAATTTCATAACAATTGAATTGACGATTTAAACTGACGACACAGGCTATCATTCTTTGACTTAAACTCAAAGTTAAGTTACTAATGACACAGTCTATCATTCTTTGACTTAACTCAAAGTTAAGTTATTAATAATACATGATATCTCATTCTTCAAAAGAATATATAAAGTAATTTTTATATGGGGACACTAAATTTATTAAAAGTGTTAAGGGAAGTTTTATGCGTATTAATATAAATTGAATAAGTAGAAGTAAATATTAAAATATAAGGGTCTATTATTATTTAATATACTATTTTAAATTAATTAAATATATTAAAAATAAAATAAGTTTATTTATATTATATTGTTTAAAGATGTATATAGTTGGTGTTATAGATTAAGGGATTTATTTGGTGGAAAATTAGATTCGATAATGTAAATTTATAAAAGTTCAGCATTATATATTCACAAATGGTATCAGTTTGTGGTTCAAATAAAAAGTAAAAGCAAAAAAAATTATAATAAAAAATATATAGTTTTAGTTATAAAAATGTCAAAATAGGATATCTAAACAATAAATATTTATCATTTGATGATGATTAATTTATAAGCGGAGTCCACCTATATAGGTCATTGTCGTCATCAAAGGAGGTGAATGCAAAGTTCTTGGCTAGCACAAATATTTTTTTTATTTGGATTTCCCATTTTGTCCACTATTTTGATCATATACACAAGAATGGGTTGTTGGCTATCTGCATAGTATGTGAGGATTGTATCCATGGGGGTTTTAATCTACCAATACAACTTGATAGTTTGCGTGTAGGAGGATTGATGAGAATGAATGGAATTTCCTAATTTAGGGATCTAATTCTTGGTGTCTTGCTTGATTTGGTGATATGAAATATATCTACATGTCTGACGAACTTTGTTTTCAACCTCAAAGCTTGTTCTATGAACCTCCTCAGGGTGAATTCCATATATTTGGTGGTGGAGTAACTTGCTACAACTTGTGAATAGGTTTGAGTAGACAACAGAGGAAACTCGAGGTAGGGAGGACATGTAGTTCTTCCTCTTTTTCCACCACTATGACTAGTGGAAATTTTCCACCAAACCATGGAGAGGGGATAACATGAGAGGAGGATAAAAGAGGAAAAATTGTAGAGAGAAAACCTAGCGGAAAAACCCAAACAAAATCACACAATGGATATAAGAGAGGTTCTGAGAGAAATACCAACCCAACATGGTAGGAAGAACATAGGGAATGAGAACATGTTAGGATATGTAAACTCAAAACCATCCTGGAAAAACCATGAAGAGTGAGAGCAACATGGAAGACCACCATGAGTTGGTTGAATTAGCAAAAATACTGGAAAAATAGAACCACATCGAGAAAGAGAGTCGCATTGACAGCATAGGAATAAAGAAAGTTGCATTCAAAAGGGTAGGAAAAACTAAAAATCCTACTACACTAAACTTGAAACTGAATTGCAAAATAGTCGATGGGATAGTGACCACAAGCCTAAAACTTCTTGTATTCCAAATGAGAGCCACCACCAGTGTTGAGAGAAAAGGAGTTGCTATAGATAATCTTGTATTGAGCTAGATATTCACCTTTCTTCTCCTGATAGATCTCTGAGACAAGGATATGTCAACAAAGGATAAAGAAAACTAGACTACCTTCGCTAAATAGAAAAAGGACTAATGGAAACCAACATATTAACCCAACATGCTATTGCATTTCATGAGTGAGAACTCAAACTATATCCTTGTAATGCCATCCTATATCATGATAATCCACCTTCACTCCAATAACATTCATAATTAAGCTCGAGGCTTTGAAGGTGGAAAACTAGATTTAGTGTCCTTCAAAGGATTCCCACACTACAAGCTTCACGATATTAACAACCTCTTATGTTCAACCACACCCAACCTCGATCGACTAGGTACCTTCATGCATGCAAACTACTAGATGGGGGTTGTATTACCATATTGAATTATTTCCTTGCTACTCATAGGTGAGCACCCTCCATGGTGGATTTTGAAAAATATATGTTCAAATAATAAAGTGACAAGAATTAAATATTTATGCTAATAGAAATCAAATAATTGAAATAGTATAATATAAATTATTATATCGATAGGATTAGAAAATCTAGAAATCACTCCCCCAATCAATTAATAAAATAATGTTACACACATATAAATGTATATGTTCCTTTTCAAGATAGTGAAACTATATTATCATGCAATCAGTTTAGTTTATTAAATATTGTAATGAAACAATAATCTAGGAAATAACTAGCAAATATCTCTCAACCTAACTAGACTTATGAATCTCCTCCAAACTAGGAAACTCCTCAAACAAAGAGTCATGCCTAAGAGAATTAGGAGTTATAAACCCTAACACTCTCCCTTAATGAGTACTTTCCTTGATCTTGATCATCTAAGTTATTCACAATTATGTTTTCCACAACACACATGATTCTCTATGAACTAATGTATCTCTTGATTAGGAAATTGTATATGTGGTCCAACCTAGAATTTATAATATTACCAAAATGTTGACGTCCATATAAAGGAATAGGCATCCACCAAAATGAATGGGTAACTAACCACTCCAACCACCGGTTTACTAGGATGTCCTTCATGTATATTATCCACTCAAACATCATATAATCATCTCCATACTTATACCTTTAACTTCCCCAACATTACCACCATCGTCGTCCTAGGTTTTCTTAGCTTAACTATAACAAGGTGTTGGGTTTTGCTACCTATCGACAACCATATTTTGGGTTTTCTAATCTTAACCTCAACCATTATTTTAAGGAACCTATGTTTGACTTCCAAGAAAGAAAAAAACTTTATCAAAATCCTTTTCCATATTTTCTCTCTCTCTAACAAACATAAATCCTCATGTGGTTATTTTATTAGAAGCAATGCATCAAGTGGTTTTTGATGACCACAAACCATCACATCAAGTGGTATCTAGCAAACCACAAAAATCACATATAAATGGTTCCTACTTCCCATGAATATGCACTAGAAAGTGGATTTTAGATTGCCATGAACTACATGGGGTTACAAATTCATCATCAGGCTTACATCATGGTAAACTTAGCTACATTCTACTACAAACTCCACTCATGGATATACTAGGTACATGCATTCCCTAGAACCACTGCGTTACTCAAAACATGATCCCATAGACTTGATTACAAACATAACGTGTGGTTCACATTACAATATGATCTTGAGTCTATTCCAAAACACTTAGGAAATTCCAACTTTGATGCCACTATCATTTGACTTCCGCTATTGTCATCTTCATCACTACCATAAGCATTATCACCAACTATTCTTTTTTCGCTACATTGAGGATCACATATGTGTCTTCACTTTTTATTTCTTCACTATAAGATTTATTCTTTTTCCTTTTCTACATTCACACATGAACTTTAACTACTCACAATTAATCATTGATGTCCATATAAAAAGATACGCATACACTGAGGTACATGGGTGCCATATGTTGTACTTACCAATTTTCTAGCTCCTGTTTTCATCTTCATGGTTCGTCAACAGGCTAAACTTTCTTTAACTTGCACCATAATATTATGAGATTGTTTCATCTTGAATTTCCCTCTAATGGGAAACACAATTCTTTATTTCCACATAAAGTTTATATATGAGTCCACTTGCCACCCTCATACTTATCTGAGAGGTTAATTCCACAACTTTATGTCACATCCACTAGGTACATAAGATGAATGCACACTACATGTTTAAATTAGTTAATCAAATAATGTTACACATTTAAATAGAGAAATTATATTTGTCATTTAGCTAATCAAGTAATGTTATATATTTAAATACATAAGCGTGCCTTTCTTAAATAGAGAAATTATTTTGATAAGGCAATTAACTTATTTATGTAAATGTGTCAATCAAGCACGAATTTAAAAAATACTCAGTTAGAGAATATTTGACAAATTATACTTTATTTTAATCAAAATCTTTATATTATGGTCATAAATGAAATATGCTGACACATTGTCATCTTTTAAAAGATAAAGTTTCAATAAATGACGATGTTGCATTTCTAAATCCATGTTTACCCAATGTACTTATAAAATTACCATACAAATTTTCATGTAACAAATGGCATCAAATACATTGGCCAAAACATCCTATATATCATCCAAATAAGAAATCAACAAATAACAAATTATGCAAACACTCTAACATCAAACTCTCAAATCACAAATAATTCCAAGTAAGGTGTATCAAGCACATCTTCTGATGTGGTTGTGTTATTAAAGTTATCACAATAGATAGTTAAATAATTTTAATTTAATAAAAAATATAATTTCATTATTATACCTTTTTTCGCCTGTATTTTTGGATTACATTTACTTAAAATTGCGCTCCTCACCATTATTCAACACAATAAATTTATATATGCATTCAAAAAAATGTTTTAGGGAATAAAAAATTATAATCTCTCCCAAAATAGTATTGGCATATCATAA
>APFE030839141.1:62356-135524 GCA_000404065.3 Pinus taeda
ATAGTTTTGTTTAGTTAAGGTTAAGAAGTATGAAGGTGTAACAAATATTGTAAAATTTAGATTTAATAGCATTTTTCATATTGAAACCCTTTAGTGTCATAATTTTAGTTTGAAGCTCATGAAAATTAGTTCTTATTTTAGTAATGTTTATTTTCTTTTTGATAGTAGAAAAGAGAGAAACATATTTTTTATTCTTGAAATGAGGGTTGGTCAAGTCATTTTAATATCTTAATTTCCTTTGTCCTTCTAACTCCTTAGAACAATTTCCCCTTAAACATAGAGGTAATATATTTTTAATATTATTATAATTATACAGAATGACCTATTGTTTTTATCCCCAAATGCTCTTATGAAGATCAAACATCCTTATGTCACCCTAGCTTGAGTTGAAACTTGTTTTCGGTAGATTGTGAAGTAATTTTAGGAAGCCACTTCTCTTCGATATTGTGTAACCTTCTTTTATAAGTTCGATACATGGTCATAGAAACACTTTAAATGGGAAAATGGTAGATGATGGAGATGATATGATAGTCTGTATTTCCTTTAATTTTGAGATCAAGGTTATAAATTGATTTTGATTTTTTTTTTTTATCTTTCTACGAGACTTTCTGGATATAATGCATCATCAAATTTGACACCCATATAAAACAATAGGAGTGACATGAGTCTCAAAGAGGATTTTTTTTTTTCAAATCCATATCCAAAGATCGATTGAATACAATTTATTTCAAGCACATAATATGATTTCCATTCTCATTCTCAATGCTATAATTGTAGTTGACCTTTTATCCAATATTGATTCTAGATTTTTGTAGGAAGACAATTCCTCCAAGTTCTTATTTTCATATAAGAACATATCATATGTGATATTTTTGGATCTAATTATCATGACTAATTTTATCGGTATGAAAAATCATACTTATCTTAGAACATAATTCTTGGAGGATCCTTAGTTACAAGCTAATATTTTAAAGACAAATTGCCAAATTAACAATACCATTAACATATAGAAAGATAATGATGACTATAATAGTGAGATTTAGGACAATGCAACTTATTCCCAACACTCGTATAACCTATAAATGTATCCATGCTAAGAAGCATAGGGTTCAAGAGACACCCCTTCTTGACTCAAATATTATAGCTAATCTCTTCTGACCAACATTGAGTTTTCATAAACTTGGAAATAACATTTTCATGCAGCCTTGCTGTAGTGTCCCTTAAATTAGAATGAACCTTTATCTCTTTTGAATTCTTCCAAAGCTTTTTCTTGGGAATGATGTCAAAAGTTTTTTTAAGGTCAACAGAACAACCTAAGAGATCAATTTGATTATCGTGGCACTCCTTTAAAATGATCTTAAAATTAAAATGGTGGTCCATTATTGTATGATATATCTTAAAACTAACTTGGACATTAGCTTTTTCTTTGTCAATTCGAAGCCATAGGCTAGTCTTCTTTCGAAAAATAATTCCACACAACTTGCATGAAATGGGGCTAGTCATAATCATCCTATAATTAGAGGATATTATCTTATCCCTTCTTTGAAATTAGTTATAATGTTGCTCTGATTTAGAGTTTTAGGAAGCCTTGCTTCACATTCAAATTGAAGAAGTTGTGTATATGAAGGATAAGAATAAGCCCTCTAGTTTTAAAAATTTCAACTTGGTAACCTTAAAACCCTTAACTTTCTTAGTTGCATGCAACATGACCCAAAATTCTATGTCTTGAAGAGAAAACATCTCACCCTATATAAGAATGTCCAAAATGAGGTCCATGGCATTACAAGATTCATAATTAATTTTGTTATAGGAATTCCAGCCCTTCAAGGAAATGACATTATTTTCTTTAGTTTTATGAATTATAATTTTTCCCCAAATATTCTTAGGATCGAATTTAGAAAGCTGCAATGATTTTTCTTGTTTTCTATTTATATAGTAAAAAATTTCCCTTTTAAGGATGAATTTTAAGAGGTCAAAGATTTAGCTATTTGATTGAAAACATGCATATTACATATTACATAATCCACAATAGTACAAAGAAGCCCACATTTTGAAGTTATCTAGTTGGAGTTTTGTCACTTCAATATACCATTGCAAATTATTAAGTCTTGAGGACTACAAAGTTTGACTAGCTTAGTACCAAAGAAATTTTTAGCGTTCAAATCTACTATATTTTTCATCTATACATAAGGGTTCAGGATTGGAATCATTGCTTTTAGTTTCATTTCTACTATTAAAGTCTCATAACAAAAGAATATTGGCTTCATTCCTTAAAGTATGAGCATTTCGTTCTAGGGTATTATAAGGTCAACTTTTATGTAGATTTCTATTTTCATAAAAGTAGAAATACTAAGAGAGAAATAATAGATCCCTATATAAATCCTCTTACCATATATATATATGAGATTTACATCCAAATGTAATGTAATCCTCTATCTCATGAAATTGAATGAAATGGAATAGAACAGGTTACGCCTCCAATCCTTTGTGATAATATTTAATTTACATGTTGACCTTAAAATGAATTTTGAATATTACGGTCCTTGGACTTATCCAACTCATAGGTTTATACTAGAAAAATAAGATCAATTTCACTAGGATAGAAATTGACATATGACCTTACACACCATGAATCATGACATTCTATAAAAATATCTAATTGTTCCAAATCTATATATATATAGATATATATATATATAATAAAATATTATATATATATACTATATTATATATATATATATATAAATCACACATTATTTAATATTTCATGGGCATATATAACTTCCATAAATAATTGAATATTGATAGATATTTTTCTAAATTTTATAGGTAAACCATAAAATCATGGAATACAAAGTCATAGTCTAATGAGGCCACAACTTCGCCCAGAAAACAATGGAATTTTCAGTTGGATTTTGGAAAATTTAGCAGAAGTTTTTGGAAATGTTCGTTATAGGCATGAAGCTTCACGATTTCGGGTGCCCCACAGGTTCTTGATGGTGCCAAATATATTTCCACTATAAAAAAAAAGATTCAAACCATCCTAGGATTGGATTTCTTGAAAATTTTAATCGGATTTTGAAACTGTGGCATCGGTAAACAACACCCTGAATACCAAAAGAATTATATGCTATATCAAATCTATATGTATGTATGTATGTATGTTAATTTTACTAAATGAATATTAATGTAAATTTAATTTATAATTGTAGTTTTGTGTCCATGGCTTTTAATAAGCCATGATATTTTTAAGGATAAATATATATATATATATATATATATATATATATATATTATATGACAAAAATTGGTGTTGAACATTTTTTCTTTTCTAAAGATTTAAGTTAAACATTAAATCTATATCTATTATATAATTAAATTTATAAATAAGTAAAAAAAATGAATTGCTGCTAAGATGGACAACCCTGAGGCGTCCACAGATATCTCCATAGCTGGTGTTGTCTTTGCCATATCGACCAATCCAAGACCTCCTGCAACCATTGTCGAGCCAGTGTCTTGTAGCTTCTCAAGCAACCCCTCACTCTCTTATCATGACCCTCTAGCCATCCTCTGATGCTATTGTAGCTATCATTTCTCTGGCCGAATTCCATCGCTCAGACAATCTATTGTAGGGGGTACATTCAATTATTGTGAGCAAAAGATAATTCTGATAATTTTTTTCAATTGCCTCCTCCTTCTCCCAGGATAAGGCTAATGACTCATATTTATTGACCTTCTCAGTGTCTGTGAGGAAACTCTCAAGTGAAATTTTCTATTTCTATGTCATGTCATCGATTTGATTTTTTCCCTTGCAATAGAGATTGAATAATGTATTGGAGTCCCCTGTATCTTGATGCCACTCCTTTATGAGGGGTGACAACTTTAGGACATGCATATGATCAATGATTATGGCATATCAAGTACACATCAATCTTCCTAGCTTCAATATTTAAGAGGTGGATCTAAAGGAGGGGGTTCACCCTCTTCCTCTTAGTCAAAATATTTTAGAGAAGCCCTCAAGCCAGTGATATTGCATTAGTTTCACAAATATATCTCATAGTTAGCCTTCTTATGGATCAGGTAGAAAATATCCCATTTATTAAAGTGGTGAATGATCAACCCAACTTTCTCAGTGTTTATTGTATGCAACATCATAATATTTTTTGATTCATTGTGATTTGGCCTTTAGCATCCACATTCTTGGATCCGGTGTGTTAGACCTCATCCTTGAATATGGATCTGTTTCTTTATTGTATATTTTAAAAATATGAAGGATTGACAAAGGTCTTTTATTTTTTACCATGTTTTTGATGTCACTCTAGGCTTTCCTCTCCACCATGGTTTCTAGAATTTACCCCCCCTGTATATGCTAACTTTGGCCACTCTTGTTTAGCTTCGACAACCAAATTTTCCTATTCATTTATTAGATCCATATTTCCTAGTTGGTACTAGTAATGTCTTGGCTTGAGTTATTAATATTGACATAGGTAGGCTTGCGAGGGCTATTGTAACTTTCGTGTATATATTGAAATCAATCTCATCAAGGGACTACTTAATAAAATCCTCCTGAACTGAAGGGGAGTTATTTATTCATAATAACCTACAATCTAGTCATCTTCATAATGCTTACTCTTATTTTCAAGGGAACTCTACCCCGTCACTTGATATGAAAAAGACCTGAGGGTGGCAAGATCCAAAAGCTACAAAGTGTTTTAAGAGATCTTCAATTCCTAAGAAAGACATCATGCAACAATCTAAAACATCCACATGTAATGCAATGCCTTCAACCTTAGCACAAACACAGGAAGCTTCATCCTAATCCTCTGATGTTTTGGTCTATCCCACAAATAGACAAGAACAAAACACAAGAGTAATCATGGCGTCACCAACGAATGGACACACGCACTTCCATGAACTAGATCACTCAGATAATGATAAGGAGGGAGTCAACATTGAGGACCCTCTGGAAATTGATGTGTCTCAATGAAATTTAGGTGTTTTCACCTTTGCAACTATTCTAGATAACTCCTTGTAATGGCTTGATGTATGAAAAAAGAAAAAAGCTTTGGTAACACCTACAACCCACAATGGGTTCTAGACCCAAAGTTATCATAAATTTATTGATTTTGTGAATTTAGACTAGCTTTTGATATTGGATAAATCCATCCAAATATATCTAGTTATCATACAACTAATTAATCCAAAATTAATTAAAGATTTCAATTCCCAATATATAAAACATAAATTCTCTTTATAGATATAGATATACATACACGACAAAACATTTTTAATAAGCCAAAAATTAACTTGAAATTAATTGCATCCCATACCAGAGTTGAAATAAATAGATTTAATGGTATTAAATAGATAGATATAATGGTATTAAAATTTGAAAAACCAATTTAAAGCCAAATCTAAGTTTTACTCATATCTATTTAAATACAATACTGCAATTATAATATCAAATAATATTTATTAAATATTAATTTAAATATAGAAAATATAATTTATACACCATTTAAATTTCACCATGATTTAAATCAAAATCTTAATTTACCAATAAACTAAAATAATATATCTTATTTTTAATATTTTTATAAATTATCATCATATATATATATATCTTACATTTTAAAAATGCACATTTTATATACACATCCCAACATGAACTTTTTGAAATAACATTCACAAGCAAACAAATGTCTCCATTGTTAACCTATATGTTGAAAATGGAAATAAATATGTTTATTTATATTTTATATCTATATATTAATTTTTTCCTAACATTCTACAGAAACATGTATAACAATCTAAATAAAATACATTAATTGAGAAATAGAGTATATATTGATTATGTTTAAATATATAATTAAATTTACTTTAATATTAATTTAATTAAAAACTAATTCAAATTTATTAAAATTTCATATGGCTTATTTAGGTTGTTTTCTGATTTTTTTTGAGTCATCATTTTGGCTTAAAGTATTTTTTTAAATACTAAATAAATTAAATTATTGTAAATATATTTTTTTCATATTTACATTAAAAATATTTTATACATTTTAAAATATAATTCTAAAAATATGCATTGAATTGAAAAATAAAGTCGTAATAACTTCAGTGGTCGGAAAATGATAAATTTTAGGCTTTGGAAAATGCCATTACAATTGAGACACTCTCGATTCGTTATAGGATTCTTGAAGGGGAAAGTTCAATACCTTTATTTGTTGTCGTCAGCCACAGTTATTTCTGGTGCAGATGTGAGGGCTCATTGATTTGAACTGTAGATGATGAGGGCTCATTGATTTAGTCTTAAGCAGCATTGACACCACTTCCTTCATTGTTGGTCTGTTAGAAGGTGTGGCAGTGGTGCAGAGCATGGCAATTTTTAAAACCAGAGTATTGCTATCAACCAGAGTCATGACATTGTTTATTGATGTTGTTTTCTGATTTTTTTTCAACTCATAATGTTGGCTTAAAGTATTTTTAAAATATTAAAGAAATTTAAATTATCATAAATATATATATATAGTTTTCCTTATTTACATTAAAAATATTTTATATAATTTTAAAATATAATTCTAAACATATGTATTGAATTGAAAAATAAAGTCGTAATAACCTTAGTAGTGGGAAGAAAGAGAAATTTTAGGATTTGGAAAATGTCATGAAAGATAAATCAGTCGTTACTAAAAGCTGCGATGGAATGTTTAGTATTAATGTAAAAGTAAGATGCTGGAAATGTTTCATTTAAACTTATTAAAAATAGGGATAGTCTTAGTGGAAAGAATAAAAGGCAAAAGTAGGTAAAAAAATTTCAAAAAATCTTGTAAAGGCAGTGTTTAAATTGTGTTTTTGATTGTGAAAATAGATTCAGCACCATCAATAGCATCTAAGACACTTAAAATTTTGAAATTTAATTACTATAACTTAGAATTACAAAAATCCTTAACCAGATTTTCACTAAATATAACTGGAATTTCTATAATTTTCTAAGCAATTCCTCCAAACTAGTTAAACTACTCAAATACTTGTAAGTATCTTTAAAAGTTTGAGATCCTCAAGATGCATTGGCGTGTCCCACGCTCCTCTAGATAAAGTAGGCGACGTATAGCGACGTATATATTTACTCTTCGATATATGAAAATGGGCATACATAAAGGAGTTGTCTATAATGCGACTTTTTGGAGATTCCGGTGACAGAATCCGACGGAAGAAATTGAGGTTAAATCTTTATTTTTTGCAGTTAAAATGGTTTTTTAACTGCATATTTGGATTCAGCACCCTGAAAAACCCCTGGGACGCTTTGATTGTGCAGAAACTAGCTATCAAACTTGAGATTTTGATAAATTACTGCCGGATTTTGACCGGAAAAACCCAGAAAAACCCACCAGAAAAGCTTTCAAAAAGTCGCGTTATAGGCAACTGCATACATAAATAATTGATTGCGTTCAGAGTTCTCTGACCGACCGTTCCGAACGAAAAATATGTAGTTGTACGAGCTGGGTTTTCAATGGAAGTTGGCTGTGGGCAATGAAAGGCAGCGATCACATTTTTATTGTTGATTCGAACAAACAGTATGTACTTTACGATGTCAGATAAGCCGCTGAGCCGCTGACATGAAAGGAACAGAGCAACTGAAACATTTAGTTTAAAATATAAATGTAGCCGTGCGACGATGACAAATACTCAAACTGGACAGAGCTACCTCTGATAGGGTGCGCAAAGTACCAAAAAAATGGGAAAGAAAGTCCGATTTCCATTTCAAATGCAATTAAAAATACAAATTTTAAAAAATAAATAAATTAAAAAGTAAAACATTATCATTACCCGACTATGATAAACATTATAGCCTTACCTTTATCATGGTAATAATATTCATGGGAATGTTTACATAACACAGATCATTGAATTTCTGCTGTACCACTAAGTTGACATTAAATGTAACACTGGCAGTCCACTAACAGTCTCATTAAATAGTCATTCAAACCAAATCTCGACACATCAGCTCGCGCATCGAGCTTATCACCCACGGGTCATTTTGGCAATTAATCCTCTGCTTTGTCAAATTAATTGGCATTGCAGCCGCGTCATGACTCCTCGGGATCCCTTGTCGCATCGACGGTGGTGGTTATGGGTTTTCGATCTCACGGCTGGGCGCTATCTAGAATGCTTTTTCGTCTCTCTCATTGGGTTATGTTTTTCATTTGCATCCTCCTCCCTTGGTGCCACGCTCGGCTCTCCTTCTCCTCTTATGAGTTGCTCCGCCTGTAGCCTTTGAACACAATGCAATTGGCATGTCTCAGAAGCGGCCGAGGGGTTTCTTGTCCGTGGAATTTGCGATAACCATCCGATTACCAGGTGAGGGTTCCTCCTTTGTGTTTTCCGCTGTGTTTTAATTTATTCCAAGCTTTTTTAATGTTACATCTGACTCACAACCCTCTACAGGTATTGTAGAAGTGGAACCGCGGGTCACGAGCTGTAACGAAGGTGTGGCAGTGTCTTTACCTGGGTTGGGAGCTCGAAGGTTTTCGGGTAAGCTCTTTGGCATCCGTGCCTTGGTTTTTGACCGTGAAGAGAAAGTTCCTCAGGTTCAAGTTTGCAGTTTTAGGTTCAATCATTCCAGGGGAGCTAGTTTTGGCTTCTGACCTAGAACTAAATGGAATTCCCTTGTCAGGCTACTCACCAGTTCTCTTGTTACCTTGTGGAGGTCTTCTCTTTTGGTAAAGTGGTGGACATATTTAAATTCGAGTCTGTCTAAGGTTAATGAAGGCCATGACCTTGTATCTGAGGCTGCACTATAGATTTGTTCAACTTTTAACTCTGGTGAGGACCTGTTATGTTTTGTATTAAGGGACAAAAATCGCTTAATTTTTCCATGATGCCGACTCATTGGCAGATTTATTTTCCTTGAGACATGACTATATAATCGTTTTTTATGCTCCTCATGGCTAATAATTACATATGCTCTTTTCATTTACGTTAACGACACTACTATTTTTCCTGTTCGTTCGTACAATTTTCATGGAAATTGATTTTTCTGAGTGCATGTATGCTCTTTCTAGTTGTGTTAACGGCTATGCTACTTTTCCCAGTTTGTCTGTACAGTTTTACATGGTATTAGATTGCTCTGAGTGCATTTGTCTGCAATTTAAATATTCATGTTTAAATCTATTGTAGCAGTTCTAAGCTTAAGTTTGGGTTGAATTATTCTTTTTGCGGGAATGAAAAGAGTATCATGTCTCCTTTGCCATGGTCAAGATTCCTGAAGCTACAAGAATCTAGGCACGGGCGTAAACATTGTTAATATTTGTTATTTAGGGTCTCATTTCCTGTAAAAGGGTTTTCACGAAGGCTCCACAATGTTCTAGACTACTAATTCCATGGTCTGTGCCAAAGATAACACCACCCATTCAGCTAAAGGAGTAGGCCCTGTTATAGCTTTCCATAGCTTGTTCCCTATTTCTGGTTCAAGCTTGCTGACAGCTTCACATAGGTATTAATGCTTCTCTCATCTTGCTAAACTAGAAACTTCAGTAATTTTCTGGGTACTTAATTTACTTGGTTCTTAGTTCACACAGGTCCAGAATTTACATGGGTTCTTAAGTTTATACTGGTTCTTATTTTACACAGAATTTCCTTAAATTAAGTTTATGCATGCTCTTCTATTACTCAGGATTCTTAAGTTAGGTTTATGCATATATCTATTTTACACAGAACTCTTAAAGGTCTTGTACCAGTTTGAACATACGCCTCCCCTAATCTATTAACAATTTATAACTTCTTGCGTAGACACTAGTGCTACAGTTAGTGTTAATCAGACAAAACTAACCTATTCTGGTTAGTTCGTCCTTCTCAACTGTGTTTGTTCACAGTAAATAAATTAATTTGTGATATCCAGTTAATTCTATGGTTCTTCTAAGGTAATGATTTTCAGTATAAAAGGTATCCATTCCACATAGAATTATAAACCCTTATAAACTCTAATGACAATGAAATTTCAAATAATTTATAAGTTTGGGAGCTCGCTCCCTCTACAACACTCACAATTAATCAAAACACAATAGTATCTGTCACAGTGTGGTTGTCGAAGGTACTGTTTACCTATATTTCCTGAGCAGTAGATCCCAATGATCTCAGTCACCTTTTCATCCTCTCCTTGTGATCCTCCTGACCATGAGATTCGTCTTCAAGACCAAATCTCCCCCCAAGCCTGCTTGCAAGACTACCATCTTCAACATGTTTCACACATAGTACTAATGCTATTTGGTCATCACGAGACTTAGCATTCCTTTTCCTTTCTTTTTGCATTTGACCTTACAGCATGGTTTTTCCTCCCCTCACCCCCTTTTCCTCGGAGTGTTTTCAGTTAGGGAAGGTAGTTAGGGTTTTTATCGGAAACTACCTCTTTCCAACTTCTTTATGAGAAGTTACAGGATATGTTATTATTCAATCATTTTCTAACTTCAGAAATTAACAATATTATTAATCCAAACATAAAATAACAATATTATCTAGTTTGTTTTCTTACACTGGTAAATAAAATATTTACAGCTTTTGTGGGAACATTACATCTTCCCCCCCTTGAAATCAAACATCGTCTTGATGTTTTCCGGCCTCAAACAACTTTGGATAAGCTTATTTCATGAGTTGTTCATCCTCCCAGGTGGCCTCATCCAGCCCAAAGTTCTGCCGTTGCACTTTAACTTGGGTGATGGCTCATTTCTACAGCATTGCTTCTCTCTGTTTGAGAATACTAACCAGCTCGACCAAGAATTCTCCTTCCGGTTCGACCTGTACATCTTGCCAACTGAATATGTGCTTAGGCTCATAAACGTATTTTTTTAATACTGATACATGGAAGACATTGTGGACCCAAACATGGCTTGGTAGAGCAAGTTGGTATGCCACTGGCCCAACCCTCACCAAGATTGGAAATGGTCTACAAAACCGAGGTGCTAGCTTGGTGCGCCCACTTAATTTTAGCGTACTCATTTCTACTCGAATCCTCACATACACATGATCCCATACTTGATACTCTTTAAAGTTCCTCTTCTTATCAGTGAAACTCTTTTGCCTATCTTGGGTTGCCTTCAAATTGGATTGTACTTCTTGACCATTTCCTCCATCTCTTTTAACATTTCGGGCCCCAACATTAACATGTCCTCTAGTACCCCTAGCTGGAGGGTGTGTGACATTTCTGTCTGTATAGAACTTCAAACGGGCTCATTTGCAAGAAAGTATAATAACCGTTGTTATACACAAATTCGACCAAGTGCAGATAGTCCTCCCACTTAGATGGTTGCTACATTACATATGACCTCAACATATCTTCTACAACTTGATTCACCCCTTTAGTTTGTCTGTCTATTTGGGGATGATATGTAGTATTAGAGTTTAACTGAGTCCCTAACCCCTCAAACAAAGTTTTTCAGAAGGCTGAGGTAAATTTCACATCATAGTCAGAAATTATAGTTTTTCGTAGCCCATGTTGCCTGAATTTTTTTTGCATAATATGTTATATACCTAAGGGGGATAATATGGGGTACCAAGGAAGGTACCTAAGGTAATAATGTAATAATGGGATGGGCCATAGTAATAAATAAGGTGGTTAACCCATATCATGTAAGGGACCACAAGTAATTAGTAATAATGTAATGGGCCCATGGTATTAGTCGATGGTATGAGGGAACCCATGGTAATGATCCATGGTATTGTATGTATGAGGCCTATATAGAGCTAGAGACTCCACGTCAAGGAAGTGTGAAGGAATATTGCCAAGGATTATTGTATGAACATGCATATGGCTTGTGGAGTGTTCTCCTTCCTTAAGGAGTGAATGTATGGTGTTGCCCTACCTAAAGGGTTTTGATCAATAAAGAATCATTTCATATTATTTCTGGGTTTATTTGCATTATCTTATATTTTCATATTAGATCTATAATATTTCTGGGTTAGAGCTATAACAAGTGGTATCAGAGCTATAACAAGTGGTATCAAAGTTATAACAATTGGTATCAGATCTATAACAAGTGGTATCAGAGCACTTTCTTGGGCAAAAAAGAGGAGAAATTTTTTTCTTGTTGTAGATCTAACCCAAGAATATTATAGATCTGATATGAAAATATAAGACAATGCAAATAAACCCAGAAATAATATGAAATGATTCTTTATTGATCAAACCCTGAAGGTAGAGCAACACCATATATTCACTCTTTAAGGAAGGAGAACACTCCACAAGCCATATGCCTGTTCATACAATAATCCTTGACAATATTCCTTCACACTTCCTTGACGTGGAGTCTCCAGCCTCTATATAGGCCTCATACATACAATACCATGGATCATTACCATGGTTGCCTCATACCATCGACTAATACCATGGGCCCATTACATTATTACTAATCACTTGTGGTCCCTTACATGATATGGGTTAACCACCTTATTTATTACTATGGCCCATCCCATTATTACATTATTACCTTAGGTACCTCCCTTGGTACCCCATATTATCCCCCCTAGGTATATAACATTCCACCCCCCTTAGCATGTTTCGTCCCCGAAACATGGGAAGAACACAAATAATAAGATCTACTCAAAAGAGTAGTCCATTGGTACCATGCACGTGCATCTAGCCATCCGAGAGAAAGGTGAACCCTCGATCTCGCTGGTGCTTCGCTCGCTTGAGATGGAAGTTGACCGTGGTAGCTCTTTTGTGTTGATGTGTAGTAGGTGGATCTTCGCTCCTCTCTATTTGACCTGCAGAGGTTGTTATCCATGTGGCTAATTGGTTGCCATCTTGATGGTTGTCTTGCGGGGTGATGTGGGTGATGATATGTTGAAGTTTTAACCCATGATGGCTTTTTATTTAATTCACCCTACTGTGGTGCCTGTTGTGGTGTCTTCTTTTCCAATATGACTTCAACCACTGAGCCCTCCTCAGATGTATTAGCACCTGTAACCTTTTCGGCTTCAGCCTCTGTTTGTGTCTAATTGTCGACCATCAACTGCTCATCATCTGATATGTCAGTCCCTGGAACATTATATAACATAATAATTTGGGCAATCTACACTACTTTATAAGTGGATTGTACTGGTATAAAATGAGCTGATGTGTTTAATTTTTCCACCACCACCATGATGGAATCATTGTTTCTTTTTTACATGGGTAAGCTTGTTATGAAATCCATAGAGATGGTTTCCCATTTCCACTCCGGAATTAGTAGTGGATGCAATAACCCAGCGGGGTGTTGATGTTCTACTTTAACTTGTTGGCATTCTAGGCAACATGACAAATATTCTGCAACATCTTTTTTCATACCCATCCAATAATACTCCTTCCAGAGTGTGGTAATCAACTTTTGATAACTCGGGTGTCTAGCATAAGGACTTCTATGAAATTCATCTAAAATCAAGCTTTTAGTGTCATTTTGGTTGGGCACATACAACCTTTTTTTATAATTCAGCATGTCAACAATATCCATAGCGTATCCTTGCTAATTTTCTTTACTAGTTGGATTCTAAACTTGCTGTCCTATTTGTTGATATTTTGAATCCTGTTCTATTGCCTTTTTAATCATTTCATCGAAGGTAGTCTGTCCCTCGCTGCAAGAAATTTCATAGAGACAATGTACCATTCAACTTAAAGAATCCACTACTTGGTTCTTTTTCCCTTTTAGATGCTTAATCTCAAAGTCATAGCCACTCAGGAAATCCACCCACCATGCATGCCTAGCATTTAAGGTAGGCTGATTGAAATAACTAGTCAAGATGTGATGGTCCGTCATCAATAGAAACCTTTTACCCATCAGGTAGTGGTGCCACATCTTTAAGGCATGAATAACAGCTGCCAACTCTAGATCGTAGGTGGAATATTTCTGCTCATGTTACTTTAATTTCTAGGACTCATAGGTGATTACACCTTCTTGCATCAGTACTCCTCCTACCCCTTCCTTACTCACATCTGTGCACACCACATAGTCCTTACCTAGATCTGCTATGCTTAATATAGGTGCTATGGTGAGCAGATGTTTGAGCTGTTCAAAACTTTTCTGGCATTCTGTGATCCATTTAAAATTTTTCCCTTTCTTTTGTCAAGAGGTGATAGGATAGGCTACTCTGATAATCCTTCCATGAACCGTCAGTAATAACTTGCTAATCCCATAAAAGATCTTATATCCGCTACGTCCTTTGGTACCGACCATTTCATTATGGTCTTTATCTTCTCGGGGTTCACCACGATTCCATCCTTAGCGATAATATGTCCTATGTACTGAATTTGTTCCTTAAAGAAGTCACACTTGCTATACTCAGCGTATCACTGATGTTTTTGGAGGGTCTTCATCACTAGTATGAGGTGTTCCTTGTGCTCCTCAATATTCTGACAATATATTAGTATATCGTCAATAAATATTAATACAAATTTATCTAAATAGCGATGAAATATGCTATTCATTAATCTCATAAAAGTCGTAGGAGCATTGGTTAACCCAAAGGGTAATAACACAAACTCATAGTGTCCATAGCGGACCCTAAAAGTAGTTTTGGCTATATCCTCCTCTTTGATTCCGATCTAGTGATATCCTGATCGTAAGTCAATTTTTGAAAATTCGGTTGCCCCTTTTACTTGGTCAAATAGTTTGTCAATCTGGGTCAATGGGTACTTGTTCTTAATTTTTAACTTATTCAGTTGACGGTAGTCCATGCACATTCGAAGGGTTCCATCTTTCTTTTTGACAAACAACATGGGGGCTCCCTAAGGCGACATGCTAGGCAGATGTAATTTTTATCCAACAACTCCTGCAATTGCATTTTTAGTTCTGTGAGTTTTGGTGTGCTCATATGATAAGGGGCTCAAGACACCAGAGCTACTCCTCGCACCAATTCAATTGTAAAATCTATGTCTCTCTTGGGTGGAAGTCCTGGTATCTCTTCCAGGAATACATCTGCAAATTCTTGAACAACTGGAATACTATCCAAAGTGAATGTCTTGTCCTTTGAGTTGGCATACCCAACCTGAATAGCATAAACCTGACACCATTTCTTGATATTCTTTTGCAGTTGAGAGGTGATTATCGGCCGAACCTACATGGGCCTCAGGATTCCTTGCATGTCCTGGCCTTCTCTCAACTCATTCTTGTAGTAGATAGTTTTTGTTTTACAGTTTATAATGGACTAGTGTTTTTCCAGCCAATCCATACCTGTCAACACGTCATATGATCCAAGAGGAAGTATGTTTAGATCTGCCATTAAAGGATGACCTGCTATTTCCAGAGGGCAGTTATTGACCTTGGCCAACACTCGTCTCATTACCCCTATTACCAGCTATACCAGCCAAGGGTTTTTAAACTTGATAGGCTTTAAACTCCACCATAGTTGGCTAGTATTCTACCTGATGGTCTTTGAGAGTAGCATTAATTTTCGGAATCTCCAGGCTACATCGTCTACTATTGATGCTTCACTGATTTATGAAACCTATTCAGTGCCTTTACGATGAGGACAATTTTTAATGTAATGTGGCCCCCAACATCCCCAGCATTGTACTGGGCATCTCATTGTTCCCTCATTATCAAGTCTACTAGTTTGCTCGCTGATTCTCGACTCAGATGGTGGCTTAAATATGAGCTGCCTTTTTAGCAGATTTCTGTTGTTTGGCCCCTTGGGAAACCCTTTGCTAGGGTTGCCCCGATTTCCCCTATTGCCTATAGCAATCTTATTTCCTTTCTTGTGAGCCCACTTCCTACCCAAAATTTCACCCTTCTGCTTGCTTTGCTGGTAGCATATCTTGGCCTTTCATATAACCTCATCTATAATTTTTGGGTTATCGAACTCAATTCTCTTCATCATTGCCATGGGTAAATTGTTGACGAACCATTGTACCTTAGCCTTTTCATCATGTATGTATGGTACATATCGGAGCAAAGAGGTAAATCGAGTGTTAAACTCATCCACGGTTTCCTGTCGAAGCCACAGGTCTTGAAATTCTCTTGCATTCTCATCGCAAAATCATTCTGTCATATATATCTCCTTGAAGTATTTTTGGAACTTCTCCCAAGTTATACTTTGTTCAGTCACCCCTCGTACAATATTGACCTCCTCCCACCACAAAGTGGCCTTCCCCTGCAGTTGGAAGATAGTCAACCGGGCTTTTAGATTGTGATCGTACTCATATAATTGGAAGTATTTATTCATGTTAATAAGCCAGGCTTTGGCTGCTTGTTCCAACTCTCCATCAAAGTGTGGCGGTTTTATTTTCTAAAACTCCCCTTGAAATTCTATCCCCTGCCTTTTTGATGTTGTGTGCTCAGAGGCATTATTTGACTTCTCCTCTCAATTCTATTCCCCAACTATTATTCCTTCATGCTCTATGTGATAATCCTGTTCTTCAAACATTCATTCTTGTTTAGGGCTGGTAATTGTTTGGCACTAATTCTGTTTATCGGGCAGGCTCTTCATAATTTTTTCGAGTTCCAATGTTAATCTTGCATTGTCCTCCTGTAGGTGAGCCATCTCACTCTTTAATTCTTGAACTGTTTCCAGTATTGCAAGATTTGTGTTATGAGCCTCCTCTCCTAACTGCACCCATATTTCAAGGTTTTTTCTGGAAATGATGTAGGCCCTAGGCCAGCCATATTCCTATGTGGCACACTATCTGTTCTTCTTATAAATTGTTGTTATCTTGCTCCTCTATACTTAACAAGTTAATAAATCAACAAGAGTTAGAAATCCAAAATAAAACAATAACTAATTTATAGTTCATTTGCCAGAGGTCACAGTTTTGTAACTATTTTTCTGATACCACATGTCAGATCTCCATTTCAAATGCAATTAATAATACCAACCTTAAAAAATAAAAAATAAAAAATTAAAACATTATCATTACCCGACTATGACAAACATTATAGCCTTACCTTTACCATGGTAATAATTTTCATGGGATTGTTTACATAACATGAATCATTGAATTTCAGCTATACCACTAAATTCATGACAAATGTAACACTCGCAATCCACTAACAGTCTCATTAAATATTCATTCACACCAAATCTAGACACATCAGCTCATGCATCAAGCTTATCACCCACTAGTCATTTTGGCAATTAATCCTCTGCTCTGTCGAACTAATTGGAATTGCAGCCACATCAGGACTCCTGGGGATCCTTCGTCGCATCAATAGTGGTGGTTATGGGTTTTCAACCTCACGACTAGGTGCTATCCAAAAGGCTTTTCCATCTCCCTTGTTGGGTTATGTGTTTCATTTGCATCCTCCTCCATTGGCGCCACGCTCAGCTTTCCTTTTCCTCTTGCAGTTGCTCGGCTTGTAGCCTTTGAACACAATGCATTTGGCATGTCTTAGAAGTGGCCAAGGGGTTTCTTGTCCATGGAATTTGCGACAACCATCTGGTTACCAGATGAGGGTTCCTCCTTTGTGTTTTCCACTATGTTTTAATTGATTCCAAGCATTTTTAATGTTACATCTGACTCGCAACCCTCTGTAGGTATGGTATAAGTGTAACTGCGGGTCACGAGTTGTAACAATGGTGTGGCAACTTCCTTACCTGGCTTGGGAGCTCGAAGGTTTCCTGGTAAGCTCTTTGGCTTCCCTGCCTAGGTTTTTGACAGTGAATAGAAAGTTCCTCAGGTTCAACTTTGAGGTTTTAGGTTCAATCATTCCACGGGAGCTAGTTCTAGCTTCTAACCTAGAACTAAATGGAATTCCCTTGTGAGGCTACTCACTAGTTCTCTTGTTACCTGGTGGAGGTCTTCTCTTTTGGTAAAATTGTGAACATATTTAAATTTGAGCCTGTCTAAGGTTAACGAAGGCTATGGGACTATATTAGAGGTTGCACTATAGATTTGTTCAACTTTTAATTCTCGTCAAGACCTGTTATGCTTTGTATTAAGGGACATAAATCATTTAAGATTTCCATGGTGCTGACTCATTAACAGATTTAATTTCCTTGAGACATGACTATATAATTGTTTTTTTTCTCCTCATGGATAATAATTACATATGCTCTTTCTGGTTATGTTAACGACACTGCTATATTTCCAGTTCGTCTGTACAGTTTTCATGGAAATCAATTGTTCTGAGTGCATGTATGCTCTCTCTAGTTATGTTAACGGCTCTATCTTTTTTCAAAGTTTGTCTGTATAGTTTTACATGGAATTAGATTGTTCTAAGTGCATTTGTGAGCCATTTAAATATTCATGTTTAAATCTATTGTAGCAGTTCTGAGCTTAAGTTTGGGTTCAACTATTCTTTTTGCAGGAATGAATAGAGTATCATGTCTCCTCTGCCATGGTCATGATTCTTGAAGCTACAAGAATCTAGGCACAAGTGTAAACATTGTTAATATTTATTATTTGGGGTCTCGTTTCCTATGAAAGGGTTTTCAGGAAGGCTTCACATGGTTCTAGACTACTAATTTCATGGTCTCTGCTTGAGATAACACCACCCATTTGGCTAAAGCAGTAGGCCCTATTATAGCTTTCGGTAGCTCGTTCCCTGTTTCTCGTTCAAGCTTGCTGATAGCTTCAAACAGGTATTAATGCTTCTCTCATCTTGCTACACTAGAAACTTCAGTAATTTCCTCCGGTACTTAATTTATTTGGTTCTTAGTTCACACAGGTCTAGAATTTACATGGGTTCTTAAGTTTATGCTGGTTCTTATTTTACACTGAATTTCCTTAAATAAAGTTTATGCATGCTCTTAGATTACTCAGGATTCTTAAGTTAGGTTTATACATGTATCTATTTTACACATAACTCTTAAAGGTCTTATACCAGTTTGAACACACCTCTCCACTAATCTTTACAATATATAACTGCTTGGGTAGACACTAATGCTACAGTTAGTGTCAGTCGAAGAAAACTAACCTGTTCTAGTCAGTTTGTCCTTCTCTACCATGTTTCTTCACAGTAAATAAATTAATTTGTGCTATCCAGTTAATTCTATGGTACCTCTATGTAATGATTTTCGGTATAAAAGGTATCCAATCCACATAGAATTATAAACCCTTATAAACCATAATGACAATGAAATTTCAGATAATTTATAAGTTTGGGAGCTTGCTCCCTCTACAACACTCACAATTAATCAAAACACAATAGTATCTGTCACAGTGTGGTGTCGAAGGTACTTCTTACCTGTATTTCCTAAGCATTAGATCCCAACGATCTCAGTCACCTTTTCATCCTCTGCTTGTCATCCTCTCGACCATGAGATTTGTCTTCAAGACCAAATCTCTTGCCAAGCCTGCTTGCAAGACTACCATATTGAACAAGTTTAGCACACATTGCTAATGCTATCTGATCATCACCAGACTTAGAATTCTTTTTCCTTTCTTTCTCCATCTAACCTTACAGCACGGTTTTTCCTCCCCTCACCCACTTTTCCTTGGAGTGTTTGCAGTTAGGGGAGGCAATTAAGGTTTTTACCAGCAACTACCTCTTTCCAACTTCTTTGTGAGAAGTTACAAAATCTGTTATTACTCAATCATTTTCTAACTTTAGAAATTAACAATATTATTAATCCAGACAGAAAATAACAATATTATCTAGTTTGTTTTCTTACAGTGGGAAATAAAATATTTACAACTTTCTTGGGAACATTACAAAGAAGAAGCTGGAGATGAAGTCATTCAAAACCCTACCGGTCAACACTCATCCTTCTACAAATGCAAGGGTAATTTGCTTAAAAAAGCATTTGAACTTTCTGTTCTGTGTGATGCTGAAGTTGTTGTTATAATCTTCTCTGAAACTGGCAGGATATATGAGTTTGCAAACCACAATGAGTAAGCTGCATTCTCGAGTCCATTTCAGTAGCATACTTTCATCAATGCATTTACTTATTAGTAAATTGACGTTCCAAATTTATTATTACAATGTCACGGTCAAGAAGCTTATTAAAATGGGTATGTCGGGAGGTTTGTGTTTCATCAAATGTCAAAACAAGCTAAGTATATCCCTATTCATGCCTTGAAAATTGCTACATCAACATCGAGGAAAACCACCCGGTCCGAACCTTAAAGGCAGCTCCTTTTCTGTTTGGTGTGGTGACTGCAACTGGATATAATGGGACCAGTTTCTCAATGATTTATGAATGGGATGGATAAGTGTTTAATTTACTTATATCTAATGGAAAATGATGAAATATTTATTCTAAAATGCAATAATGTAATTAACTAATCTATCCCGGGAACTTTCTGTTTTAGTGCAACTCTTAATGGTTCTTATTAAAAAGTAGGCATATAGATGACTCTACTATTAAATAAAAATATTCATTGATATGATAATTACTTTGTTCAAATAATTGAACAAAGTAATAATTAAAACATTATTGCACTGATCTTTATATATCATTGACACATATATAGATGAAAAATAACAACTCTTGAACATTCAATAGTGATAAGTAAAAGGGATTGCTGTAAGAGCTTATACATACATCAATAATAGCAAAATGAATGAATGCTAATTCACATAAAAGAATGAAGCAAAACATAGATAATAGTACCATATGTGTTTGAATCCCTTCTGACATGAATTGCATTTGGATCCCGCTTTCTAACTTGGAAATACTTTTATAGGAAGCAGTAGTGCATATCAGACAAAAGTACTCTTCATTAAAAACTCAGAATTCAGGTCCAATTTCATAAAAAAAAAATATATTGGAAGCACAATAGTGCAACTTCCAATCCAAGTCTTAATACAAAATTTGAGGACCCTTTCTAAAAACATGAAAGGGTCTATAAATACTATCTAAATTAACTAACTATGAAATAAAAAAGATGTGAGCTGGAGTAACCAAATAAAAAATATATGAAAATCTCCTTGAAATAGACATGCTTGCAATCAGTAAGAATGGTTCATTGTTTCTACTGACTATCTGTTGGCTTAAGCTGGCATATGGCGAGCATCGGTTGCAGTTCTGAAGGATGACTCATACATGAAGGTAGCTGGGCAGTATATGTGGCATCAGTAATTTCAAGAATCATGTAACCAATTGCATCGGTTAGGCATTTGATCACTATCCTTTGACTATATGGTTTCACAAGGAACAACCAAAAGGTTTCCCATGTTAAAGTTTGGATGCCCGCGATTAATCTCTCCCTCTTTTCCAGCTTCTGTTTCAATATTTTCTCCAATGCTTTGACTAGTGGCAATTTCCCTGGAGTACATTATGAAATTAAATTTGACAAATAAATAGTATTATTAATCAATTTCACTAGATTACCAGTTGTCGATCTACATCTCTATGTTGCCCTTTCTACTTTCATCAGTTGAGATTGCCACACAAGGAACAGGATTTCCTTGTGTGATTCCAGAATTTGGGGTAGATTTGTGGCTTGTCCTTCCTTGGTTTCTTGCCAGGAGAGAAACTTTGTTAGTGTTTCATCTGTCTGCTCCAATTTTTGTCTTACATCAACTGACTTATCAATCATAGACAAGGAAATTTCACTAAAGGGAGGAATAAGAGAAATATTATTACATAACAAGCGAACCTGAGTAGATAATGCTTTAGTAATTTGGAGAGCCTCTAATTTGAATTCCTCCACTTGAGGAAATTCTTTGAACCTTTCTATTTGCAATGACAGTTTAGCAATCTGTTCATCTTTTGACTTGCTCAAATGTTCATTCATTGTCTTTAGCTTGTTCAATGCTTGAGATAATTCTTTTTGCTTCTGAAATGCATGTTGATCTATCCTCTATTTCTCTTTGAGTAATTTCTCATTTAATTAGTCATTTGACTACTTCTGTCCTACTCTAACTGGTCTATCCTTTGCTATTTTTCATGTACCTGTGTCTCCAGTGAGATAATTGCTTGATCATTTTCTTTAAGCAAATTGCTGACTTCCGATGCCTTGTCCATCGTAGCTATTGTATATGCCCTGACATACTGAGAGAGTTTAGTAAGATCTTAAGAAGGGTTGACTTCCCCTCTCCACACCACATTAGTTATCTCCATTTGTGTAAGTAAAAGAGAAGATTGATCAAGTTTTCTCTTTTTCCTTTGTCTCTTTATTACAGCCCTATACTTAGGGCTGTAGAAGATATATAAGGGTGGTATTTCTTCTACATGTAGAACAATCTCATCGGAAGGGTTCTCTGGAATCATTCTGACATCATTCTAAGTCATGGGTGGGCCGCTAGTTCCTTCAGTTAGAACTGTATTAGTTGTTGTCTTCTATCCAGTTGTTACTTCAGGTGTGCTAAATCCCTGCAAGTTCTCAGTATTGCTGATAGTTGAGTCAAACTTTTGCCATTCTTTGAGTAGTTTGGGATCAATATGAATGTCTGCATCAATAAGTTCACTGCCCTTTTCTTATTCTTGCTCCTTCTCTGGTGTTTTTTCTTTCTTAGGAACTTTTTCCACTACAAGAGCTTTATCAACAGTTTGTTGTTTAGTTTCACTTGATTGGACTGTTGGGGTTGTGGCTAATAGGTCTAAAGGCAGAGTTTGCAACCTCTAGTCTCTAAGCCTATTAAACGTTTCTAGCCCTTCATCTAAATACCTCATCCTAGCCAATGTTTTAGCTTGAAATAATGATTCAGCTGAGGAAAATAGGTCATCGAATTCATCGACTTTATGATCAAACTTAGCAAGTTTGGCTTGAGATGTGACATTATAAGCAACATGTCTTGGATCGTATGGCCAGTTAGGAATTGTAGTAAGATTTAGCATTAGCATATTTTCTGTCTCCTTCTCTACATTCTTGTAGTTATGTAGAGTGAAAATGTCGCACCGTGAAAGGAAGATTGGCCACATGTGTTTCTTTGAATCCTTAAGGGTTTTGGATGTCCCTTCCACTATTATTTGGTAAGCCAATCCCTGAGCTAACAATTTATTAGGCACATACAGGGGAGGAACATGGGGTTTAGTAAGGCTACCAAAAAGCCTTATATAAGTAAATTTCTTGTCCTCGAACCAACTGCCTACTGCTGCCAAGTCAATTTCTGCTTCCGGGGATATCCTTGTGGTAGGTTTATTAAAAATAGAATAATATACAGGGAGAATAAAACCATTGCAAATTTTATACAGATGATTTTTGTAATGCACCTTCCAAAAATGCTCATGGTAAATATGGATTGGATTCAGATCTTGGGGAATCCATCTCCATTTGAATATTGGATATTCAGAATTAAAACAAATAGTATCCATAATATACGCACTGTAATAGAACAGGGGAATAATCCGGGAATTTTTATGCACATTTGTTCTGTACTCTAAAATTATTGTGGCTAGCTTATCAGACAAAATATTTACTCAAGTAGCTGGTCGACTAGATGATAAATCCATAATCAAAATAAATTCATATCCCCATAAATACTTATCGGAATAGGATGATCTTTGGATCAATCCTACACCTCTCAACGAGAGGGATCTAATAAAAATATTGGCTGCGATAAATAAGTTGACCCACATGGAGTTTGGCCCTAGTTTTCAATTTAACACTCCCTCTCAACTAGGGAGAACTCCATCCGCTGATCGACAAGACCGACTATACTATCTCTAACATCAATGCCCTGCACTGCTCTTCCCAACACTACTCAACTCTGTTGGCTCTTGCTATACTCTACTTAGCTCAGGTTAGCTCTGCTGGCTCTGCTAAGCTCAGCTCTGCTAGCTCTGCTAAGCTCAACTCTGTTGGCTATGCTAGCTCTGCTCTACTCTGCTCAACTCTACTGGCTCTGCTCTGCTCTGCTCAGCTCTACCAGCCTTGCTCTGCTCTACTCAGCTCAGCTTTCCTAGCTCTACTAGCTTTGCTCAGCTCTGCTAGCTCTGCTCTGCTCTGCTTAGCTTTGCTCTGCTCTACTTAGATCAGCTCTGCTAGATTTTCTTGCTCTGCTGGCTCTGCACTACTCTACTCAGCTCTGCTGAACTATGAAGAAGAAGAATTGATTGAGAATGTCTCATACCATTCTCCACTGAACCGAACTCAGTCTCAGAGTGCATACCACTGGTCCTAGACCAGTCTCAACCAACCCAAAATCAACATCATAATGGGTACTACTTCTACCACTAGTCCCAGACCAGTATCGCAAGCTTAGAGAGTGCATCACTCGTCCCATACCAGTCTCAACCGACCCGAAGTTAGTGTCATAATATGTACCACTCTCACTAGTCCTAGACCAGTCCTACACTGACACAAAGTCAATCTCAGAGTATGTACCACTAGTCCTAGACCAGTCTCAACCGACCCGAAGTCAGCGTCATAGTATGGTACAACTCCTACAACTAGTCCCCGACTAGTATCATTGATCCCAGATCAATGGAGGTCATCCAAGAGTAGTGAGTATGGTAGATACAATCAGTATCATTTTCCCCTACCACATATTGATGATTTGTTGGACTGCTTGAGTGGTGCATGTTGGTTTTCTAAAATCTATCTAAAGGGAGGATACCATGAGATAAGAATTCTCGAGGAAGATGAGTGTAAGACTGCATTCAATACTAATGAATGTTTGTATGGGTGTATGTTCATGCCATTTGGCCTATGCAATATACCCAGTACATTGATGAGGTTTATGAATGAAGTACTAAAAGAGTTCATAGGAAAATTTCTAATTGTATACATGGATGGTATTTTAATTTACTACCATTCTAAGGAGGAGCATCTAATACATTTAAGGTATGTATTGGAAAGGTTGCAGCAAGAAAATTTGCTTACGAATTTGTATAGATGTTCCTTTTTGAAAGAAGGGTTGGTATATCTAGGATTTGTAACTTCTAGAGAAGGATTGAAGATCAACCAAGGTAAAGCGAAAGATGTTACTGAATGGCCCTCTCCCAGAAATGTTTTTGAAGTCAGGAGTTTCTAGAGTTTGGCTAGTTTTTACAGGAAATTTATTCGAAATTTTAGCCAGATAAGTGCTCTAATTGTAGAGACAGTGAAAAAGTGTCAACAACCATTTAAATGGATTGGTGCAGTTGAAATCTAGTTTCAAATATTGAAGAAAAAGATCATAAAGTAGTCGATGGTTTCTCACTTAGATTTTAATAAACCCTTCCAAGTGAAAATTGATGCCAATAATGATGCAATTGGAGCGATTGTCATCGAGGAGGACAAACTAATTACCTATTTTAGTGAGAAGTGGAATGAAGGTAGAAGGAAATACACAACCTATGACAAAGATTTTTATGTAATGGTTAAGGCCCTAAAGAAACGAAGACATTATTTGTTATCTAAAGAGTTTATTTTATGAACTAACAATCATGCTCTTCATTATATTATGCAACTTCCAAAATTAAAACAAAAAAATATTAAATGGGTTGAGTACTTTTAGTTTTTTACATTTGCTTTAAAGCACATCAGTGGTCAATCTAACAAAATTGCAGATGTTTTGAGATGGAGATAAATTTTGTTACAAGAAAGCCAAATCCAAGAGTTGGGATTTGAATTCATAAAAGAGTTGTATGAAAGATATGCATGTTTCCAGGATGCCTTTGAATATTTTAAAATTCCAAATTTGCAAGACAGAAGTCCATGGTTTTATTATATGCTTCAAGATGGATTAGTCTTTAAAAATAATCAGTTGTGCATTTCGAATTGTTCTATCAGGGAGAATTTGATCAAGGAAAATAATAGTGGAGGTCTTGGAGGATATTTTGGGCAAGACATATGAATTAATGACAAGACAATATTATGTCCAAAGTTGACATTTGATGTGTAGAAATTTTTTAAGAAGCGCATAACCTTTTAGTATGCCAATGGAAGGAGCCAAAACACAAGATTATATACCCCATTGCCAAATCTGGAAAGGCCTTGGGATTCAGTGAGTATCGATTTTGTTTTGGGACAACATAAAATACAAAAAGTTAATGATTCTAATTTTATTGTGGTAGATACATTTTCAAAGATGACTCTTTTCATCCCTTGTGCTAAGACTAGTGATGCTAGTCGTAACGGTAATTTTTTCTTTAAGTAGTGGGACTACTTGGAATTCCTAGGAGTATAGTTTCAGATAGAGATACTAAATTCTTAAGACACTTCTAGAGGACATTATGGAAGAAGTTTGGAAGAAAATTAAAATTCATCTCAATGTATCATAAGCTGGAACATTCTATGTAGTTTAATTGGAGACCACCCTAAATAGTGGGATCAAATTTTACCACATGTTGAACATCCCTATGATGAAAATCTTAACAGGAGTACAAGACAAAGCCCTTTCCAAATTTTATATTGAATGGATATAATATCGGTACATTAAATTAGAACTTCAGGAAGTACAGAGCCAAGGAGTGCAGTAGGAGAAGATTTTTCCACAGCCATACAAGAAATCCATAACCAGGTCAAGCATAAGTTGTGGGAAAACACTCTAAAATATAAAAGCAATGCAAATTTGAAGAGAGGGGAGAAAATATTTGAGGTTGGTGACTTAGTACATGCACACTTAAAGAAGGAAATATTTCGTAAGGGTGAGTATAATAAATTTAAACTTAAAAATATAGGACCCCATCTATGAATGCCTCTTCTTAAATAGGAAAGATGATAACACTAAAATCTAAAAAGTCTGAAACAACTATCATTGATTTTATCCCACTTCATCAGGTCAAAAATATCCATTTGTTACAAAAAACCAGGCTGAATCCCCAAAAATCCTAAAACTTCCCCCTTTTTAGGGGATCTTCTAGACAACTGGTCAAGTTTGACTAGTGTTGACCAACTACCTTTCAGTTGTTTTAATGTGCTCCAACGGTTGTCCATTCATGCTTGGTTCCCTTAGTTTCTAGATATATGATTGGTTTCAGCCTAGGTGTCCTGTAACCATGACTTCAATGGAGCCATTACACACTTTTCTTGTTCTGTCTCAATTTTAATTAAATGCTCAATTTTTCAGAAAAAATACTAAAATAACTAAAAGACTTAGCTAAATTACCCTGTTATGCATGGATGGATGAAAATGAGGTGAGTATGGCAACAAGATAGTGGAAAAAATTAATAAATATCAAAATAAGCATAACAAAAATAAGTCAAAACCAGAGGCCAACAAACATCTTAGTCGAGACCACATAGTGCATTTGTATTCATATCAACCTATCAAATAACATGTTGATTAGGGGTAGCCCTAGTTGTTGTGACTCATAGTAATAATTCCTAGTCCAACTCAATTCAAATTTTGGCTAGCCTTACTTGGTATGTTTTTGTGCTACAATATTGGTTTCCTTGAAAATAAAAATATGTGATCCTTGGTTGTAGCAATGACTATATGTTCTAGTTGTTGATTTCCTCTTTATGTTTGGGAAAAAAAATCTATTGAATGACAACTTATCGACACTCAGGTTGAGGAATTAACACTCTTAATAATTGTTTCTGTTGCTAAATTATTAATACTATTTCCTTCTTACAACTCTGAGTTCCCTACACACCATTTATACCAAAGCCCCTAGGAGAATGAATCCCATCCAAGTAACCCAATTTTAATTAACATATTGGTAAAACAAATCCACCTAAGAGTATAAACCCTAGTCTGGAAATTTCTCAAGCTCATTTTAACACAAGTAGGCAAGATAGGCCACCATCACCTACATTGGATAGGGAATACAACACAAAAAGTAAAGGTGTCACCTAGCAAAACTTAAGGGATTGAACATATTTTCTCTCCCCCACAAACTCTAACCTTTCCTTCATCTAAGATGTTAAAATAGTTAGATGGGGTGGATACCAAACATGGAAATAATACTAGCGTTGGTGTTTTTCTTTCACCCCTAAATTAAGCCCTCTCAGGGATTTTTTTTGCATGTTTTGGATGCTAATAGAAATGACATAGTCTATTGCTTATGCTATTTTGTTCATTTCTTAGACATAACCTATCCGTAAGAAGTGAAAGTGACATGATATTTTCTTAAGACTTAAATTAATTTCATCTTATCCAGTGCCAAGGCATACAGATATGAGCATAATAAGGGGAAAATGCTAAAGAAATGTTATTTCCAACCTGAGCTGCTACCTATGTTACATACTAGGGCACATAAACTATCTAAAGATTGGCCAATATTTTGTTACAACTCAATGGATATATGTTAGGGGTTTCCAACATCTATGCTCCAAATGATGCTTTGGAATGTGCAATTTTTTTACAATGAATAATTGAAATGCTATCAAAGGCTAGTTGGTCTAATTTTTGTGAACTTCAACATGGCTGAGCCAGAATGACAAGAAGGAATTATATCTTCCTTACCATTAGAGACCCAAAGATTAGGATGTTTAGCTCAGTCTTTGGTCCATCTTAGGTATATACAACCACAAAGGCTATAGAAGGAATGATCCTAATTTTAGAAAGAGAGAATTGAAGCAACTTGATTGGGGCCATGCTCTAGAATCAAAATGTCTTCACAATTTACTGTCAAGGGTTCATGCTTGTTCAAATGTCAACTAAAACTACTTTGTTTAACAATTGACATTTTTTGGCATCTCTTAGGTGGATTATAAGTCATGCATGTCACAGTCAAACTATATTTTTAATGTGTCTATCCTTCAAAACTCTATTTGCCTACACTAGCATCCATATCCTTGTTTATCCACCCTACTTAGATATTTGATTTTAAATCCCCCTGGTGTAGTGACTTGCCTTAATGATTGTTACCCTACCATTTTTGTGAATATGGCCATTGTGTATATGTTACTAATAAAAATTGAATGCATGTTTAACAACAATAAAAACAAAAAACCTAAAACAGAGTGCTTGTCATGTGATTTTACTCTTTTCTTTTATGTGGACGCATTTAAACTCGGAGTGTGTTGGTCTTCATTGTTATATCTTTCATGTTTGGTGGTTCGCTTGACTGTGCTTTTCACGAAATAGGCCTTCACCAACATGGGTCTACCATTGCGCCGATGGCTACATTGGAAATATCACTTCGCGTTAGTAGGCCCATGCACCATTCACTTAGGAGGAGGAGTAGTGTTTGCTTTTGTATTGTTTTCTTGCATGCATGCTTGCTTTCCTTATTTGTTTGTTTGTTTGTTTACTTGCCTTCTTTTCTTACTTGATTTTCTTTCACATTTATTTCCGCATTTTTCTTTGTTGTTTGTTTGTTTGATTATATTCGTAGGTTAGTTTCACATGAAACTGTGTACGCCTCTTGTAACAAGCAGGGTAAAGTATAAGAGGACAACTAATAATATCAACACTTGGTTATCTGTCGTCCTCTCTCTTTATGTAGAACTTGGTGTCTTCAGTCAATGATACGTCAATGGAAAATATGTTATGTTTCAAGTGAACCTCGGTGAAAATAGAACACTTGTGCTCTAACTAGTACCACCTACTCTAGTCGGTTGTTTTGGGTTAACCCTTGTTAGCTTAGTCAAGTAGAGTAAGGTGAGGGGGAAAACCTTAACAAATGTGTCAATGGTATACATAACATACGTCTATGAAGGAACAATCTCTTCTTCTCTCAATAAGTTGGGAGCCCTCCTCCAACACTAAAATAAATAAGTGCCTATGCATAGTTCTTGAAAAATTGAAAAAAAGAAAATATGATAATTTTGAAAAAATGAATAAGGTTAAAGAAGAGAAAGGATTGTTGAACAAAGAGGTGATGCATGTAACTCCTCCAGGGAACTAACAAGGCTCACTGGCAGTGAAGCGATGTTTGTGTTTCTGTGTGACTTCACCTGGGTATTGTCGAAGCCTGTTGGAAGCAGAGCAACACCAGAGATGAAACTTAAACTCTAATAGTCATATTATTTGTGCACCAATATACCCCTCATCCCAAATCAAAACAAATATGTTTACTTGTCTTTGAATGTGTGCTAACTGATCAAGAGCATGACAGGTGCTACACATTCACTCAAGCTAGTGTAAATATAAGAATTAAATAATAAATCTGGAGGAGTTAGACTTGCTTTTCACGAAACAAGGTTCATTCAAAGAAATCTACTAGTGTGTCGCCAATGTTGTAGCAGCTATAACCATCCTACAAAATTTTTTCTTAGCTTCATTTTGGAGCCTCCCTACTCGCCATCCTTAGCAACATGTCTTGCACTGCCCAACTTTCATATGCTTCAGTTGAGTTTTCTTGGCTTATTTGCTTGTGTTCGCTAGCTTGTTTGTCATGCATCCACAAGTTGACATCTCGAGACTTGATTTTTCACTGGCTCTTGTGCTCACTTCCATAATTGCATAGAACTGGAGGGAAACCAACCTTTCTCCCTAGAATTGCAAAGAGCATCAAGGTAGGCCACTGCTCTCTAGAAATGCGCAAAGCAAGCAGGATGCCTTCCTTGTGAAAATTGTGCAGAGCATTCAATCATTGGGCTTTCTCTTAGAATTTGCGTAGATTTTGCTGATAGCCTTAGCTTTAGTCTAGAAATTGCATAGAGCTTGAGGGCTAGCTAGATCTACTCAGCCCAAAAGCTATGCAAAAGTCACTCCATGGCTTGTAGTCTATTGCATGTGCTCACAAGTTGACCGATCCCATCCATGAATGAGAAGCACTTCCTTGCATGCATGGGAAGTTTTTTTGAAAAAGAAAAAAATAAAAAAAGAACATCCCTAGATTTTAGGGATCTAGTTTTAGGAGCTGGGTTTACATGCAAAAGTCGTTTTAGAAACCTCCAGCCAAGTGTCGCTTTTTCCTAGATTTGTGGCATGCGTGTCATAAACCTCGAACTTGTCAAGAATATTTATTTGACACTTCGGAGCCCATTCTTCACTTCGATCTTGGAATTCTCACATTCCCCATCGCATCTAGCAACCATCAACACACTCAGCTCAACATTTTCTGAGTAAGTTTGCTTTTCATGTCTTTTGATGCTTTTATGTTGCTTTTTGTATCACGTCTTGTGTGAGTGCCTTTCTCTTGGTTTCATTGAATTCTTGCTATCATTTTAATGCATGTTATCTTGTAGAATAATTATTTCAAGTTTTCCGTTGCATCTCCTTGTTATCACATGCATGACCTCGTTTCTGCACTAATGGTCACCATTGTGATGACTCGCATCACACACTTCATTGTTTTCCTATTTTACTAAATCTTACACTCATGGATTGCATGTATGTTCATTCACTCATGTCTGCACCCAGTTTCAGACATGTAGTCATTCCTTGTTGTTTTTAGTCGCCCGTCGGCGGGTTTGAGCTACCCTGTCTTGGCCCCTGCCTTACCCAACTTGCCTCATTGGCCCCCGTAATTGCACAATGTAGTTTTACCATGTTTGAGTCATGCTGACTGAAACTACGCATTGCACAGTTTCAATCCTCAGAAGGCCAAGTTGGACTATACTCTACACAGTTTCAATAGTAAGTCAGCTTAATGACACTCCAAAGTATGTTCTGCATAGTTCTGGTAGTCAGTCTTCCATCCTCTGGGTGAAAATTGTGCAAATCTTCCAATAACTCACCGAGGTGTGTTGCATGTCAGTCCTCAAGTTTCTTTTCATTTTCAACTGAAATTTTTCTTTCCATGAGTGTTGCTTCATCTCTAAGCATCACAAGTGTTTAGCAGTCTCTCAGCAGAACAGGTAAAATGGCTTCCATGAGAGCAAGGTCATAGGACACCATTGAGAGCTTAGCTAGAGACGTGGTCGAGAAAACGTCTATGAGATTTCCCATCTACAAAGACACTAAGTTGTTCATAGACAAGGAGATCAAGATGAAATGGTAGAACATCATTTAAATATTCTTAGGTACCCTTAAGGAGAATCTGGAGGACGGCAAAGTCTATGTCAACATACACAAGTCCATGCTTGTACCAGGTTGCATGTAGGTATTCTGCATTTCCATGTGCGGACATGATCTAGTGGATTGTCTCACATACTGATCCAATGACAATGGTGTTGAGTGGTGTCAGTGGAACAAAACTTTCTACCTTAAGGGAAAGGGACTTTTAGCCGATGTATCACTTGTCACAGCCAGTGGTTACAATGGATGCACCCTTCACTAGGACGAGCAGCAGTGCAAACTCAAGAGACATCTTGAAGATGTGGGTGATGGATCCATCTAACTTCAGGATGACACCCAACCAATTTTATAAGACAAGGATATTATGGAAGGCCTATTAGCTCTTGGTCATTTTCGCATTCTACTTATATAGAAGAGAGAGTACATAAACATTCCCCCAGAGTTGGGGATTGTGTTGGATCGGTTGACAGATAAAGGAAGACCTTTCAATTGGTTTGACATGTTGGCTCTCTAGATAAAGGGATGAGTAATAGATGTCTGACATTTTCCCAAGGGTCAGCAAGAAAATATTTTCATTTTTGCTTACATACTTGATGCAGTCTGTGCCCATCAACAATTCCCTAGCTTACATTGGGCATGGACACCTTCAAAAACCTCTTTGCACACCTATTGCATGTTGTTCTCTTAGTGCAGCTTCTATGGAGTTATAATATAGCTATCAGACCACTTTTTCACCTCGGTGTATAGGATGATCTTTAAGGATGATCCACCTTGCATGTCACAGGCAGCAATGGAGGCATTGATTAACATAGCAGATTGGTATGCCTCACCCCTTGGCACCTTCATCTAGATGTACAGCGCGGCGAAGACTCCACATGTCTTACCAAATTTTTCCATGGAAAAGTTGTCATGGAAGAGGTTTCATACCACATATCGATAATATTTTTAGCAAGACTACATAGGAAGAAGAAGGCACATTGGTCTACTCTTCCTTTGTGGATCAAGTTGTATGAGATCCAGAATCTCAAACATACTGAGGCAGAGATGAGATAATTTATGAGATTCATCTTCGGCACCATAAATTTCAATCCATATGACCCGCAATTCTCAGTTGAAGACCACTCTACGAGAGTGTATCATCATTTGGTCCATGGGGCATGTCATTGGTGTGAGGAAGACCCATGGAGATATGACTCTAACTTCTCAAGGATCAATGAACCAGTCAGAATGGCTGTATAATGGATAGCAGTGCAGAAGGAGACAACATCTTAGAGAGCAACAACATCAGTACCAGCAGAGGGGAGCATACTTGAGCTTGACAAAGGCAAGAGGAAGGTTTCCGAAAGCACAGAGGCAGAGAAAAGCTGCAAGTTCAAAGCATATTCACTTCAATTGGGAGTAGCTTTGGAGATTGAGGTAAAGAGGCAACAATGCGTGAGAAGGCTTGCACAAAGTCAGAGAGAGAAGCAGGAGCTCGAGGAAGTAGAAAAGGAGTTGGAGGAGTGGAAGCAATAGTTAAGGGAAGAACAAGAGCTGCGTAGAAGAGAGAAGGAAGAGCAGCAAGAATGAGAACAACAAAAGGTGCAAAGAATAGGAACGTATCAATGAAATTGCTCCCATACATATTACGGATTCATCGAAGCAGCTAGTAGATATCAAATAGGGTGAGTAGTTGCAGGAGTAGGACTTTCTCACGGGATTGAACAGAATTTGGTACAGATGGACACATATGTGGTACAACTTGAGTTAGCTCAGAGCATTGACCTCATGTGTAAGAACCAAGAGGTCACCCCACCAGCTTCACTAGATTCAGAAGCAAAGCAAGTCTTAAGAGATCAAGGATACACTAGAATCCTCGAGGACAATTCAGAGGTAGATGTGCACAACATATCCTTCAACGGGTCAAAATACGGAGTTATATAGTCACAGATAACACCCAATCTAGATGTCCATATATTTGTTGTGCAGTTTGAAGAATGAGTGATCGTTTCTGATGTGCGCAGACATCTAGTTGCATTGGTCGATGCTAGTAGAGCATTTGCCAAAGCCACGAGCTCAAGTGTTAGATTCTATATAACTGATAACAAGCATATTTTGAAGGAGCTACAAGTGGTCAAGCATGGAGAAGAGAAAGATACAACATCTGCCAGAGAAAAATTGAAGAAAGTGGTACTGGATGAAGTATCATCTCTCGAGACAGTCATGCAGAAGTTGTGCTTTAGGTTTGTGACTGTTCATAAGTTAGTTGTCCATCCTAACGATTGGAAACAATGTTGTGTTAGGAGAGCATGCATCTTATTAGACATACACACTGTTGTCAATCACATGAAGATATGGACAATAATATACAAGGGAGCCTTGTTGCACTTGCCAAAGATGATGAAGCCAAAGGAAGTGGAGTTGAAGGCACACATCTGGAGTCAAATCGAGAACTGTGAGGAATGCTTGTAGCTCATCACTAGCTTACGGGTTCACATGCACGAGTGTTCAGGAGCACAAATGTCAATGTGTGCACGCATGCAATCCCATCTAGTGGAACAAGCACTGAGGAGAAAGCAAAGAACCAAGTCCAACTGGAGCTAGACATGTACATCGATCAATCGATGCACATACCCACCAATGCAGACTTGTAGATGAGCATAGGCACGTGATGCACATGTTATCTGACGAGTTAGATAGAAGTGTCAAATATGTGAGCTCAGATGCAACAGAGGCAAGAGTTCACTTTTAGAAGGATGTCACCATAGAGTACACAGACATCATAAGAAACTATGAAGCTTGGCACCAGTTGGACATTGTCGATCATCAAGAGGATGTCGAAGGGTTAGTCTTCCCTCAACTATCTAAGTCTTAGTGATGTCCTATATGGCTTACTCAAGCACATTTTTCTCTCGCATGGGCACATGTGTAGATTGTATTGTAAACATGTTGTAAAGTGAAAGTCCAAGTGTCAATAGTAGAATCTAACAGTCATGTGTAGGTTGAAGAGTCATGAGGGTAAGTGAAGAGTCACATAGGGGAATGTTAAGGGTCACGCCACCCTTTTCTATTTATAGAACCTTATAACTCTTTATACAGGCTTTTGGAAGCCAAGCTTCCAATAGGTATAACTTAGAGAAATCTTGGAGTGTATATTAACGAGGCTTGGCTTCTCCACAATGTACAGCTAGTATATCTCTTTGGATGAGGAGGTGGTAGTGACGGTAATGTTCCCCTATCGGGACTAGTGGTCATCATGGTTGTATGTATGATTGGATCTTTCACTCTTTGATATAACAGAGCCAACATGTTCATGAATATATTGTTATTATAGTTCAGCTATCCTGGTTACTCTAATGATGTATGCTACTGTAATTTACGCATGTGTGTGGACTATTCCGTATGTGTTTGTATGAATCTTATTGAAGCGTGTTGTTGATATAATCCATCACTTTGGATCATCGGTTCACTTGGTTTCCATATCATGATGTATTTTAGCTTGTGTGTTCCCTTTCAAGCTGCATGTTATCACAGGCTTCTACGGGGCACACTCTTCTCCCCTTCCATGTGTTAGAGCCTTTCATACACCTTCCTTAACTTGCTGCAAGGTCACACCCTTGCTTCCAACAAGGACATATTACTTACCTCTTTTCGCAACAACAGTCAAGATGATACCTTACTACCCACTGTTGGGACTCCTACTGCAAACGGTGTGAGGTCTACTTGGGACTTCTTACAAGGGAGATCCCCTGACATGTTGGCAGCTCCAACATCGTCAACATTTTCTTAGATCAATTAGATGTTCTTTGATGCATCTCAATATCTTTGGAAAATAATTTTGGTCTCTCCTCAAGCTACTTCTTTCTATGGTTGGATATATATCTTTCCATCTTGTAGGTGTTATATTTCTGAAATGTTTTATTGGAATAATGTTTAATGTGTGGAATTATTGCAACTAGTTAAATATTATTTTCCATAGTTTGTTGAATGTCAATGAAAAAGATTGTTTTATTACAAATTGCACATGTTAATAATTGCATGACAAGAGATGAATGTTCCTAGTTGTTGGAATTTTTTTCTTTTTCCATAAAAAGCCACATATATTGAATAGGTAATTAATGAAAAGTTGTTGCTAGGATATCATTTTTTAGCCTCCTTGAAGATGAATTTGGTAAATTTTGAATCATCGTTGAATCCATAGCCAAGGGAGAAGTCATTGGTCTATGAATATTGACTATCACCCCTCCTTTCTCTCTCTTTTTCTCTCTAATTTTTCAGCCCCTCTCCTCTGGGCAACTAGCTATTACATCCTGTGAATTTCATTAGAGAAGTAATTATGGGGATTTGTTTAGATAAGATTATTTCTTAGTATTTTATATAGAAGATATCAAGCTTTAGTTGAGTTTTGATGACAGATTCTCCATAAATTTTGATTCCCTAGGTGTGCCCGAGAAGGGAAACCTATCTTAAATCTCTTGGATGGATAGATTTCTCGAGGTTCATTGAACATAGTATTCTATAGAATAAACCATAAGAGACCCTTTTTTTTGTCTTACCTTAACATGGTGAAGACTTTGGAGGAATTTCTTCCCATGAATATCTTAAACCCTAGGTCTAGCATAACCCTTAATTAAGTATTTCAAGAGTAACAGAAGCCTACTTAAAGTGATAAAATCATCTTGCAAAGCTTCTTGAAGGTCCTATTTCATCTTGGAGTTTTTGATCCTAGTCGTACCTATCCTCACTGCAAGAATCTCAAGTCCTAGGTCTTGATTTCCATCCTAGATATTTCTTGGAGAGCTTTTCTATCATCAAGCCTTAATTAAGCATGTCCTTGAATAGATTTAGTGGAATCACTTCATATAGATCATTGAACCTTGCCTTTTCAAGTGATTTTTATCCTACCGAGACTACTCCCATTAGTGAAAATCCATAAAACATAAGGGACACTAACTCAGATGACAATGTCCCTTTGTCACATTATTGTTACTTGGTTTAGTAGTTGTCCTCTAGGTTCCCCTCCTAGACACTTGTCATATTGCGTGGCAACATGGATGGCATTGATTTCTTTGTTATTAATAGTTTTAAATTTATTGATGTAAGTACTATTTTATTATTTTTAAATTTATCATTACGTGATAAAATATCTCTCATATTGAGCTATAAAACATATCCTTGTGAAAAATAAATGTTCAATAAAAGAGTAATGAATTGTATACTAGAGGATGACAACGTGAATCAAATGCTTATAAATAATATAACTAGTTCATATTTATAATACAATTTAAAAAATATAAAAAACATAAATTAGATTTTATTTTCTTTATTTATAATAATTAGAAATTACTTTTTTGGAAAACAAATATTATTATAGAATTTTAAATTTTAAAAATCTACTCCACAGAGTCTTGGATAAACTGTGATCAGGCGCTCAGGAACTTTTTAATCTGAAGTCACTGCTTCAATTCACTGCCTCTTTGATGTGAAGTCACTAGTTCAATTCGCCAACCCAATCGGGGTGACATATTGAACATGTTGAAGATGTAGTCTTGCCAAACTTACAAAAGAAAATTAAAAATCTAAAAATAGTTAAAATAATCTACATAAAAATACCAACCACAAAAATATATGTATCATAATTAAAATAATGTTTAACTTTTAATAATCAAAACAAAAATATTACTTAACTTTTCAAAAAAATGCAATGGCCAAATATGTTGGTTCCTAACTCCCTCATCGTGTGATGCTTTTAAGTAATTCTCATAGTTTATTTATAAGTAGCCAAACTAGTCGAGTGGATGTGGTCCAATATTTTAGGTGGGGTAGTTTGGCCCTCATATGTTTTTTGGTCCAATCCTAGGCACAATCATTAAGCAAGACTATGTAGACCTCCATTTGAAAAAAGAACAAATGAAATATCATAGTAATAAAATTATATACTTGAGTTGTATTAATACAAATAAATATTCATATATTTTATAGAGATGAATATATATGTTCTAGTCCATAATCACATAAATTCCTATAACTACTTTTTAATTTAGATTTATGTTATCTATATTAATTATAACATCTCTCCGTACAAATCACATATGAACCAACTAGTGTGGTTCATCGAAGATGAGGAATCAGATCTAGGCAATGGAATAAATAGATGAAGAGAGCAACCAATTAGCCCTTAGGTTGACTAAAAAGTTGAAATTAAAATTTGACCAAGAAAGAGAATCAAAAACAATTTTAATTATTAATTAATATTTTTAATTAAGTCAATTTTTTTCTAACTAATAAAATAATTAAGAATAGGATTAGAATTTTGACAAACTATCAAGAAATATAAATAAGAATAATAATAAAATATATTATTTAAAAGAAAGGGAATATAGAGCAGGAATCCCAATTTCAATATTGATTATTATTAATATTTTTAAATTAAATTCTATTAGAATTACAATTAGAATCAAATTTATAAAAGTTATTAAACTAGAAAATATTATTGTGTGTGATGCTATTCATAAGTATTAGTATTCTAATGAATAATTATAAACAATATTGTTAAGATGATATTAACAAATATTTATTCTTTTTTGAAGAGTTTTTCTGCGAAAATCACATATAGATGCTTTTGTGGATGGGCTTCTAACCAACCAGTTATTCTTCCAAAGAGTTGGAAATACTATTATTAAGAAATAGTAATAAAAATAATAATATTATAAATATTATTCTTATTTAGTTACAGGAGAATGTACAGTAAGAACTATTTTTCGTTAACTTTTCAAATCCCAACGAGGATCTCATCAAAACTTCATAAATATTATTGCTAAATTACCATTAAAAAAAAAATTATATATGTATATATGAAAAAAGAAAAAAACAAATAAAAAAACTAAAAAGCAAGGATCCAACAAATCATACTCCAACCATCTGTTCAAATCGACAATTCACAATTTGAAGTAAGCAAATTAAATATTCCTCTAACTACTCAACACGGACGCAATTGACAATTTTAAGTAAACAAATTAATATCTAGCAGATTTCTAAAACCAAATGACAAGAATCCTCTGGTATCCTTTGTTTAAATCAAGATGCCTTTCATGAAATTAATGGTTGCTTCATCTTACTCCATTCCCACTAACTCTATGCAATAATTGTTCTACATTCTTTGTTCAAAGCACTTGTAAGCCCCTTTCTGATCACTCATCCAAGAACCCTAAACACTGCATGTTGATAAGCGAAGCTTCCTCAATCTTTCTTTTTGGCACAATTTTCCGTTGCATGTAAACAATAAACAATCGAATAATTAAAGTAGAGGTCAGGCTTACGCTAAGATAGGGAAAAATTACAATAGAGAGAGCATCGGGCTATTGACTAGCCGGTATAATGCCCAGGTTCAATTATGTTCCCAGCATCTTGTTACCGCCGATGAGATACTTTGGGTAGGGGAGTTGCCAAATAAGTGTTGTTTCGAACTTCATTCACGACAACTGATTCCAGTTGGCTGCAAAACCAGAAAAAGGAGCCAGGTAACGTACCTCGTGACACCGAACTTAATGAAAAATATGTTGAATGCATCAATCTGACAAC
Source organism: Pinus taeda (assembly GCA_000404065.3). NCBI lineage: Eukaryota > Viridiplantae > Streptophyta > Pinopsida > Pinales > Pinaceae > Pinus > Pinus taeda. The sequence goes on from APFE030839141.1 coordinate 101,548, forward strand.
CCTTTGTCTTTGAAGGTTTGTGGAAAAGAAAACTCCCTGAGTTAAGAAACTTGGACGATAAGGTTAAACCTGAGCGCAACCAAAAGTAAATCGTGCAACTGACATAACCAGAACTCATCACTGACATGTGTAGCGACCAATCTCTTTTCCAAACTAAAATGTCTCCATAGTGGGCAACATAATCGAAACCGTAACGCCATCGCTTGTAGAATGCTCCTTTAATGAGCATTGAGATGACAAAATCAGTCATGTTACTAGATCCCATGGAAGGACTAAGGCTGATTTGCTTAAAGCTGATGAGAATCTGTCCGCATCCCTAATGAACATTACTGTTCTGGAGAAGTCCTTAGCGTCTGCAGGGGAGAAATATGAATATGTTTTCATGCAGAAGTTCCGTGATTTTATTGCTGTTATATGTGAATTTCTAAAGGACGAGGCTCGCTATATAGAGGAACTACGAGATCATATGCAGAGGGTTTATGGAGACTGTGCAACCCATTATTATAATAAGACTTCCAAAATTGATAAACCTTAACCATCTAATTGGGTTGTAAAAGGCCAGCTGCTTCGGCTTTGGGAATTATGGTGCATTCAAAATTGTGAATGGATAAGCTGTTTTTCTATTGGCTGGCTTTGGGCATTCTTCCTCATAAGCACGATACTTTTTGGGCATTTAAATTAAAAATAATGGTAATTCGCAAATGATTTTTTTTGGGGTAAATCTACAAATTAAATTAAATTGTATTGTAAATGTGTTTATTTTTGTTGAGTTTTATGTATGGAGAATCATTGTTTTTTTATCTTCAATCAGGAGAAGATTTTATAAATATATTCATCTTTTCATCTTTTATGGGATAAGAGGGCATTGAAAGTGAGGCTTTTTGTTTTATAAAGCTTTATTAATCAAGTATGTACAAACAAGTTTGAGTAATATTGATATCAACTTCTCACCTTGTATTTTATAGGAGAGAATTAATGATTATCTACTATTTTCGAAGAGCTTAAGCCGCAAATTGAACACGAGTATAAACTAGAGCCTAAAGCTTTAACTAGAGTCAATGTTGCAGCCAGAGTCAAAGTTATGAGCTTGGTTTAGTTTATTATCATCTTTAAATAGGAATTAAGAGTACTTCTTCTAGCATACGACTTTAGCTTTTAGCCAAATTTAGAATTGTTCTAGGAACTGCACTAAGTGTTCGAGAGCTGATGGTCAATCTTAAACCATGGTTGGTTGAGACCTCAATGGTCTCCCTTTTTAGAGAAGCAAGGAGTGCTTCCTTTAGCAGAAGATTTCAACTTCTAGCAAAATTTGGAAGATTTCTAGGAACTACATCAAGCATTCTAGGTTGAGACCTCAATGGTCTCCCTTTTCAAAGCATTAGAGAAAACATTGTCTAGCATAAAACTTCATCTCCTAGCTAGATTTTGAAGAGTTACATGAACTGAACTAAGTGTTTCAATGTTGGTGTTCACTCTTAAACCATGACTGATGGAGACCTTGAGCTCTCCTACCTTTTCAGTGTGTCGCCTTCCTTAGAAACCACTTTTTCAGAGAGCATATTCAAACATTGACTACCTCTTTTGTATTAGAACTCTCTTCTTAGACCCATATATACCCTTTGGTATTAAAAGAGGATTATTGGAAAGTTAATCCACTAAAAATTTTGGATGTAGAATGTAAACAATCAATAAAATGCAATAAACCTTGAAAAATGAATCCAAAATCACATAATATATTTATAATATATTTGTGAATAATAAAACAATTTCACTCTTATCTTTATTACACATTCGAACATATTGGAATTCAGTAATCTTTTGGTTCTTTCTCAGAAAAACGAGGAACCCATTTCTGTGCACTCGAACACCCTCAACATGGTTTTCTTGATAAGACGGTCCTAGAACTTCAGTGTGCCATTTCTATGGACTCAAACACTCTGAACATGGTTTTGTTGATGAGATTGTCCTCGAACTTAAGTGTGTGACAAGTCTCACATAGAGGGTTTTCGTTTGTCTTACACCATGCTGGAGGAATCATGATTAAGATTTGATCACGGTTCTCCTTTCAATCGAGAGAAAATAAGCTTAGTGTACCACAATTTATTCAAACCATAGTAGAATGTTGTGAAATGAAGGGTGTTCATTTTTAAAATATTTTGACTAGTATTTAAATTAAAAATAATCACTTCTGTTAAATTTTAGTGCTAGCACTAAAGTTGGTCATTAATTTATTAAAATTAATAAATAAACCAATATAAATTCATTTTAAATATAGATATAACATTAATTATTAGGGAATCAAATTCCTTTAAGAACAAATTTATTTTAGAATGTAAAACAACAAGCATAATTTTTAATAGTTTAAATTGTATTCTAAATGACATATATATTAAGTATACATCATATATTTATTCATGTTAATAATATTTTCTTTAAAAATATATTTTTTTATATAAAAATATAAATGAAGTTCATATTTAATATAAGTAAATCTATTTAGAAAATATTTTAATTTTTAGTTTTATATACTAATAAGAATATGTCAACTCTAAGTTTAGGATGAACATTGCTTTCACATTGTATTATACAGTGAACTTTTAAGCTTAAAAAAATCTTGAATATATGTTAAAAATAAGATTTAAATTAGCTATAATCTTTTAAGATCTGATTAAATTAAATCATTATCAAAATCTTAAAAAGATATAGTATGGCTATTAAAAATATCTTGAACATATAATTTAAACTAGTTATATTTCTTCAAGTTTTGATTGAATTAAATCATTATCAAAATCATAAAATGATATGATATGGCTATTAAAGAATTTACTCAAAATTTCTTGTGATTAAAAGATTAAAGAAAATAGGAATGAATATACTTAGATAGGTTAAAGGAGTTAGAAATTAATATGTGTTTTTTATTTTTAATTAAGAAAGTCCAAATGATGTTTATCCCGCGTTAGAAATAGAGATGAATATATTGTATATAATTTTTTATTTTAAATGAGATTTTTTAAATTCAGAAAATATATGAATATATTTATTTTAAAATTAATACATATTTTTTAATTATGAATAATTTAAATAAAATAAATAGTAAAGGTGGTAGTAAGTTAACAACATTTTTTATTATTTCATTTATTATTAATTGTGAAAAATATAAAATTTAATTGTATAATTTTTTAGTATGGGAGAGTAAGCTAGTAGCTCTTGACATGTAGTTATTAGTAAATTTTTAAGTTTGTATAGCTTATTCTCCTCTCTATAAATAGGGTGACAATGAGGATTCAAATTATGGATCTCTAAATTTTCTCAAAACTCACAATTCTTCAATTACCAATTGCACTACCCTAGAATTAGATGTATAAATTTTTAATTAAAAAAAATGATATAAAATATTTAATGTCTTTTTATAACTGGTTTATATATTAGTCATGCTTTAACTCATCCTTGATTACAAGAAAAATTAAGCATGTTTCATATATACATCATGAAAATGTTTTCATTATTAGAAATTTAATATTTAGTTACAATATTTCTCTTTTCAAATATATGTGGTTTATTTTACTTAAATTTTGGTAACATTTTACTTTTATATAAAAAATTATTAAATGTTTTAAGATTGTTATACTTTGGCTCACAATTAACACTAATCTATTTTAATGAAATAAGAATTTTTATTTTACTTAATTTTTGGTACATTTTACTTTTATATAAAAAAGTATTAAATATTTTAAGATTGTTATACATTGGCTCACAATTAACATTAATCTATTTTAATGAAATAAGAACCTTAAAAAAATATTGAAATCAATAATTTATTGGCATCAAAAATATATATTTTCAATATTTAATTATATGAAAATATTAAAATATTTTATTATCATTTAATTATAAATATTAATTTTCAGTTTTATATCAAATATAAAAAAAATTTCAAAATATAAAAAAATTAAAAAAAAAATTTAAGTTAAAAGAATAATGGAATGCCAATTTCAACTACAAATAAAGTGAATTTAAAAATAATAAAAATATGAAAAAAAATATTATATTAATTATAATCCTACATTATTGTTATTTTTTACCATTATTTTACATCATTTTAACAATTACTCTACATTGTCTTTATCTTATTATGGATGCAATTAGGATATCTACGTTATTTTAACCATTATTCTCCATTGTCTTTATCAATTTATGGATACACTTAAGATATTTATAGAATGCTAGAAAAAAGCACCTGTCTATATCATTTTCAAACCATTCATAATATATTATCTACATTCGTGGGATTGGAATTACTAAGCCTCTGAGTTATATCTTTAAATTTTTAATTTAATTAGATTGCCTAACGTATCTTTTAAAAAAGCAAATATTAAGCTTCTGAACCAAAAATAGCATATAAGGTTAACTATTATCTATATATTTTTTATTTTTAAATCGTTAAATTAAATTATTTTGTATGCGATAGCATTTTTAGTTAAACATGAAATGAATGTAAACTAATTTATATTATCCATATTATTTCCAACATCGAAATAATATCTCACTCCCTCCTCTTTTGGCACCCGACAACACTACTACTGCATCTCCAGTCTGTACAAATGCACAGAAATAAACAGGAAATCCGTAACCCAAGAGAAGTGTAAGTTGTAAGGAGGCCGGTGCCTGCTAGGAAGCAGGGCTGTCTCTTGTCTACAGTCCTTCGATACGTACAAAGTTTTCTTGTGGTTTGTCTTCCAATAATGCGGTCTTTTGTCTGACATCCCCAATTTCTGCATTGGAAATACCTTTTCGGTTTGCGGTATCATAAACTGTAATGTGTATGTGTTGTTTTTGCTGAGGCTTTAAATTAATATAGATTTATTTAAAATACGGAGAAAATATGGAGGTAATATGAGTAGAGAAGATAATTTTTTTTGTGAAATTTTTTTAGAGTGTAAAATACAATATATTATTTTTTAGTTTAAATTATAATTTTGAATGCTAAAAAAAGTATATATATTATTAAATATAAAGTTTTTAATGATAAATACTTATTTTTTTCTATATAGATATTATAAGATTGATATCTAAATAAATTATTTAATATAGATCACTAAATAGTTTATTTAAATTAACATATCTTTTTTTTTTAAATTATAGTCTCTATCATTTTTCTATTTAGAACATATTACATTATTATTTTGGAAATTTCCAATAATATTTAGAACATAATGTTTAATTTTAACTTTTATATTAAAAGAGTATGGATAGACAAACTTAAGCCTCTTCTTATACTTGATTGTAGAATAAGTCTCTCAACTCAATAAATAGATAATCTACATATATTTTATCTCTCGTCCTAATATTTCTTCATTAAAAGTATTTTTATTGTTGTGCCATCATAAATCGTAATATGTATTTTTGCTGGGACTATTGTTGGAACTACGACACACCTACATGCAGACTCTTAGTTAGAGCATGGGACTACATGCAAGATTCCTTTTGCATGATTTACTCCTTGATTTGCTCCTTCTTTAACTCCGCAACTGGTTAGTTCTTCTGCATGATTTACTCCCTAATTTGCTCCTTCTTTCACTCCGCAACTCGCTAGTTATGTACGGAACTTGTTGTAGGTGTTGAGTCTTCTCATTGATCACCACTATGGTGCATTACCTTGGGACCTTCACCCAGTAATGCTATATCATGAGCATTGTAACCTATTTTCTAATGAACCATTCTTTTCTTCTTTCGATTTTCTTTTAGTGTTTTTGCACTGCAAAGTTGTGTGTTCAACCTTTACTAGCTAGATTCATCTGTGCATGTTTTCTAACACATTTACATAGTATCAGAGCCCACAGGTTGCTAGATAAAAGGCGCAGCAGTGCTTTATTTTGCAGGTATTACAGCTTGGAGATCGAAGATTGACAGAAAAATGGAGTTTCCCAAAGCATCGATCCTAACACCGTACAACTATCACGAATGGAAGGACCAAACGGCTCGATACGTTCATCATAAAGGGTTGTACAGGATTACCATGGCTACAGAAGTGGAACCCACTTCAGCCATAAAGAAATCCAAGTACCTCAATCGTATGGATGAGGCCCATGGATCCATATGGATGTGCATCTCTCCAGAGTTGCAGTTTCATCTATCTGCCTGCAACACTCCCAATGAGATTTGGAAAAAGGTTGAAGATCTCTACGGAAAAGAGGATGAGATGAAAGGACATCTATTCGAAGTGGAGTTGCTGTCATTGGATCCACGGAACTATGACAAAATTCAAGACTTCTTCACCAAATATAATGATCTATTGCTGCAACTCAAGGGTTGTGGAATTGACAAATCCAAGGAGGAGAGTCGCCAAGTTCTCTCTATTATGTAAAAGCTCAAATCGGAATACTCCATTTTTGTGTCTACATTTCATTCAGTGAGGCTCGCAACAGGTAAATCCTACACTATGCCTTCACTCAAAGAACTCATGGAGTCCCTTACTTTTGAGCAAGGTAAACTCATTGCATGGGGAAAATCAAACCTCTAAAAGCGCATGCAATTGCTGTGCATGATGGCAGCCACAATAAAAATCACAGATCTGATTCAAATCAGAAAAATCAGCAGCAAAAAGACAAGGGAAAAGCGCATTCCCATCCGAAGAAGGAAGGGAACACCAAGCCCTTCAATGACTCCTTCAGCTCGAGAAATGAGAAAGGGAAGAAAGGAAACATATGCACCTACTGTCAAAGAGGATTCCATCCAGAATCCTCTTGCATGAAGAAACAAATTGACCAAATGGCAGAAATCCTTTAGAAGCAAAAACTTGGGGACCACATCTCTGAGGGCGCCAAGAAGAAAACTGAGGATCTGCCACATGGGAAAGGTAACAATTTTCATGCTTTAGTTACAATTAATTCTTCTCCTAATGCATGGATTATAGATTCTAGTGCATCAAATCATACGGCTGCTGCAAAGGAAGTCTGTTCCTCTTTGGATGCATGCAAAGGACCTCCCATCCTCATGGGAGATGACTCACCTATTGAGGTCACTGGAAAAGGTAGAGTGGAACTTTTACACGGAAGCTTTGAAGATGTGCTTCATGTTCCAAAACATTTGGTAAACTTGCTTTCAGTTTATCAGATCACTCATTCTGGCACCAGAAAGAGAGTGGAATTCACTCCAGATGCAGTGAACATATATGATTTACATAGTAGCTCCAAAATTGCAACTAGTGAGGTAAACAATGGAGCCATACTGTATACATTTTCTGAATTTATTTAATCTGAATCCTCCTTATTGCTTACACATGCTGATGATAGTAGTAGGCTTTGGCACGAGAGGTTTGGTCACTTAAATTACAAGTATATGCAGCAGCTAAGCAAGAATGAGATGGTGGAAGGCTTGCCAAATATCCGTTTCTCCAAAGGAGTTTGTGAAGGGTGTGTCCTCGGCAAACATCCCAGAGAAAATTTTGACACTGACAAGACTCACAAAGCATCATCTCCTCTAGCTCTAATCCATAGTGATCTCACGGGGCCTTTTCCTCATCCTTGCATCAACAAAGCAAGGTATGTGCTTACATTTATTGATGATTTCTCACAGTATACTTGGGCGTATCTTCTCAGGGCCAAATCTAAAGTTGTTGCGCACTTTGAAGATTTCAAAGCACTAGTTGAGACACAGTCAGAGAAAAAGATCAAAGCCCTCCACACAGACAATGGGGGGGAATATGTTAACACAACAGTTCGAAACCTTTGGCCTCAGTCTGACATACAGTTGCAGTACACAGTTCCATAGACTCCGCAGCAGAACATAATTGCTGAGAGAAAGAACCGATCTCTTAAAGAGATGGCTTCCTGCATGTTGCATGCTAAGTCACCGCCTCATAAGCTATGGGCCGAAGCAGTTAACTTTGCTAACTACATCCAGAACAGATCTCCTCATAGGTCTGTCAAGGATCAAACCCCCTTTGAGGCTTGGAGCGGCACTAAACCAGAGGTCACTCACTTCCATGTTTTTGGCTCCCGAGCATGGGCCAGGATCCCATCTGAAAAGAGGAAAGCTCTTGATCCACAAAACATTCAGTGCATCTTTGTTGGATACCTTGATGGTGTGAAGGGATACCGACTCCTAATTCCCTCTATGAACAAACTCATCATTGAGAGAAGTGTCAAATTTGAGGAAAGTCTCTCACATGCACCTCAATTGCTGCATGCAGACACCTTTTATCTACTTCATGTCCAAGATGATGACTCAGTACACTTAGATGCATATACAGAGCATGCAGATGCCGAGGTAGAGCATGCAGATGCAGAGACAGAGTCTTCAGATACAAATCTAGTGCATGCAAATGATGTTCCACATCCAAGTCTAGATCAGGCTTCCAACAGTGAATCATATTCCCCTATCATAAATAAGAGAACAAGGAGCTTACGTGAGATATATGCACAAGACCACCCAGCTGCTAGAAATGGTCTTGTGGGGGATAATTTTGATCTACAGAGGACTAGCATTGAGTTTATTGAGCCTCCTCTTGTCCTCACTTCCACTGAACCATCGCCATCTTGGCATTGTCATTTGGTTTAGTCTTCTGATCCACAGTCTTATGCTGAGGCTGCTGGGCATCCATCTTGGGAGTCCGCCATGGAGGAGGAGCATAACTCCCTCCTTGAGAACCAGACTTGGGATCTGGTCCCCCTTCCTCCAGGAAGGAAACTTGTCTGATGCAAATGGGTCTACAGGACAAAGAGTGCTGTAGATGGGAAAATCACCAGATGGAAAGCAAGGCTAGTAGCCAAAGGCTTCCAACAAGTGCATGACATTGATTATGATGAGACCTTTGCTCCAGTAGCAAAGATGGATTCCATACACCTTACACTTGCCATTACGGCTGCACGGGGGTGGGAAGTACATCAGATGGATGTGAAGAATTTCTTTCTTCACGGAGACCTATCTAAGGAGATGTCCATGGAACAACCTCATGGTTTCATTCAGTATTCATCTTTGGTCTGCAGACTGAAGAAATCTCTCTACGGCCTTAAGCAGGCCCCGAGAGCTTGGTATGCGAAGATGGATTATTTTCTCTTATCACAAAGCTTTGAAATATGTAAGTCTGATTCAAATGTTTACATGCTTAGGACACATGATTCTCTTCTTATCTTAGTTTTGTATGTGGACGATCTCCTAATCACTGGCAGCTCGGCTTCAGCCATTGCTAAAGTTAAGAGCACCTTGCATCATAGGTTCTCGATGACGGACATGGGTCCATTACACTTCTTTCTTGGTCTTGAGATCAGCGAGGATGCCACAGGAATCAAACTCTCTTAGGCTAAGTATGCATGGGATCTCCTCGAGAGATTTCACATGACTGACTGCAAGCCAACATTGACTACTTTTTTGTCTGGGGTCCGCCTTGAGAATGGAGGTGACACTCCATTAGTTGACAGCACTCTCTATCAACAGCTAGTGGGGAGCTTATTGTACCTCACCCACTCCAGACCAGATCTCTCATATGCAGTAGGGGCAGTTTCCAGATACATGCAAGAGCCACATGAGCTACACTGGAATGCTACCAAGCGCATCCTCCGATATGTGCAGGGCGGCATCACCTCCGAGATTCACTATGCAGCAAGCATTGATTGAATCTCCTTGGCTTCATAGATTCTGATTGGGTGGGAGACAACATTGATTGCAAGTCCACGTCTAGATATTCACTCAGTCTAGGATCTGGCCCTATCTGTTGGTCAAGCAAAAAGCAAGCTACTATTCCTCTCTCTTCAGCTGAGGTCGAGTACAGAGGAGTAGTCAACATCACCATTCAGGCTTTGTGGCTACAACACTTCCTCATTGATTTGGGCATCCAGTTCCACCAACACATTGTCATCTAGTGTGACAACCAAAGAACTATCAAATTTTGCAGGGATCCAGTGCAGCGACAACGGACGAAGGACATAGAGATCCATAAGCACTACATTAGAGACTTAGTAGATGATTGGGTCATTGATTTGCAGTTCTGTCGCTTAGTAGAATAGACTGCAGATATCTTCACCAAGACATTCACTGAGCATAAGTTTCGCTCTCTGCGCGATCATCTTGGAGTGAAGGACACAGTTGCTTAGCAACTATCTTTTCTTCCTCTTTTCCGTTAATTACATTGTATTTTGAGGGGGGGGTTTTTTTCCCACAAGGTTTTCTCTCTTTCCTCAATTTTAGTACAAGTTGCACTATATTTTGTGTGAGCTTTGGCCTTAGTTGTCAGGCCCCATTTTCTGTTTTTCCCCATAGTGGTGTTCAGTAGGGGTGTTGGAACTACTACACACCTACATGCGGACTCTTAGTTAGAGCATGGGACTACATGAAATATTCCTTTTGAATGATTTACTCCTTGATTTGGTCCTTCTTTAACTCTGCAACTGGTTAGTTCTTCTGCATGATTTACTCCCTGATTTGCTCATTCTTTCACTCCGCAACTGGCTAGTTATCTCCGGAACTTGTTGTAGGTGTTGAGTCTTCTCATTGATCACCACTATGGTGCATTACCTTCGGATATTCACCCAGTAATGTTATATCATGAGCATTCTAACCTATTTTCTAATGAACCATTCCTTTCTTCTTTCGATTTTCTTTTAGTGTTTTTGCTCTGCAAAGTTGTGTGTTCAACCTTTACTAGCTAGATTCATCTATGCAGGTTTTCTAACACATTTACAACTATAATGAAACAGAAAATTTACATCCTGACGCTTTTCTTTGAAGCAATAAATTTCTGAGATGTTTTTTATCTTGCGTGAAGCGTCAACGCATTATTCACAAAATACCAAATACAAAGGGAAACAACCACAAATGCAAGTTCTTCATTGCTTCAAAACACATAGGTAAATGCTCATTCTTACTTTATTATTAGTGGAATATATGTGCCATTTTGTGTTATGTGAGATGAAGAAACAGTGACTTCTTCCTATAAAACCATATTTCGCGATATCGCATTTTCAAGCTGACAAGATAATGTTAGAGGACATTTATATAATTTCATGCTTAAGTGAAGCATGGGTTCCTCATTCCAATCCATGTTTTTAGATATTTTACTCGATTACTTTCTTTCGTTAATTTCATTAATTACTTTCTTTCCTTAATTTCATTAAAATACCAATATGACATATTATCCCACATTTCAATAATTTACAAATATGATTTGTTAGTTTTAGATAAGACATTCTATTTTTCTTCAAATTCACACCAAATTGTTCTACAAGTTTCCTCATTGTACATTTAAATTTATTATTTTTGACAATAATTTAATCTATTTATCTTTAGCTTAATTGGTTGGAGTTTTATCTTGTAATGATAACACATTTTCATATTCCAACATTCCTTCTTACTTACAGATGTTGAATGCATTATCATATATATAATATATACATCTTTTTCATGAAAACAAATTATTCCCAATCACTTTATGAATATACTAGCCAATTGTTTTTTTTGATGTATATAATTCCAAATATCTAACACCATTATTTATAAGCTCATTTATAAAATGATATCTTGTAATATCTTTCTTTTTCGATGAAAAATATTATTTATCTATAGAGGTATGGCTAAATTGTTACTATGATATAACGCAGTTGGACCTTCATATCCTTGTTGAAGATCATTCGATGTGAACAAAGTACTTCGTCAAGTCATCATCAAGTTCTCGTTTCATTATTGGTTTAAACTAATCTACCAACATGTTTCGGATCTAAATCATGTCATTTATGTATAAACAAGCAATTTTAATTTCCGCTTGCTAATATAACATCATATATATGGTGGGTTCAGTGGCGCTTCTAGTAAATCCATGACTCATTATGTAGGAGACTATCATGTTGTGCCAAGCTCTTAAAGCTCACTTGAGCCCATAAAGAGATTTCTTGAAGTTGTATACCTTATCTTATTTCCCTTTTATCCCACACTTTATTGGTTATTGTGCATGAATTATTCTTCTAAAAGCCTATTTAAAATGTATATTTTACATTTATTTTGTATGCCTTCACTTTTTTGAATGTCAATTGGTAAGGTTTCCTTTAATATATCAAAATCTAGATAATAGTGCAAAATATTCTCCAAAATCAATTTGAGATTGTATGCAAACTTCTTGTGCCATTTCGTTTCTGACATCCTTTAGAAGAGACCAATTTGAAATATTTATAGAACAATAAATTTCCCAACCTCAAAACTTGGATATATTTTTTTTTTAGCAAACCTTTATCCATATTCATAATTGTTCGATTCTTCCTTACAAATTTTATCTAGATTCCATGATATTTAAAATGTCATAAATTATTTGGATTCATATCCTCCTCCTTAATCAAATCTCAAAATCTTAATTTGTTAAGAACTTTTCTTTTCAATTAGGGCTTTAAAATCTTTGAACTTATCAAATGTTTCATATTTGAATCTCAAGAAATGCACTAAATTTTTCCAAATTAAATAATCAATGCAATCAAGAAATAAGTGTGCCCTCCATGATACTGGGCTTTCATAGGTCCACACAAATCAATGTGTACCAACTTGAATTGTTCCTTTTCCTTGTAATATGCACTACATAGAAAGTTTTCCCTATCTTATTTTCCTATTATACAACTCTTAGAGGAACGAGTTGGTTCATGTGTGAATAGTACACCTTTAAACAACTACTTCTACTACAAGAAATTGACTCCAAAAAATAAGTGACCAAATCTCACTATCAAAATCCATGATGCAATTGTATATTCTCAAAAAAATCATATAAAGAATCACATAAATGAGTACTAACTTGTAAGCATTGATACTAAATTTCATCACTTGTAATTCCTTACCAATCAAACATATATACATATAATTTGTTCCCGAGAAATACTATTAAAATGTTATAGAGAATATGTATCTAGACACTCTAAAGAACTAAGCTCTCCTAGAGATTTCTATGATATAACGATTTATATTTATTCTAAATTTAACTAAGATAACTCTAGAACATTCTTCAATAAATATTGAGTGATAGTTGTTTTTATTCAGAAATGGGCCGAATTCTCATCATAATATTCAAGTATTAAATAAGGATCATTGTGCCCATATCACATAGAATATTATTTCTACAATTATAGCTATGACAATGTCAAGGACATACATGTAGAAAAGCTTATGTACATTGAGTATAATAATTTAAATAAATACCACTAAAAACCAATGTTTCCACTAAGCAATGTACATTTGTACCTTTGGAGCATCAAGTTGAATTGTATCAACTTCATATTGATTATTTACTTTAAAGAAAATGGCCACTCAAGTTCGTGTATTTGTACTCGTCAATTTCACCAATATACATAATTTGAACTAAAGTGGATCCCATGGTGAGAAGCTACTTTTTTTTTCCACGGTGAGTTTGGAATTAGAGTGTAGGGGTTCCATTGTGCTTAATGACATGAAAAAACTTTACATCCAAATGCACTATTTTAAAATGTGTGTGATTTGTCGTGCAATTTTCTTAAAAAAAAACCAAATGTTGGACCAAATATTTCATGGAATTCAATTTAGACAAAAATTTTGACTTTTAGTTTGGGAGCTTGTCTCCCTAAGAGTTAAATGAGAACCATATATCTCTAGAAGGTAATAAACTTACACTTTAAAAATAGGGCTATGTGGACATTATGATACAAAAGAGGGAGATTGACTTACATAGGTAGCAAAATAGAAACAAAAAGTCATTTAACGTTAGTGATGTAATTAGGCATATAGCTCGATAAATGTGTGAAAGTCATACATGAAATTTTGTAAGTTAATGGTTGAAAATATTTGAATCATATCACTACTGATAGGGGTATGGTGATTGAGTAGTGATATAAATTATACATCTTTAAATATTGTTTCCAATTTATTAAACAAGCAATTCATAACATATAATGAAAATATCTGAGCATGTAACAACATCAAAGAATCAACGCACAAGAACCATGGCACATCAAGACAATCATGCATGAGGGACACAAGTGTTTCTAGTGGAAACCCTTAAGGGGAGTGTCAGGATTCCAAGAAACTCTCCAATGTTGTATCTCAGAGATGCTTGGTAACATATAAATTCAACTTATTGTTGCTAAGGGATGAATGGAAGCAATGCTGCTTGTCCAAGCCAAATAACCAATCCTATTTCGTTACACTCAAGGCATGGTGAACACCCTCAGACTATAAGGCTTTAGACCACCAACTACTCACAGTTTAAGATCGGGTGAATATGGAGAATACTGACCACACCAGCAGATGCACAAGACCATGTGATGGCCGGCTGCAACCAGTAAAGAATTCTGCAAATATAATCTACTAATGCACAGACAGGGTGACAACTCTCTGGCACCAGATGAAGAGAAATCTGAATAACTCATTCAATGATACATTCAACATTCTAACTCATAGATAGGATGACATATTTCTAATGCTAAACCTTAAAGATCGAGAATACAACATATCAGGCACAACTTAGAATAGAGAGAAAATGGAAAGTGAGCAATTAACAACAAAATAAGCTTGTATTAGTTGAAAATGAAGACGAGATGCTTCAAGTATCAAAATAGTTCCAGTCTCCAGAAGTTGAACTTTATATCAAAACATCAACCATCAACCTTGATTACATCTTGTTTTTGTGTATATATAGAGTTTCATTACAAAGGCACTTGGCCATTTTAGGTATGGAGGAAACATAATTGACCACCAACTACATTTAACTGCTTGATGGAGTCTTTGAGTGTGTTTACTTGTTTTAGTGGATGAATGTGATCTTTTCAGGTGTTGTGTTGTCCTCTCAAGTAGGTGGAGTGTTCGTATCAGTGAAGCTCCATAACTACTAAATGCAGTTACCTACTCACGCTCTATCCCTTTCCTCCTCAGCCATAATGTTTGTTAAATATGGTTGTTGAGGAACAACTGCAATTGGTACTGGTCAGCTGGTCACCTTTGTCCTTCAGGAACATGGAACAGTCAAGGGACGTGGACTGCATGGCGAGTGGACAACCTGGGTGAGGGAGAAAGATCGACCATTAGATTGGGAGGATAGACGATAGAGATGGCTTGGCAGAGGGTATTAGAAGAGGTGGGAGCAGAGTGAACATGGGCCATTGGATCTCAGGTGGACAGATCCAATGGTGATAGGGCATCGAAGGTGCGCGGTTGTTATCGGGCAGGAACAGAAGGTTAAGTCATAAGTTGTATCAATCGCATCGCCTTTGGGCATCAGGCAGTAAATGGACAAGGTTGCGCGATTCCATTCAACACATGACACGTAGCGGTAGAGGAGAGAGGAAACCACTCTCCATCGCATGCTAACATTCCATCACTTCGTAGATGCGGGGAGAGTAAATGCCTTTGGATCTTTGGCAGAGATGATCAGACGACGGGGAAATGATTGTGTGCTCTATTTGATATTTGAAATTTCAAATTTGAGCGCAAGTGTCCTACGTACCATGTCATACCATCAACACCCATCCGTCCATACATCACTCATTTTGAGTTTTGTAATTGGGTTTGAATTTTGAAACCTGCAGGAACACTGATATTTTAATTTATGTGCTCAACATCGGCTCTCGAAAGAGTCTAACACAGGTCATTTTGGTGTGCCAAAATTCACCATGGATATCTCAAATGTCAGAGAAGAGAGATGAACAACACTAGTCACAACTTTCTTTTCATGTGCTCTTCATTCTGGTGATTATGGCATTGTTTCTTATGTTGCCTTGGTACATGACCTATGAATCGGCACTGGAGGGTTTATTGGATCAGCTCATCATGGTCCTCATTCTGTGCCTAGTGAGTCGCAATCTAGTTCTCAGCTTCCTCCAGAAAAGTTGATCACCCGCTGTAGCTGAGGGTGGCCCAGCGGAGGTTGTCATAGCCCATATCAAAAACTAGCATGTTTCAAGGGCTCTACCTCCCCAACAGTCCCACCATTGCTTTTATTTCAAACATGATGTGTTATGGGATCACATTGTTGGCATCATAGTGGAGCAGGGCTTGGGCCACTACTTGGGAATGTTTTCGTAGGTGGGAGGGCTTTGGGTGCACTAGTCCTCGAATTGGGGATTGATAAATCTAACGTTTGAGCATCAGTTTCATAATTTGTCAAACAATTGTAATTATTCGTGTGCTACTTGTAATTATTCAGGTGCTTCTCGCTACATGCTCTTTACATGTTTTTTGTGTCTGAATGTGTGTTGTTTTGGCACAGTAACTATGTGTATCAAGATGAAACTTCTCGAGATAGATTACTTACCTCGAGAACTTCTAAAGATGAACAATCTTCTATATTTAGTGAAGGAGTGTTGTCCTTTGCTGGAACTACCATTTAAAAAGATTGACGAAGAAAGAGAAACAAGTAGAGTTGAATACGTTTGAGTCCTTCCATGACAATGATAAATGCTTATTTATGCTACAGTGGTTTTCTACAGAAGCATTGGAGGTATTATTTTCGGAGTGTATTTCCACAAACCTCTAGTCCCTGTATTTTCCGCAATGTGGGAAATCAACACAAATAAGAGGGCTTTGTGGTATTTTAAAACTTCAACATCTGGATGTTTGGGAGTATGTAAGAATAAAGGAGCTGCCACTGCCACATCTTGAGAGGTTGATATCTTTGGAAGAATTGGATGTTTCTAGATACAAAATGGTGAGGAGCATTCCAATGTTGGGGCAACTCAAGAAGCTCAGGACCCTATATGTTGTTGGATGAAATGAGATGTTAGAGTTGTTCGTTGCAAAGAATTTAATGATGTTAAAGAAGGTTCATGCTTATAACTGCCTGAAATTATGGTGGGATGAGGGTGAGCTCGAACAATTGCGCCAAACACTGAATGCCACTCTGGTATTAATCATACGATGAATGGAATGTGTACAATAATTTCAACGAACATAATATTTATGTTTAACTATTTCATGCATACCTAATACATTAACTTTCAATATTTAAATATATACTTAATACATTAAATAGTAATATGAAATGCCTTCGAGGCTTGCTTTACGCATACAACATGATGAAAAGATGAATGGTTTTCAAAATGAAAGAATCACCCAAAACATGATTTAAAATTAAATCTCATTTGTGAACTTTAAATTAGTGATCTTAATACTTTGCAATGCAACCTGATATATCTGTGTAAAAGATGATGGTCAATCTGAGTTCTCATTCGGACTTAATTTTTCCTATGAGTGATGATATCAGTGGACCTTTAAAATCCTCGATGATACGAGCGAAATCCCCACAAAATATTTTCTCGTAGGGTTGATCGGTCACGCACGCCATTTCCAAGAGATTGACGTGATCCCCAAGAGATTCCTAGTTGGACAAATTTGGAGCATTTAGAAATGGAAGATTTTATTAAATTATTATTAACTATATCTTAATATTAATTTAAAATCATTTGAAATATAAAATATTTTCTCGATAATTATAAAATAAAAAATTAAAAGCATTAAAAAATGATTGAAATATTTTTAAAGTAAGATAATAACTTTAAAATTTTAATTAAAAAATGATAAAATATAATTATAAATTATTTATTAAAGCAAAATATATTATATAAATAGAAAATAATTAAGGTATTAAATATGTGTCCAATTGGATTATGAAAATTATGGAAAGAAAAATTAGCAAAATTGTTAGTGATTTCTAGAATAATATTGTGTAACATGTGTGATTCTGTCAATGTTTTGGATGGTGACTCCATCCATCATTACTGACCATACAACTGTGTGTCGTGTTTGATGATGGATGAAGTCACCATAAAAAATGTTGACACATCACACATGTTACACAGTATTATTCTGGAAATCACTAACAATATGACAGTGGGAGTCTCCAATCACTCAAATTATTAAAAGTTATATACATAAAAGAGGAGATTGCAATTTTTATTTTAAGAAATTTTATGAATTTTTTAAGTTTATCAATGCTTTAGATAATGATAGAACAAGATAATAATTAAAAACTTATATAAAGTAACTTTCAAAGGACGTATTTTAACATTTATTATAAAGTGAGAGGCTTTTACTTAGAAACATACAAGTTTGGGTTAAATGTTTTGTTAAAGGTAAGTTAGGGATATCAAATATTATTATACAAAAGTCTTAAAAAATAATTAAAAATTTGAATCTCTTCTTTTACATTTGCATGCTCTTCAATTCTACAATGGATAATTGTCTTCCTAAAACATGAACCCATAACCTTACTGTTCTTATTCTTAAGGAAAGAAAAAAAAGAAACACCTCTATTTATATGATCATTATGGTTAATCCCTCTGGTAGCTAAGTTATATGGGATTTTAGTTATAAAAGAAATAACATATACCTAAAATTTGAGATAAAAGAGGTCATCTAAAATGAATGTACTAATAACTATTTTGAGTTGAAATGGTGTACAAGAATGTTATTGCTAACTTCAATAATACAAATGGTTGGTTGAAAGAAATATGGAAGAGTGTTGGTTGCACTATATGACACAACATTTAATGTCAATCTACAGTCCATAGAGTTCAAGACACAACATTGGAAATGTTGCATAAATACTTTAGAAACCTGCAAAGTCAAATCCTAATCTCCTCTATAAATTGTTCATTACCATTCTTGAATTCTTGCAAACACTAGTCAAACCCTTGTTCTAATCTTGCAATCATAGGCATCCATTAGAAGCGAAACCCTAACTACTGAAATTACTAATCTTTTAGTCTACCAACATTTGAAAGCAACCCTTAACTATTAACAATTGGAAAGAAAAGCCTAACTAATGATGATTGAAAGGCAAACCCTTAACTATTGAAAATTCAAAAGAAAACCCTAACTATCTAAATGAAAACCCTAGCTACTAATTAATTGGAAACTTGAGCATCAACTGAACAAATGTAAAGGGTGTCTTTGCAGGGAGAAAGAGTTGAGCTCCTAGTCAATCCACACACTATGAAATATTTGCACACTCAATGCATAACTTTAAAGAAAAAGAAACAACTAAGTCTATTGTGATCCTGCACTAGGTCCTATTGCAATCTATCTTTGTGTCAAACAAAATAAAGATTCAAAATTTATTCCAGACACACACTAGTCCATTATATAATATGTGCAAACTATGCAAAACACCATATGCATGAATAACAAGGTCCCTACTTAGTTTTGACACATAACACTTGTAAAACTTCATAAAAGTTGCGAGAAAATCTACTCACAATGTTCTTCAAATTGGTATACAAGTTTCAAATCTTTCTAAGAAAAATCAATCAAATATGAATTTTAAACGATAACGTGTTGCTCATAAAAAGGACATAGGAAAGAAGTAATTTGATAATCCATAAGAGCATAAATCATCACTTTGTTCACAATGAAAAATTTGCAATCTTATAAATAATTGAATCCCTCTTATAAACAATTCACTTGACACATGTTAGACACCATCCAACCATTATGTACATCCAACCATGACCGTGGTAGAATAAACAAAGGGTAGGACGTGTGGCACCTTATTTCCACTCGACAAGCCTTATTTCCACCCCTATAGGATATTTATTACAGCTTAAGAGTATGAGACAGAGTACCCTAACAGTGGGTTTTGGCCACCTCGATATGGGGACTCCCATCTCCCGAATTTCTCGATAACAAATAACGCGATTATTTCTAGCGAATGTTCCATGGCCATACAATATCGACGAGATTAAACTTCACAGACATAGCATACATGATAGTACATAATCCAATCCATCGAAATTAATAGTCATTAACCCATTTGATTTGAATTCAAATTTGAATTTTGAAGCGCACTATTTTATTTATTTCCATGCAGTTAAATGGATTTAAGCGATTCACAAGGTTCCATTGACAAACCTCACCATATATTGCCTCTTCATTACTCCTTCAGGCTTGTCGTTCTGGTATGGAAGGCAAGCCAAGGATGACACCCAGCTAGCATACTTTGGAGACTGGATAAGGCTCGCCCACAGAGCTTGAATCCGTGCCATTGCTAGTTTGGAATTTGAAATTGAATTGATGATCCTTGACTAAACATGGTTGTGAACCAGTGCGTAGTGATTCATTTACTAACGATCAAACCAGAAGCCTATATTCCATAGCTAATCTCCCTTTGGCCTTACCACCATTTTAAGATGGAGAAAGATACTGACTCTCCTTGTGCGGAGCTTTCAGAGGTGAAGAGGTAGAAGATAAAATTTGCAACCACATTCTCGCATAACCTGTGCCAAGTTTGTTTTGCTCTCACAATTTCAGTGAGTACTCTCAAAACATTAATCTAATGATTATTCGTAGATTTATCCTTCCTTTTAGAATCATTAATCCCCAAATCCTCCTCTTCTATATCAATACACAACTTAGACTCTAAAACAAAGGTTTTTGTGTGGCTTATTGCATGCATATCATGCAATATATTATTAAATTGGAGAATCAGATCCTGCTGTGTGTGCTGAAGGGAGTTTTTGACTACATGACAAAGACAAGAGACACTCAAAGCTTTCCATTCAATCATCTGTTGTTAGATATGTGCCAGGACGTTTCTCCTTTCCCATGTGACATTTTGCGCCTTGTTATAGTTGAGCATGAGATTAATATATTGATTTATGAAATGGCAAATGAGCCGCATCCTCTGGGCTGCATCCATACATCCCTTTCTAAATCCCTGCTGATGCAATCTGGCGATGAAAGCCAACAAAGGTGAATGGGAATACCATTGAATGAGTTTAATGACATCCTCAACAAGTCTTATATATGGATTTGGCATTGTCTCTCCATTGTTCGAGGATTGGGGATATTATTGCAAATATGTAATGATGCCATTCAACAATAGCTTTTTATTTACAAGAGAGCCCCAAATGGTCATTCAGTAACAACAACTCTATCTTTATTTTCCTCTCAAATTTTGTCTCTGTTAATGATTATAAATATGGAATTTTTTCCTTTTCTTCCCTAATTTAAGGCCTTGGTTGTCCTCTCCAAAAACAATATGTGGTAATTTTTTAAATGTGACAATTAACAATCTTTAGTTCAATGAAACATTTTCTGTATTTTAACAATAAATTCGATGGTCTACATTATATATCTATCAAACTTTATCATAATGAAATTTCCGCTGAAATTTCAATGGTCTACATTATATATCTATCCAACGACTCTTTTTCAATTTATTTTTATTTATATTTTGAAAATATTCTAATTAGATTTTTAACTTACATAGTGCTAAGTTTTTGACAAGAAAATTACCTTTTTTTTTAATATCAAAATTATATATTTGACACGGATATAGCATATAAAATATTTCAAAAATTTAAAGTTTGGGTAAAATTGTTTTCAAAACTTTGAAAAACTAGACATTTCTAATAAACATTAGAAACTTAATGGCATTTTTATGTACAAATATTGAAGGCCCACACATTATTGTAGACATTGAAAAAATGTTTATTACCATTTTGTTTAATGGAAAATAATAAAATATGAGTGAAATATGTATGTGTGTGTGCAGATACATAGTAGTATATAAGTTTTGTCCTTGTAATTATAATTTTACTATGATCAACAAAAATTACATATATGAGATTTAAAATTTATAAACGAGTCTCAATGAGACAATAAGTTTTTTTTTTTTTTTTAATGAATACTTCATTCTAGTTTAATAGAACATGAAAAAGTACAACCATTATATTCCTTATACAAACATATAGCTAATATATTATCTTATTATCCCAAACAAAAACACTTATAGCCTTGACATAAACACTATCTAGATAAACTAAAACTAGTAAACGGTAAGACGAAAATATTAAGAATATGGCCATCCTTAGAGTTATGAAATGAATATGCCAGTTTCTCGATACTAAATCCAACCTTTGGAAGAGCATGAGAACTTTCCCTCTTCAAATATTGATATTAAAAGATATTTTTCTACAATTCTAAGCCACTTCATCCTATTCACAACAACCAATTATTCACCATTTTGTTTTTTGTAGTTATAAGCATAATTAATAATTGGATTTCTGAATGTTTAGCTTTATACAGTTTTTGGATTCAAATATCTGATCTGAATGAAATACTTTGCTATTTGTGGGTCAAAAGTTCCAATAAGAGGTGTTTGTAATTGATGTTTGACATACTTTTGGTGAAGCCCAATCCACTGAGATGTGTGTCGATCTAAGAGTACTACGCTCAAGGTGCCTATTTGAGACCATACAAGGCTCTCCTGAGTCTACACATGTGTCTCCCAATCGTATGTCTCAAATCCCTTTGGCTACTATATGTAAATTTCTTTCTCAACAACACCATTGAGAAAGGTGGTCTCCATATCCATCTAATGGATCTTGTAGCCCATTTGCGCATCCAATGTTAGAATGGTTCTAATGGAGGAATATCTTGCAATTGGGGCAAATTTTTCTTCATAGTCCACTCCCTCTAATTTAGAGAATACTTTGGCCAAAAATATAACCTTGTACTTTTTGATGCTCCCATGAGCTGCATGCTTCACTATAAAACCCTCCTCCCACATCCACCCAAGTTACCATACCGTCCGGGGTAAACATGAGATAAGAGGCTACTATGTTTAAATTCAATCTGCTAGGTGACCTTAAGGAAGTGGAATTAATGGAATATCACACATAGCCATCCAAGACCATTAATAGAACCCTCGGGAGACATGTCAACTGCTCAAACAACCTGTTCTAGGGTCCCACTGTTGTTCTTGACAATTTAAGGTTCAATCATCTCATGCTATGGGAAAGGGAGTGACCAGAGACCTAAATTCACTCTCATAGGCCTGCATGCCAGTGACTATGGATGAAACTTACCAATTATGTGCCAGCGACTTCGAGATTTGAGCCACTTTTTTAGGCCCAAAGCCCAGGCCACTACCCAGAATGGAATGAAAGCTCATAATTAAGTAAAGTAGAGGGAAACAATGATGCAAAAGTAAATAGTTTATCATGGCCTTAACCTTACCTCTACTAGCCATGACAGGAATTTCATCAAACATATCATCGACATGTAACCTACAAATGTAAACAACAGAGTTAAGTGGAGGGATATCTTACTTATCTGAGAATCGACATGAACCATTGTTTCCTCATGTAACTTCCTTTGCCAATTTCCCTAGCCATCAATAACAAAATGAACATCCATAGAATGTCTTTCCCATCATTGAACTTGGAATAAGTGTCCCATTCATCCGTGGTTATTGTTTTTAACATTTATTACATGGAATTTTCACCAGGGTTGTTACATTCACTTTGTAGATCCATCCATCATAATTAGGTTGAAACAAAAAAACTTTATTGTGGGGCAACAAATCCTTGATGGCATAATCTCAACTCATGAAATACCCCACTCTTTGAAATCTCGACGAAGGCCAGGGATGTTGATAAAACTGGACTTATCCAAAGCATATGATCGCTTAAAGTAGCAATTCCTCTTGCAGATACTAGCAACCATTTTATTTTCTTAAGACTAGATATGATGGACTAGATCCATGGTAATAACCGCTTTCTTTTCTATTATTCTCAACAGATCTCCCTCAAGGAAATTTCACTCCATCCAAGGCTTGAGGTAAGGTGCTTCCTTATCCCCATTCTTGTTTATTATCATAATAGAACACTTGTTCCATTTTCTTCAAGAGGCAAAGTGAGAGGGTCACATAAGAGGAAAAGGATCCCTAAAACCGATCTCTCAGTGACACACCAGCAATTTGTGGACAATAATATGCTCTTTAGAGAATTGAAAATTTGAGAGATTAAAGCCTTGCATGTTATTCTAGAAAAATTTGAGCTAGCCATTTAAGTATTTTGTTTCCTTAGTATTGCATCATTTTCAGACTTGCTGTCACATCCATATCTTGCTGTTGTATTTATGCTACAGAATGAATAGGGGAAAAATTTAAAAATTGCAGATAGAGTAGAGGATTAAAGGAACGTAGGAGTGATGAGGTGTGGGGAGACCGAATAGGGAGGAAAGAGCTTCATATCAGATATACAGGGATTACATGAGCTCTGAATTTAGAAAAGGATCGGAGAGGAATCGAGACCAAATCACAATCGTGTCGGTGTAGGAGAGGCCGTGGCAGTCAGGGGGTTGATTTTCATTTAATATTACAAACATATTTTAACAGAGGAAAACTTCATAAAACTCGGGTTAGTGGGCTTGAAATATTATTAAAATTGGTAGATAACACTTTTGGGTATAGAAATTATGTATATATAGAAGACGTGTATATATAGAGGTTGCGCCTATATATAGACTGCAATTTTGTGCATATATGGAAATTGTGCATATACGGAAGATATGCACATATCTTCTATATATCTGTCACTTTCTTATATGTGCATATCTTCCGTATATACACGTCTTTTATGTATCTACATCATATATGCACAAATTCCATATATAGAAGTTGTGCATATACAGAAATTATGCATATACGGAAGATATGCGCATATATTCGGTATATCTGTAACTTTCTTATATGTGCATATCCTTCGTATATGCACATCATTTATGTATCTACATTGTATATGGACAAATTCCATATACAAAAATTCTGTATATATGGAAATTGTGCATATACGAAAGAGATGCACATCTCTTCCGTATATACATAAATTTCGTGTATGCACAAATTCCATATACAGAAATTGCACATATAAGGAAATTGTGCATATATGCAATATACACGCATATCTTTCGTATATGTACATCTTTTGTATATGTACATTTACTGTATATGCGCAACTTCCGTATATGCACATATCTTCTGTATATGTGTAGATTTCTTATATTTTCATATCTTCTGTGTATACGCGTCTTTTATATATGTGCATCTACCGTATATGCACAACTTCCCTATACAAAAATTGCACATATATGGAAATTGTGCATATACGGAAGATATGTGCATATCTTCCGTATATGTGTAATTTTCTTATATATGCATATCTTCCATATATGTACATCTTTTATGTATGTGCATCTACCATACATGTGAAACTTCCATATGTGAAAAATTTTCAAATACGGAAATTGTGCATATATGGAAGATATGCACATATCTTTTGTATATGCGAAATTTTCCTATATGCACATATCTTCCAAGTATATGTGCAACTTCTGTATATACACATAACCTCCATGCATGTGAAGCTTTAGTATATATAACTTTTGTGTATGTGCATATTTTGTATATGCACAACTTCCATATACACACATATTTTCTGTATATGCGTAACTTTCTTATATGTTTATATCTTCCGTATATGCATGTCTTTTATATGTATGAATCTACAGTATATGCATAACTCCCATATACAAAAATTGCATGTATATGGAAATGTGCACATATAAGAAAGTGATGTATATATGGAAGATATGCACATATCTTCCATATATGCACAATTTCTATATATGCGCAATTTCCATAGATAAAAATTGCATATATACAAAAATTGTGCATATACGGAAGATATGCGCATATCTTCCATATATCCCTAACTTTCTTATATGTGCATATCTTTCGTATATGCACGTCATTTATGTATCTGCATCGTATATGCGCAAATTCCATATACAAAAATTGCACATATACAAACATTGTGCATATACGGAAGGTATGAAATGTGCATATCTTCTATATATTCATAAATTTCTTATATGCACAAATTTCATATAAATAAATTGTCCATATATGGAAATTGTGCATGTACGGAAGATATGTACATATCTTCCGTATATACATAACTTTCTTATATGTGCATATCTTTCGTATATGCATGTCTTTTATGTATGTGTATCTACTATATATACGCAAATTCCTTATATGGAAATTGTGCATATACACAATATATATGCATATTTTTCATATATGTCCATCCTTCGTATATGTGCATCTACCGTATACACACAACTTCCATTTATGTCCATATATTCCGTATATGCGTAAATTTCTTATATGTCCATATCTTCCATATATGCTCTTCTTTTATATATGTGCATCTACCATATATGTACGACTTCCATATACAAAAATTATGTATATGCGGATGATATTCGCATATCTTCCGTATATGTGTAACTTTCTTATATGTGAATATCCTCCATATATGTACGTCTTTTATGTATGTGCATCTACCATACATGTGCAACTTCCATGTATGGAAATTTTGCGTATACAAGAATTGTGCATATATGGAAGATATGTGCATATCTTCTGTATATACGAAACTTTTCTATATGCACATATCTTCCAGGTATATGTGCAACTTCCATATATACACATAAATCCGATGTATGTGAAACTTTAGTATATATAACTTCCATATATGTGCATCTTTTGTATATGTCCATCAGCTGTATATGCGCAACTTCCGCATATGCACATATCTTCTATATATGCATAACATTTTTATATGTGTATATCTTCTGTATATGCATGTATTTTATATATGTGAATCTACAGTATATGTGCAACTTCCATATACAAAAATTGCATGTATACTAAAATGTGCACAAATAAGAAAGTTACGTATATACAGAGGATATGCACATATCTTCTGCACATGTACAATTTTTGTATATGCCCAATTTCTATATACAAAAATTGCACATATACAGAAATTGTCCATATACGGAAGATATGCGCATATCTTCGATATATCCTTAACTTTCTTATATGTGCATATCTTCCATATATGCACTTTATTTATGTATCTTCATTGTATATGCACAAATTCCATATACAAAAATTGCACATACAGAGAAATTGTGCATATATGGAAGATATGTGCATATCTTCTGTCTATACATAAATTTCGTATATGCACAAATTCCATATACAGAAACTGCGCATATATGGAAATTGTGCATATACGGAAGATATGTGCATATCTTTCATATATACATAACTTTATTAGATGTGCAGACTTTCCGTATATGCACGTCTTTTATGTATGTACATCTACCATATATACGTAAATTCCATATACAAAAATTGTGCATATATGGAAATTGTGCATATATGCAATATATGCGCAACTTCCATATATGCGTAAATTTCTTATATGTGCATATCTTCCATATAGGCACATCTTTTATATATGTGCATCTACCATATATGGACAATTTCCATATACAAAAAATTGTGTATATATGGAAGATATGCGCATATCTTCCGTATATGCGTAACTTTTTTATATGTGCATATCTTCTATATATGTATGTCTTTTATGTATGTGCATCTACCGTACATGTGCAACATCCATATATGGAAATTTTTCATGTACAGAAATTCTGTATGTACGAAAGATATGCACATATCTTTTGTATATGCGAAACTCTTCTATATGCACATATCTTCCACATATATGTGCAACTTCCGTATATACACATAACCTCCATGTATGTGAAAATTTAATGCAAGGCCATATCAACAATATGCTATGACCTCATGCATGACAACAACCATTAATCCATTGTACACATTACTACATGCAACTGAAAATATGCATAAACGATGCCTAACCAACTACAAATACACATAAACGCATGTACTTGAACATAATTGATCAACTCTTGCAATCAACTTACAAGACTTATACAAGTAATCAAAATATTCAAAAGTAAACTAACATACAAGGATATAAGTAGGTGACATAAAAGAAACATGTAAATGGCATGTAACCATATGTAACATGTCACATCTTCATGACAAATACTCTTCATGAAATCAACATCAAATTCTCCATGATAACCATACTGCAACCCTAATACATCATCAATCCAATGCAACAAGTATATAAGTGTAAGAGACACATGCAACTAACATGCATGCATGACTAATACATTCAACGTATCTAGTCTAACACTTGAAGATATGCGCAACATTTTTATATGTTCGTATCTTCCGTATACGCACATCTTGCATCTAACGTATATGCACAACTTCCATATATGGAAATTAAACATATACAGAAATTGTACATATACAAAAGTTATGCGCATATTTTCCGTATATGCAAAACTTCTCTATATGCACATATCTTCCAGGTATATGTGCAACTTCTGTATATATGCATAACCTCCATGTATGTGCAAATTTAGTATATGTAACTTCCATATCTGTGCATCTAGATAGTGTTTATGTCAAGGCTATAAGTGTTTTGTTTGGGATAATAAGATAATATATTAGCTCTATGTTTGTATAAGGAATATAATGGTTGTAGTTTTTCATGTTCTATTGAACTAGAATGAAGTATTCATTAAAAAACAAAATTAAAAAAAGAAAATAAATTATAGTGTCATTAAGACTCTTTTATAAATATTAAATCTCATATATGTATTTTTTGTTGATCATAGTAAAATTATAATTAGCAGGAAAAAAATTATATACTACTATGTATTTGTACACACACATATATATTTCACTCATATTTTATTATTTTCCATTAAATAAAATCGTAATAAACATTTTTTCAATGTCTATAATAATATGTGTGGGCCATCAATATTTGTACATATACATTAAGTTATATATATCTCCATTTTCTTCTATAAGTAATATATACATTGTCATGAATAATTTGTAATTGGATATTTTTTACTTGTCCTTGAGTAAAATAATAAACTATTTAAAAAAAAATCAAACTTAATTAAATAATGATATTTGATTGTCCAATGAGAAGTCCTTTCATCTCCTTTTGGTTTTTTGGAGGAAATTTTAGTTTCTTTAGACCTTTCATCTCGTTTTGGTTTTTTGGGGCACATCTTAATTAACATGGGTATTCAATTCAACATTTTCCCTGCCATCAACTATGTGATACTCTAAGATTTCATCACTCCATCCCTTTCCTAAGCTCCATGGATTGTTCCCTTCCTTAGAATTTGGGGAATTTTGTGTAGATTTTGGTCATTGGATTATGTCTCCCCTTGGTTTAGATGTTTCATTGTTTTCATTGAAGTGTTTTTACCAATAAATGTTAGAATTTATGAATTTATATTGTATTTTTAATGGGATTTTGTTGATCTAATTGAGATTGAACTATTTTCTTAGGGATTTATTCATGTAAATATTATTTGTATTGTTTTATGAAAGAAGGACAATGTTTTCTTATTGTATGATATGTAGGATATTAATGAAGTAACATGGTTGGAACTAGATCAAGTGAGAATCATTGGACATTGGACAACCAACAGGATTCAAGTATGTCCCTTTCTTTCTTCTTTCATTTACTCTTGAAATCTTGCTTGTCAAGCCTAATTATATTATTGATTTGAGGGCCTTGTTTATTTAGCTGGGTTTTGATCCTAGTTCCTGACAGAGGTTGTGGGGAAACACTCCAACCCACCCACCTGCCGCACCCTTCCCTACATACTTCTGTCACCACGTAATCCAGAGAGAGTAGTGATAGTAGTTTGGAGCTCCATTTGGAGAGGGTTTGATGGTTGGCTCGATGAGAAATCTTTTCGAGTCAGAGCGACACATGCATCAGGGTATTTGACAATCGAGTTTTCCTTAGGTATGCACTGACTGCTACAGGGGGAGTTCATTTAGATATTACATTGGGCTTTAGTGATTCATCGATGATGTGGGGGACTGTATCATCATGGCAGGTTGATTAGCAGGAAAATATCAACAAAAGCTCATGTAAGCAAGACTTTATCTCCATAGGGATTGGGTGGTATCTTTAGGATTTTACCCGTGGAGTGTATGAGATGGGCGATTCGGTAGCGAAACTTCATGAGGGTTTGGGAAAAGTGCTACATTATCATGGTTTCATACTCATTGATAATATGCAAAGGGTTTCTGGTATATATACCTGGTAGGATTGTGAGGGGAGCAAGGGGAGATTAATGTTGGACAAGATGGATTGGTATCCTGGTATTCAAGGATTCCTTCATGATAGGACAATGCAGAGGTCAGGGATGAATCAATGGTGCATCTGGGACCTTGGCATAGTTCACATTGGTAGTGGGCATTAACAATTAGAGAGGGTGTTTTTTCAATCATTTCTTGAGGATAATAAATTTTTGGCGAGGAGGACTGTAATATCCCCAATTTTGATTTTTGATTTGAGGAGATTAATGAAATTTATTAGGGAGGTGCTAGGCATAGCACAATTTTGTAGTTAGAGTTTTTGAGATGATTTTGGCTTGAGGAGCCTAGGTGAAGAGGAAATATTATATCTCATTGGTAGGTGGGGGTCATAAGAGATAGAGAGAAAAAAAGGAAATGTTCACTTGTGGATCTAGAGAGAGAAAAGGAAAGAGGGTGAAGTAGTGGAGAGTGGGGGTAACCAATGGAGAGAGAGGCCAAGAATTACAAATAGAGCAAGAAGGCTCTCATTTAGGATATCATGGATCATTTTAATTTAATCACTAGTTCTCTTGAGCTGCTAATCCAAGGAAACCCTCGATTTCTCATAATTTTTTCTCCTTTTTTAGTTCACATGATGATGACTAAGAGATCTTGAGATTTTTAAGAGTGAAAATGAGTTAAAAATAACTCATCTTACCCTTTTAAACTCTAATTTAGAACCTTAACACTTTATAACCTTTGAAATTTGAACCTTTGTAACTTTATTGGCTTTCTTGAAACATTGGATATTTTTGGAACTCTGAACTATAGCTGTTGGAACTCTGAAGTACTTATTACATATAAAAACATAAAATTACATTTGAAATCAAAATTTATTGAAGATAATTGCTTATTACCACCCCTCCTTTGCTGGATTTTATGCATGAAATGAAAGTTTTAGTGACCTTGAAACCTTAATGACCTAATGGAGACACTGAACTAAATGAAATCACGATGGTATGGAAGGAGACACTGCTAGCTCATGCGAAGATCCCGTCCTTGGTGAAGCCACGCAATGGTGTATGGTTGTGGATACGTTGTTGTCAGTAGGCCCAATCGCTTCATGACCTCTGCCAAAATGAGGTTCTTTTGGCTCCCGCTATGGATAATGAACTATAGCAGGGAGCACTTTACCCACATCTGGGAGTGGAAGAGACGCTCCTCCTCCTCTGGATCTTCAGGTTCGTCCTTTTGTATTTTCATGGTGGCAACGGTGGCATTGGGCTACACATCGATAATCTGCTTCCCTTTGTCATTCCTCTTGTTAGGTTCTAACTTAGAGTCAGAACATGCATCTGATTCTGAAACCTTTAGCTCAGCGACCGGTGGTTGCTTGGCTCGACACTCACTTGTGTTGTGAGTGGAGCTCTTATGGAACTCACACCATTTTCCTGTGTCCTTTTTTAGCTTCGTGGTGTTGTTCTTTTCTTACAGCTTTGGCGGGTTGTCTTGGGCTACCCCGCCTTGGCTTTGTAGTTTGTTTTGTGGTTTAGGAGCACCTTTCCCTTGCTTCGGATTCACAAATCCAAAGTATCGCTTCTTCTGTTTAAACTTTTGCTCAACCTTGACGACATATCGGTATGTTGTGCCAAGCAAAGAGATGTTCAAGAATTTTATTTCTTCCTGGATGTATTTGTGTAGGCAGCCATGGTATTTTAGCATCAAATTCTGCTCCAAATTCTTGATACCCAACTTTTTGCAAAGGGTATGGAAAAGATTGGTAAACTTTGGCACGTCTTGGTCCCTTCCCTACCGTAGCATTGTCCACTTTATGTATTGATCCCCATAACTTCTAACAGGGTAGTGCTGCTCCTTAATGGCATCCCGGAATGAATTCTATGTGGGTGCGGCTGAAAATAGTGAGCCACTATTTTCATCCTTTTGATCACAATAGTTTTCCCACTAGTACTTGACGTGGGGGGCTGCTTTGAGAAGAGCGAAAATAATCTTTTTCCGACTCGAAAATTCATGAACAGAAAAGTAAACCTCTAGTAGATTTAACGATTTATCTACGCCATCTGCATCTATCTGACCATCGAATATAGGGATTTCAAAATTAACTTGTACCTTAAAGGGAATGGAATTTTCAAAGTAGATGCTTGAAGCCGATGTGTCGCTTCTGGGTAGCCGCTGAAAGATCTGGGCAAAGTTGTCCATCATAGCATTCCTTTATCACTCGAGGGCTTTTTCAAGAAAGATTCTAATAGGATCTCCTGTCTCCTTAGCTTTCTTCTCATCCACCATGGGAGGCCATCGGGATTTGTGAGGCTAGTCTTGCAAAGGTTCAACTAGTTCAAGCCCTAACTCCTTATATCCCGACGTCATTGGGGACATGCAAAGAAAAATAGAGAAAAAGCAGATCGCTCTGATACCACTCAGCCGGATTTAAATAGGAATGCAACAAATTACAGAGATAACCATAAACACAGATATACAACAGAAATAACACTTCATTTCATTAATGTAAAATACTTAAATATGCTTACAAACAGTAATGGAAATAAACCAGCTAGGCTGATGGTAGCTTATCTCTGAGAAGAGATGTGGCGGCTACATGGCTCTGAACTGTCTTACAATGAGGGTCGAAGGCCTATTTATTGTTGAGAAACAATGGAAAACCCTAAACATCCAAAAGCCTAACCCTAGAAGATGAAACGCCAAACTGTGGGCCTCGTTTGGGTAAATTGGTACATCAACTTCTTGGGGTCATAACTTTGGTATATGATCTTCGTTTGACGTGCACAATATCTTGTTAGAAAGATCTATCTGAGAACTACAAGTTTTGGAAGAGAAACATTGGTCCATGGACACATGTTCCTCCAAGTTTTCCCAAAAAACATCATTTAGGGCCCCAAAATAGATCTGGAAGTTCAGGAACCGAAAAAATGGTAAAAATAGTAAGTTGTGCTACAATTGAGGAAACTGAAAATGCTGAGAGAAATAATGGTGGGGGTCTAAGTGGACTTGACAGGTGACCACAAGTGTCCACCTGGATCATTAGAAGACAAGAAAGTTTTGTTAGTCTTCGACCCACATTCAGATCCTCATCTTGTCCTGTTAGGTGGATTTACCTCGAAGATCTACCTTGTGATGAATACTTTGGAAACTCTTTGTTTAGGACTTCATCTGATTCTAAATTAGCAGACCTATTCCAAGACCCAGAGTTCATCTGAGAATTAGAACTCCAAGCAACCAATTTGTCAATTGATAGATATTTGCATAATTCACTGCAATCTAATCTTATCACTAAAATAACCCCTAATCCCTCTGTAATCACTTATGTTTCTGTAAGTTCATTATCTTTCCCTCATATCTCTCAACCTCAAACCACTCCACATCTGGCCATCACTTCCAGCTCTTCATCCTCAACTCAAGCATCCCTGATTATTGCAACCCCAACTTTTGTTTCGCCATTACAAACAACAATGGCCAACAGATATGCCCCCCTAGTACTACCAGCAAACTTAGGTTCCATGCCCCAGAACTACCAAAGTAAGATCACTACTTTTGATTGCACTAGAAGCTATATAGCCCAACAACACACCGAGAAGATGACTGGTTATTTTGAAATTAATGAAATAGATACCACTAATGTGCAAACGAGAATATTCGTTCAAACTTTATTTGGGGAAGTTAGAACCTGGTTCAGAGCCTTAACAATAAATAGTATAGACAGCTTAAGAACTCTCTATCAGCAATTCCTGAACAGGTGGGAGAAGAGAAAAGATCCCCTTTAAACAGGATTTAAACAGGAACGCAATAGATTACAGAGATAACCATAAATACAGAGATGCGATAACCATAAATAACGAGATGCAGTGGAAATAACACTTCATTTCATTAATGGAAAATACCGAAATATGCTTACAACCAAAATTGGAAATAAACCAGCTAGGACGATGGTAGCTTATCTCTGAGAAGAGATGTGCGGCTACATGTCTCTGAACTGTTCCGAAC
Source organism: Pinus taeda (assembly GCA_000404065.3). NCBI lineage: Eukaryota > Viridiplantae > Streptophyta > Pinopsida > Pinales > Pinaceae > Pinus > Pinus taeda. Next base: position 135,353 of record APFE030839141.1, read on the forward strand.
TTGTGTTACAATGAGGCTCGAAGGCCTATTTATTATTGAGAAACAATGGAAAACCCTTCACATTCCAAAATCGACCCTTAGAAGATGAAACGCCAAATTGTGGGCCCCGTTTTGGGTAAATTGGTACATCAATTTCCCGAGGTCGTAACTTTGGCATACGATCTCCGTTTGA
>APFE030839141.1:140671-234670 GCA_000404065.3 Pinus taeda
CTTTGAACAAAAGCTAGATTCCATAACTAAAAATGGATAGACGAGGAGACATAGTGGAGACAATTGAAAGGAAATCTCCTTGGAATAGCCAGCAAACAAATATACGGAGAAATCCTAATTTCAGGAAAAATCAAAACCTAAACGCTGAAAAGAATGGTCCTGACCAAAACATTACAGCCCCTTTCTTCGAGAACTATGTAGAAGCTTCCCACTCTGAAGCCCCAAAAGAAGATACTCAAATTAGTTTAATGGAGCTTAATGATGAAGGAGAAGTTTTTTTAACCCAAGATGATCAAGAGTCCCACATACTTAAATAGTTCCAAACGGAATCAGGGGAATTGTTTGAATTTAGAGAAGGATATGACATAGTAATCCTTGAGGTACACAAGAAATACAATCTAAGAAGTAGGAGAATTGATGTCCCTAAAATGAACAAGAAAACGGTTCCAAATCAGCCCAAAAAAGGTAAGACAGTAATCAAACCTATACAAATTATTTCTAGATCAAACACTCATCCTTCTAACCACATAATTGAAGATGTCTCTAATAATAAACCAAACAATAAACAGCCCTCCACTTCCCTTCCTTCAAAGAGAACCGTGGAAGAACCTTGAGAGGTTGATCTAGGAGAATCAGTAAATCATGATTCTACTCCTAAAAAGGAGAAAAACATAGAAAGCACTAAAAAGAGAGAGAATACTATTGTTCAAAATCCAAAGGCCCAAATAGAAAAACCCTTTAATATGGAAACAGAAGTAGGTAAGCTAAAAAATTATGTCCCATTATCTGAATTAGCTAAACATGATGCCTATCGAACTCAAATCAATAGATCACTGAAAATTACTGGAACTAAAGACTTAGTGAATGTTTTCTAGCCCGAATTAATCTTTGGCCCAGAAGTGAATGGAAAACCATTGGAAGGGGGAATTCCTCCCTTCTATGTGAGCTTAAACATACATGATAATATTCTTCACAATGCCATGTTTGACTCTAGGGCATCTCATAATCTCATGCCCAAGTATGTAATGGAAAAACTAGACCTAGACATCCCTAGACCATACAAAGATTTGTTTTCTTTTGATTCTAGATAGGTGAGATGTTTAGGAATGATAAAAGACTTGTGTTTTTCATTGGTTCAATACCCTACAAAAACAATTTTTATGGACATAGTGGTAGTGGATATACCACCCAAATATGACATGTTATTGTCCAGATCCTGGGGTGCTAAGCTTCAGGGATCTCTTCAATTGGATATGTCATATGCTACTATATCAGTTTTTGGACAACCAAAGAACCTATACAGAGAAACATTGATGAAATACATAGTAAGTAGTCAAGAAAGACCCTAAAATTTCCCCATCTATTCAGCACACTCTGATATGGATTCGTTCATTCTTTACAATGCATGAATTAGTCCTTCCAATACTTTAGAGGTTGTTGCAACAAAACCAAATGAAATTGAAAAATGAAAATCAAGTGTTCATATTCAGGAAATATGAGATAATGAAGAAATTTCAGATGAAAATGAAAACCCAGATCCCATCGTTAAACAAGTTCCTACTACCCCAGACACAAACTATGAGCATGAAATCCTTTGACATTTATAATTTGATGGCTCAGCCAATAAAAGGAGCAGGAGTTTGGGTGTACAATTTAGAAAATGATCATGCTGAAGACCATGCCTACAGATTAAATTTTAGGTGCACGAATAATATGGCAAAATATGAGGCTCTCTTGTTAGGCCTTAAACTTGTTAAAATATTAGGAGAAATCAAGGTGTCTATCATAGGAGATTCAGAATTAATAATTAAACAGATCAAAGGGACATACTTAATTAGGGATCATAGACTTGGATATTATAGAGGAATAGCCATAGAATTCTCAACACTTTTTTGGAAACTCAACTTGCAACTATCCCTAGAAAACACAACATGCAAGCCCACACCCTGGCCATGTTTGCCAGCACCTCCAAATTACCTTTTCAACCTAATCATCAATATACTGCTGAGATTAGGCACAAACCAGCCATCCCTGATAATCTCAAGAACTTGTAGGTTTTTGATAGTGATGAGCAAACCAATAATTTTATAACTTTAGATGAAGAGTTTCCTAACATTAACATAGAGGTTGATACAATTATTAGTTCTAATCAAATAAATGAGGTAGAAATTAACATTTCAGAAGAAAATTCAATAAATATGCTTCATGCCACTAAATTCAAGCAAAAATAAATTCAAGACTTGAAACAAATGGACCTAGATGAAATAATTGAAGAAGAAACATAGGTTATCAACCTAAAGTACAATCATTTACCCAAAGGATTGACTCTAGAAGATCTGTTTGACTCCAATGACATTCCCAAGATACCTAAAATGGAGCCATTAAAAACAAATATCGAAGATTACAACTTAGGAACACAGGATAATCCAAAAATGATAAAATTGTCAAAATCTTTACCTCTTGATCAGAAACTAAAGTATGTTGAACTTATGAGGGAATTCCAAGATGTCTTTGCCTGGAGTTACGAAGATTTGAAATCCAATGACACCTCTATTATTCAGAACACTATACCTTTGAAAGAAAATCAAAATCCCTTTAAACAAAAACTCAAAAGAATTAACCCTGTGCTATTACCATCAATTGAAAAAGAAATAAAACGCATGTATGAAGTAGGGATTATTGCCCCAATTAGATTTTCAGAGTGGGTGTCTAACTTGGTACCTACTAGGAATAAAACTAGGGAAATAAGGTTATGTGTTGATATGAGAAATGTAAATGAGGTCTCTCTTAAACATAACTATCCTTTACCCAAAATGGATCATATTTTTCAAAGGGTATTGGGTTCTTATAGATTTCACTTTTAGATGGGTTTTTAGGATATAACCAAATCTTGGTTCATCTTGATGACCAAGAGAAAACTGCTTTTACAACACCATGGGGTACTTTCATATACATCAAAATGCCATTTGGACTAAAAAACGCAGGAGAAACCTTCCAAAGGGTAATCGACATTGCCATTGCCAAAGAAATTCATTATTTTCTTATTATATATCTAGATGATCTAACTATTTTTCTTAATCGGATCAACAACACTTGGACCACCTTAGGCAAGTCTTTTCAAAATGCATAAAATATGGCATTTCTTTGAATCCAAAGAAGTCCTTATTTGGTCTGGAAGAGGTTAAAAATTTAGGTCACATTATTTCCAAAGATGGCATTCGAATTGACCCTTTCAGGATCGAAGCTATTTTACAGATACTGCATCCAACAAGTATTAAAGAACTTCAATATTTCCTAGGGAAGATAAATATTTTAAGATGATTTATTTCTAACTTAGCTTAACTCATTAGATTACTAAAAAACATGCTAAAAAATGATTTGAGTATCAAATGGAAAGTAAAGGCCAAGCAATCATTTGAAGAAATCAAAATGGCCTTAACTAGAACACCAGTCCTCACGAGTCCACAATTTGATAGAGACTTCATCATTTTTTCTTTTGCATCAGAGAACACCATAGCTGCAGTTTTATTACAAAAGGATGATTAGGGATGTGAAAAACCTATAGCCTTTTTTATTAAAGCACTCAGAGATGCATCATTAAAATACAAAATTATGGAGAAACAAGCTTTTGCACTGGCAAAAGAAATTAAAGATTTTAGAGTCTAATATTATACTCTCATGTGATAGCTTATGTTCCTAATGCAGTAGTCAAAGACATCCTAGCTCAGGATGGAGTTGATGGTAAAAGAGGAAATTGAATAGCTACCATCTTAGAGTATGATATAGAGATAAAACCTACCAAGCTAATAAAAGGTCATAGATTGGCCAAACTCATGGCAGAAACTAATTGTCAAGCCCTAGACATAAATGAACTGGATAACGAGCAGGATATGGTGACTCCACAAATTAGCTAGGCCTTTTCAGATTCACCTTAGTATGCTGCTATAATTTATGTTTTACAAAACCTGCAGGCTCCTCCAGGGTTATCCAAAACCAAGAATAGGTTTTTGAAAATGAAAGCTTCAAAGTTTTGCATCTTAGATAATACTCTTTTTTGGAAAAATCATGAAATAATTTTGTTAAATTATTTATTAAAAGATGAGGCTAATAAGGCTCTCCAAAAATTTCATGCAGGAGACTATGGTGGACATCTCTATTAGAACTCAACTGCAGCCAATATCCTAAGGGATGGATTCTATTGGCCAACCTTGTTTGCATATATGAAGAGATTTGTAACTTCTTGCCATAAATGTCAAATCCTTGAAGGCAAAAGAAAATTGTTACCTTTACCCTTAAAACCCATTTCCATCTAGAAACATTTTCAACAATGGAGTCTTGACTTCATTGCAGAAATTCATCCACCCTCTTTTGGCCAACAAAAATAGATACTCACTACCATTGACTATATTAATAAATGGATAGAAGCCATTCCCTCTAGGCACGCTAATGACACTGTGGTCACAGGTTTCTTAGAAACCAACATTTTGTCTAGATTTGGTTGTCCCACTAAAATCATTATTGATAATGCTGCAACCTTCAAGTCAAAGAAAATGATTAATATCTGTAACAAGTATCACATTACACTACTCCATTCTACAGCGTACTACCGTCAAGGGAATGGACTGGAAGAATCTTCCAAGAAGAGTCTAATTAATATCATCAAAAAACTATTGGAAGAAAATAACAAAATTTGGAATAAAAAACTGATCAATGCTTTGTGGGAAGACAGGCTTACAACCAAAAAATCCATTGGAACTAGTCCCTATGAGTTAGTATATGGCATGGAGGCTATTTTTCCTTCATTGTTAGGGGTTTTTGTCATGAAAATACTCTAAGAAAATCAAGTGGAGCCTAATGATATACAAAGAAGGATAAATCAGACCATCAATTTGCAGCAAATTAGGGAGGAGGTGTATCAAGGATCCCAAGTGTTGCAGGAGAAACTTAAGAAGATATTTGACAGAAGAACCAAGGTAGAATATTTCTACCTTAGAGATAAAGTGTTAAGATGGGAATCAAGAAGAGAGGACAAGGGGAAACATGGGAAGTTTGACTTCCTGTGGAAAGCACCATACATCATTTATGTTGTCGCAGGAAACAATGCATATTTTCTTAAAGAGTTAAATGGTACAGAAGTAGAAGAAGGACCAGTCAATGGTCAGATGTTGAAGCATTACTTTGATCCTACCTACTAATGTTACAATGTTCTTCACAGTACATATTATATCTTTTGTAATGTCATAGTGTTGATTGGACAATAATTTTTTAGAAGTTGAAGCCTGAAGAGAAGGCCCTAAGCTTCATAAGTAATAATGTCATACATATACATAAAGCAGCCAGCAAGAGGAAGATTGCAGGGCATAGTCACAGTCATTCAGAGGCCATTAATCTACTGTTCTTGACTTTCCACCAGGAAAAGCCATCCCCAAGTAGAGCCACTATTATGCCCCTATACCAATAGGTGTCATATATCATTATTGACTTGGTTTAGCTCTGAAATATGTTCACACCTTTACTTGTTCCAAAGGTTTTCCACATTAGTAAAAAAATAAAAAAATAAAAAAATGTCAAGAGGGTATACCCTAGAAAAAGAACAAAAGGGTGAAAAGAATAAAAAGAGGTCCAAAAATGAAAGAAAATGAACTCCAACAAAAAAGAAAAAACCATTAAAGTGTGCAAGTCTAAATGCCACTTCTTTTTTACTTTTCTATAATAAAAGATTGTTCGCAGCTTGTCATCTATGCCACAATTCATGAGTAGTCAAATAGTTTAAGCTTGACTAGTTCATATTTTCAATTTCATATTGGAACTAAACTAGAACAAACTTTCTTCTGAAAGAAAAATAATCCCCCCGCAAAGTCATCTCAGAGCTCTAATACAAATTTCAACATGGAAGAGCTAGGTAAGGAGATTTTTTACAATTTTCACAAAGCCTCTCATTTCGACAAAAAAATCCACAATGGATACATAACATGACTATAGTAGTGACACAACTCCTTAAGGATTAGGTTATGGGAGAGGATGAGGAATAATTTAACTTTCTTGAGGAAGAAACTACACCTCGAGAGTAAAACATCAATTCCGTTGTCCTAACTTTTGAATTCATCCATGGGGGAGAGGTCCAATACCCCGAGGAAGCTAACATAGGTCACCTCCGCCCCTAGGCCTCCAAATAAATATAATCTAAGGAGCAAGGGGTAGTCTGGAAGAGAAAAATAAGGCATTACTGAGGAGGATCCCTCCTCCTAACAACTCAAGTCATCCATCAAGCAGTACTCCTAAGAGTTCGTATAGCCAATGCCTGAAGGATGTGTGAATAAGTAGAAAAGGAAACTCATCTACACCTGAGACCTTGGTGAAGTCTCCTCTATCCCCTTCACTCCCTTAGGCATCCTTAGATGGCACTACACCTTCAAAATTGGGGTATAAAATCATGAAAGATATGAAGAAGAATCTTGCCAACATTTCTCTTTATGAACTTGCCAGGCTAGCTAGCCAAGATGAACTAATTTTCAAAGCATTCGCTACATAATCTCAACCAGCAAAGCTTCCTCTTCTACAAATACTAGCTCTACTATTCAGTCTCGTGCCTCAGCTGACCTCCAATCTATTTTTAATGCTGAAAATGCAAATTCGAGAGGTTTGACTCCCCCATTCCTTTTAAATTTTGAAGTCTTCAATTAGAACGTCGATAATTGACTTCTCTACTCTGGTGCGTCAACTAATTTCATGACTTTGTTGGTGTGCAAAGGGTTAAACATTCAACCTGATAAGATATATGTCAAGATCATTCAATCCTATAGGTCTCAAGTCCCCACTGTAGGTGAGCTAAACAATGTGATAATCAAGTTGTCCTCTGACTCTAGGGTGCATTAATGCATTGACATATATTAGTGGAATTTTGAGGTCTAAAATGGGCCTCCTAAGAAAAATGTACAACTAAAATTAAATTTATAAGAACCAATAGGATTCAAGATGATGATGTCAACCATGGGGGATGATTCACCATTTTTTGAGTAGAAAAGTAAAAATATTAAAATAAAATAAAATAATAAAAATAGTTTTTCAACTCATATTTTCAACTTATCTCCCTAATGTTTTACTCAAGTTTCAAGACGACTACTCATTGGATCCAAAATTCAGTTCCTCATCCAATGAGTACCCATGTTTCATACTTTCAATGGACCCTACTACATGAAAAATGAGAAATACATGAGAAAACGGGATTACAATCATGTTTTTTTTATTTTTTATTTTATTTTTTATTTTTTATGTATTTCTCATTTTTCGTGTAGCAGGGTCGATCGAAAGTATGGAACATGGGTACTCCCTGGAGGAGTCAAATTCTTCATCCAACGAGTGTTCCCGATTTAAATTTTTGTAAACCCATAGTGGGTAAGTTAAAAATATGAGTTGAAAGTATAGTGTTTTTCTTTTTTCAGTCTCAAATTTGATGATGTAATCTAATATTATTTTATTATTTCCACTATTATTTTATGATTTCCTTAGGAAGGCCATTTTTGACCTCAAAATTCCCATTATAGTTGTTTTTGACATTCCAAAAGCATATGGCTTGTTACTCAGCAGGGATCGTTGAGTAAAATCCACGGTTATTTTTCCAGGGACTAGTCACACTTATGGCTACCTTAAAAAGGCAAGAGCAACTAGATCAGAGTTAACAACGAACCCTACATGAAGCATACATTCACAAATCTTGAGGACTTGACTGAACCCATTATGTTTAACGAATAAGAGTTGGGAATGGGTTTTCTGGAAACTGATATTGGGTGCTATCAAGCCTTTCCATTGCCCATCCCACTTGATATGTAAGTAGAACTCCTTCCTTGCCCTCCAGTTGATGTTGATGAAACTTGTACTATAGATGTAAATAAGCTAAGAGTATATTCAAGTAGAAATGAAATTTTGACTTTATATTATGGTGGGTCCAAGACTCGTGATGGAGATGGTGCGAGTTGTATCCTCATGATCCCCCCAAAAAACAAATTCTTAATTTCTTGTGGGTAAGAATTGCAATGCACTAACAACACTATGAAGTATGAGCCATTGATCCTTAGGCTCAAGAAATCTATTGACCTAAAGGTCAAATGTTTGAAGGTGATTGGTGATTTTGAAATCATTACAAGGCAGCTATGAAACATAATTCATTGTTTATCACCACACCTAAAAAAATATCAGCAAGATGTATGGCGATGAATCTATTCTCTTAAAGCTTTCAGTCTTAACTTTGTTCCTAGGATTAATAATGGAGATGTTGATACTTTAGCTAAATCTGTAACTAGGTTTACACCTTTAAGGGATGGATTTTCAATGATGATCAACATATACTGGATTTTATGGAAAATTTTGAGGTGTTTAAAGATGCGGCGATAGAGGAGGAAGAGCAAGAAAGCGCTCGGAAAGAGGAAGAAAATGAGCAGAAGGGAAACCTTATGCCCAAAGGTGTGGTTATGCTGGAAATATTATTTGATCTAAATAAGTGTTTCTGGGGCCCACTGAATACCAAGACATAAAGTTCCACACTCTGACATGAGCAAATTAATCTTGAGACTGAGACTAAACCTAAGTTCATCAACCTAGGTGTTGAGTGTTCTCTAGATGAAATTTAGTTGTTCATTAGCTAATTTAAGAGGTATGAGGATTTATTTTCCTATATATATGATGACATGAAGACATATTACACTCAGATCATTCAACATGTTATTCCTACAAAAGAAGGGGTCAGCCATTCCAATAGAAATTAAGGAAAGTATATCCTACATTAGACACCCTCATTCAAAAGGATCTAAAAAAATTGTTGGATGCATATATTACTTTCAAATTCGGGCACTCTACTTGGGTCTCGAACTTGGTTATTGTATGAAAGATATCCAGTGAAATTTGGTTGTGCATCGACTTCAAGAATTTCAATCGAGATTTAGATAAAGACAATTATCTAGTTCTCTCAATGGAGTAGATTTTTCAAACAATATATGTCTAGAAAATGTTTTCCTTACTTGATGGTTTATCTAGCCACAACTAGGTATTGGTTTCCAAACCAGAATGGTTAATGATGACCTTCAGAACGAAGTGGGGAACTTTTGCATTTTGACACATGACCTTTGGCCTTATCAATGGTAGAGAAACATTCCAAATGATAATGGACATCACTTTTAGAGGATTAATGGGTCCAATAATGTTCATTTATCTAAATGATTTCACAGTGTTTTCAAAGAAGAGATCCAACCACCTTCATCATCTCAAGAAGATCTTTGGGCGAGGCCGAAAATATGGGTTTTCGTTCAACCCTAAAAAGAGTGTATTCACGGTATTATAAGGGAATATCCTTGGTCATATAAAAAAAAATACAAGATTACTACTGATCCTGATAGTGTAAAATCTGTCGTACATATCCCTCTTCCTAGTGGCAAAAAAGGTATGAAATCTTTCATGGGTAAAAGCAAATTTCTTCGCAAATTTATCTCCAATTTTTTCAAGATCATTAAGCCCTTGCAGAATATGATAAATAATGACTTATTTTTTAGGTGGAATCATCAATGGAAGAAGCTTTTGATCATATCCAAAAAGCTATAACAAAAGCCCCTTCTCTTCACAAGCAGGATTTTAGCAAGGACTTCATCTCGTACACTTTTCCCTCGAATCCATCCTTCATTGTTGTGCTTACATAGAACGATAGTAACAACGATAAGGGACCCATGTCCTTTATGAGCACAAGACTAAAGGACACATAAATCAACTACCTAGGCATAGATGAGTAGGTGGATGTAGTCTATAAAGTGGTGAAACTTTCTAGACCCTACATTCTCAAGAACCACGTGATGATGTTTGTCTCGCACCCTATTGTTAGGTCACTATTCATTGAACAAGAGCTGGGTGATAGAAGGGACAAACCGATGACTTGCCTTTGAGGATATGACTTAGAGTTCAATCACACCCACACATTTAATGGGAATGGGCTATGTAAACTAACGACTATATCTGTAGACCGATAAAATGAAGAATTGAAAGGTTGGGATCACGAGATCAAGATGTACCAAAACAAACTCGTCGCCGCACATGAATATTCACCATGGTACACATATCTAAAGCAATATTTGTGGCAAGCGACCATACTTCCTACCTTTCCAATGACATAGAAAATGGCAGTGAGGCTCAAAGCTACGTCCTACCAATTAATACAAGAAAATCTATTTTGTAAATGCTAGCATGACGTGTTATTTAGATGTTTCGAATTTGACGAAGCCTGACAAGTGCTAAAGGAGATACATGATGGGCTAATAGGAGGCCATTATGTTGATGATACTACAATACATAAGATCATGAGGGAAAGATTTTACTGGCCTACCCTTTTCAATGATGCACATGCGTATTCTCTGAAATGCCCAATTTGTCAAAAGTACACTAGAAGAAAACCTTGGTCAACCGATCCTCTGTTGTTTATAGCAGTAGAGGATGCTTTTCAATAGTGGGAATTCAATTTCATCAGGAAGATCATGCCACACTCATAGAAATAACATATGTATATACTCATGACTACAAACTATTTTACAAGGTGGGTGGAAGTGATTCCATTACCACAAATCAATGATGAAGAGGTAAATCATGACGAGGTTCAACGTTTCGACATTTATTGTTTTTGATAATCTTATTATTTCTGATATTTAAGGTTATATGATTTTTATTTGAAAAATTATATTGTTTTGAAACATTAAGCTAACTATTACTCCCACAAAAATGACCTAGAAAAATCCACCAGCATGAACCTAATCTGCATTATCAAGAAGAACTTGTTGTAACACCAAAGGAACTGACACAATGCCTTGTGTAATGCTGATTGGACTGACTAGGTCAAACCGATACCATCTCTTAGAACACCCCCTACTTTTTTGTCTATGGGTAAGAAGCCATCTTACCACCCAACTTGCACCTTATTTCTCTCCAATTGTCGCAAGAGTCACATGGCACCCCTTGCCCAGCCGTGAAAAATAGAATTGACACCCTCCTCAAACTAGAAGAAGAAATACAAATGGTTGGGTAAAAGAGATGGTTTAATAAGAAATTTGCAACGAGTAATGAGTTCAATATGGGTGACCTAGTTGTCCTAAAATGGGACAAGTCTCATAAGGAAAAAGGTAAACATACCGAATTATAGGCCTTGAGGATTGGTTCCTTTTGAGTTAAGGATAAGATTGGCTAGAATGCCTACTGATTACAAAATTTAGAAGGGACGTTCGAACCCCTTCCCATGAATTACATGGACCTAAAACTTTATTTCACCTAGTAGCTCCTGCATCTACTTATCCACTTCTATACTATAGTTTCCTTCTTGTCATTTTCCATCTTTTATTAGTTTATCATTTCCTATTGCCTTTACGCTTTCACCTTCTTTATGCCTCTTATTTTTTGTCCTTTAATAATGTTTCTACCCTGCATACAAATTCTAGAATATTACTTTGGTTTGACACCCTAGGGTTGAGGTAGCCTCTACATTGGTGGCTGAGTTGTGTTTCTTTTTGTGCCTATACTTGATCATACCTAAAGTCATGACTAGGGTAGAGTGTTAAAATCTTTTATAGTAGGGAATTCTAGCCATCCATGGTACCCTATCCTTCAACATTTAGTCCTTTCCAATGACTTAGCTATACGTTTTGAATGGATTACTTTATATGGATGGGTCAAAAAGGGGAAAGGAAAAACCTTAATGAGCGTATATATTTATAGAAAATAATAAAGTCTCTAGAAAACCAGAAAGAACCTCTCTTGCAAGTAAATAAAGTCATGATCCGTCATCTTCCTAGGCTATAAAATTCCATGTGAATAAGTGCTAATGAGGACATGTGAATAAGTTCCAATGAGTACATGAATTAAATCAAAGAAGGCCAAAGGATTGAGAAAGGCTTCCTATGTAGAGAGGTGATGCAAAAAATATATCGGGGTACTTTCGAGGCTCATTAGTAGGGGAAAAATGTTTGTCATTTCTAGGTAGTGACTCTGATGAGGTCCTGTTTAGGCTCGCTCACAATAGAGCAATACCAGGTATCTGTAACTACTATACTGAAAACCTTTACAAATCATATCATTATTCGTACCCCTATATTGATGCATTAGGAAGGTTTTCACTCTATCTAATAATAGGCCTAGTCTTAGTACTTAGGGACCATTGATCAATACTAAGGGAAAACCTAGGGGCATCAGAGGGATCCCCAATATTGAAACAAAGCATTCATAAAATTCAAATTTATCCCAAGGGCATCTGTAAGCAAAGATACTAAGGTTATATGAGATAATCACTAATTGTTGTAGCCATTGGAACAACCCTCCAAAATTACTGTCTTTTCAAAATTTTGGAGCCGTTGAACTATGTTTGTGTCTATTTCTTACTTTTGAGATCTCATCAGTTGGATACAAACATTCTAATGTAGTTACAATCGTAGCTTTTGGAGACTCAAAGCTTTATTCTTTTACCCTAGTTATAGGTTGCACGGAGTCAACTCTCATGTGCCTAAAAATTTCAACCTGGTGACCTACTTCAATTTTTTCTATGTAAAGTTGCTAAGTCGCAAAGAAAATTTTGTGACCTTTTACCCTTGTCTGAATTTTCTACAAAGTTCCTAACAATTTTGTAAGGTTGCAAGGGCGTAAACCCCTCGAAACAGATACAATACGACCCCTGTGACCTTGTGACTTTGCGACCTCTCAAGTCACTACGTCGCATCAATGGAAAGGTTGCAAAAGCATAAAATATACCCTTATAAGACATGGAAAGCTCTTCAACCATGCACATGTGACTATTTTTATAAATAAGATGACCTCACTGGTCATTTAAACAATTCATTTCAGTTGCTCACCAGACGAAGAGGCTGAGTGACTTGGAGGAATCACACGACCTTGCGAGGTAAGTGACCCTTATGCTTCCTCGTTATCATTACTTATCATCATCTGGCCCATTCTTGTGCTCTAACCCTGCATATTCCTGTTATGGGGGGTTTTTATTCGAACATAATGGCTCATTTCACTCATAAAACCTTCGCCACCTTATTTTTCCTCCCAAATGCATTTATTCCTGGTCATTCAGCCCCATATCCTCCCCAACCAATATTCCTCCCTTAGGGATCAAGTCAAATAGTCTAATAGGTCCCCGAGGACTCACTTTGAGCCTCTTTGCTTTCATTGAGCTGCTTTGAGGAATAGGTCTTACGACTAAAAGCCACAATAGGAAAAAAATTACGACCTTGAGAATTTGCGACTAGGCGACCTGCCTTCAATGCATCCTTGTGACCTTACAACTATTCAACCCTTGCGACCAGTCCTTAATTGCAACTTATGCGACCCTCCATATCCTGTGACCTATGATCTTGCAACCTAACTTCACCTGCGACCTACCCTACTAGTATCCAACATAGTCCATCTTCGCGACCCCTACAGCCCCCCTGACCCTTGTTACTTTGTGACGTGTTAGGCATATTTATTTACTGGGGATTGACCAAGAAATCTGAAAATATGATTTATGTTTTCTCTTAGGTTTAATTATTCATGTCATCTCACTCATGGTTTGGTTGTTTTTTTCACATGACAAGTGATGTTGATCTTGAGTGCATCTCGATTTCCTCTTTCTCTAACAAGATGGCACATCTTGCACTGAAGTATTCTTGTAGAATATTTGTAAGTAGCATGCAGGAAATTTACCAGGTCTCATCATTTACCATCTACAAGGATGTCGAGTGCAACCTGAAAAACAACACCAAGCTCTCCTGGATTGATATTTATTCATATTTTTCCAAACATGACATCCCTGAAGACCAGGAGGATTTTCAAGTGTATATTAATATCAAGAGGTATAGGCTCCACAAAGTGGTTGTGCATCCTCTTATATTTCCATGTGTAGAAACCATTAACTAGATTATATAGAATAAAAATACATATCAGTGGGTAGCGAGGGATCACATAGGTGCAACATTCGTGCGTATCTCATTCACAAACATCACTCCCTACTACAAATTTATGGAAAAGGAGGAGTCATTTAGGACATTTTGAGGGATTGGTGGCAAGACCCATCTAATTTTTGAGTAACGAGTGACCAAATATACAAGATATAAGGAAGGCATTACATTGACACTTTCCATGGGACATGAGTCCCTATCATGTATGTCATTTCCACTAGAGTTATAGTTTTCAACTCGGCTAGTATATCCTAGCTTCTACATTGAGGACTAAAATAGTTGTAGCCAAGCATCTTAAGGTAGACTAGCCATGAAAGTTTTACATGGCCTCATACCTGTTGGATGCAATTTGTATGAGATGCCATTTCAATCACTAGAGCTAAAACTAGACCTCAGCTGCGATAGAGCTTAAACACCAACACTACAAGATCTTCAAGAACCTAGGCTACAAGAGTATACTTGAGTCTACCTCTGAAACATTCATCTCCTAATTTCACTAGTTGATTTTTGGGGAAGCACCCACTTTCATGTCGAAGAGGGCCATGGAGACTCTCACTAAAGTGGCACATTGGTTCCCCATCCAAGAGGGCACATTTATCAGGTTCTTCGGCTCATATAATACCCCTCACATGATTCCTCAATTTTCCACAGGTAAATTTCTCATCTAGGAAGTATGTTATGAAATGAGCCAAGGTTTTTCAAAAATGTGGAGTAAAGGGATGAAGAAACCTTGACCTACCTTCTCTCTTACTATCGAGGCTTACACAGTTGAAAATTTCAAAGAAGTGGAGGCAGAAGCTAAGGGGATAAAGGGGTGCCATTTTCTTACTGTAAACCACCGTACCTATGATGCCTAAAGAGTAGTGGCATCCCACTGCAAGAAATCTAATTTCAACTGGTTGTACCTAGACACAAGGCACACTCATGAAGATAAAATTAGAAATTGGCACAACTGCTAGAGAGTTCAACCATAGTAAACAATAAGAAATGTATGCTGAGTAATTTGAGCATTTTAAGGAAAATGTGAGCTTACAAGAGAGGTCAACTTCACTTAAGAGGAATAAAGAATAGAAAAAGATAATGGAGAAACTAAAGAAACACAAGGGTAAGGAGACAAAAAATTCCCCAAGTGACCAAGATGAGGGGAAAGATGAAAAAACATTAGAGCAAAGATATGGGACATCGTAAAATAAAAAGAAAGAGCTCAAAAGAAAAGGAGAAGAAGAACTCAAATGGTCAGATGAGTCAGGTGACCAGCAACTCGAAGACCAGCTTGAGAAGAGGCGACAAGAGGAGTAAAGTAGGAAGAAACAACTAGAGGAAGAACAAGTGAAAATGCAAGAGAACCAGAATCCCCAAGTAGAAGAAAAAAAGAAGAGATTGGAAGAGGGCCTAAAAATTCCGACCATGCGGCCTACTTCAGTTTTGGGTAAGTTAAGTTTCTAAGGTGCAATGAAAAATTTGCGACCTTTTACCCTCGTGAGACTTTGCGCCCTCATGGATAATGAGGTCACAAGTTGATAGGGATGTAAACCCCTTGAAATGGACACCTTGCGAGCCCTACGACCTTGCGACTTTGTGACATCCTAAGTCACTAGGTCTCATGGGTTGCGAGGTTGCAAAAGCATAAAACATACCCTTATGTGACCTCGAGAAATCTTCAACCCTACACATGTGACGATTTTTATAAATAATATGATCTCACCAGTCATTTGAACAATTGATTTCGGTCACTCATGGGACAAAGATGCTCAATGACATGGAGGAAGCGTGCAACCCTTCCACATAAGTGACTCTTCCGCTTCGTGATTATGATTACTTATTGCCATTTGGCCCATTCTTCTACCCTAAACGTGCATAATCCTAATCTGGGGGGCTTTTATCCAAGCATAGTGGATCCTTTCACTTAGAAACCCTTGGCCATCTTAGTTTTCCTCCCAAATGCATTTATGGAAGGTCACTCAGCACCATATCCTCCCAAAGCAAGCATGCCCCATCAGGGATCAATTCCTCTAGTCTACAGTGTCCCCACAGACTCATTTTGAGTCTCGTTACCTTCACAAAGTCGTCTTTAGCAACAGGTCCCATGTCCAAAATTCATGATCGGAGAAAAAATATGACCTGCCTTCAATGTGACATTGCCACCTTGAAACTCGACAACTCTTGCGACCTATCCTTGATTGCGACTTGTTTGACCCACTCTAAATTGTGACCTAACTTGACCTACAACCTAGCCTACTAGTCACCAAGTCACATAGTTCATATTCATGACCCTTACCACCCCCCTGATCCCTATGTCCTTGTGACTTGTTAGGAAAATTTCTTTGGTGTGGATTTACCAAGAACTCCGAAACTGGGATTTTGTTTTCACCTAGTTTTAATTATTCATTGTGTGTCTCTCATCGTGGGACTATTTGTTTGACATGGAAAGTCACGTTGATCTTGAGTGCATGTTGATTTCCTCTCTCTTTGGCGACATGGCACCTCTAATAGTGAAGTCTTCTCGCAAAAGATCTGAAAGCAACATATAGGATATTTATGAGGTCTCATCACCTCCCATCTATAGGGACACTATGTGAAACCTCAATAAAAGCACCAAGCTCTCCTTCTTTTATACTTATTCAGTTTTCCAAATACAACATCCATGAGAACCAAGAGTATTTCCAGGTGTATCTTAATTTCAATAGGTCTAGGCCCCACAAAGTGGCCTTGAACCTATATTTCCATGCGTCCAAACCATTGACTGCTTATATAGAATACATATACATATCGGTGGGTAGTGAGGGATCACGTAAGTGCAACATTCCTGACTATCTCATCAACAGACATCATTGCTTAATACATATTGTCGTAAAAGGGGGAGTTGTTTAACACTGAATGATTGTCAGGTTTTGTAGTCACAACAAAGGAAATTATGAGGGATTGGTGGCAAGACTTGTCCAAGTTCTAGGTAAGGAATGACTAGTTATACAAGATAAAGGGTCTAAAAATGTTTACCAACTTATTTCCACCTTGATGAATTGGTTTTATGGCAAGGCCGATGTTGACACTTTCTATAGGACATGGGTCCCTATCATGTATGTCATCACCACTAGAGGTACAATTTTCATCTGGGCAAGTATCCTAGCTTCTACATTGAGGACTAATCTAATTGCAGGCAAGCATCATGATATTGACCAACTGTTAGATTTTTACATGGCCTTGTACCTACTGGATGTGATTTGCACAAGATGTCATTTCAATCATTAGAGCTACAACTGGACCTCAGCTATTGTAGAGCCTATACCCAAACACTTCTAGATCTTCTGGAACCTAGGATACAAGAGTATACTTGACTCCAGCTTTGAAACATTTGTCTCCCTATTATACTAGTTTCTTTTTAGGGAAGAGCCCCCTTGCATGTCGAAAAGGGCCATGGAGAATCTCACTGAAGTGGCACATTGGTTCCCCATCTAGGAGGGCACATTTATTAGTTTCTTTGCCTCATATAAGACCCCTCACGTGCTTCCTCGATTTACCATAGATAAAGTGCTCATGCAGTAAGTATGTTATCAAATGACCCAAGATTTCTCAAAGACACTACACAAAGGAAAGAATAAATCCTGACCATCCTTCCCTCTTACTATTAGGGCTTACACAGCTAAAAATTTCAAAGAAGTGGTAGTGGAAGCTGAGGAGATAAAGTGGTGCCATCTTGTGACTATGAATAATCAAACATATGATCCCAAAAGAGTAGTGGAAACTCATTGCAAGAAATCCAATTTCAACTGTTTGTACCCACACACCAGACACACTTATGAAGATCAAATTAGAAATTGGTACAATGGAGCCAAAGAGTTCAACCCCAGTGAACATCAATAAAGGGATGATGAGCAAGTTAGGAAGTCCCAAGAAAATGTGATCTTACAAGAGAGGTCAACTTCATTGAAGAGGAAGAAAGAACAACAAAAGGCAATGGGGAAACTGAAGAAATAGAAGGGTAAAGAGACAAAAGATCCTTGAGTGACCAAGATGAGGGAAAATATGATGAAACATTGGAGAAGAGAAATGTGACCTTGGAAAATAAAAAGCAAGAGTTGAAAAGAAAAAGAGAAGAATAACTCAGACGGTTGCAGGGATCGGGTGTCGAATAACCTGAAGACTGGCTTAAGAAGAGGCGAGAAGAGGAGGAAACTTGGAAGAAGCAACTAGAGGAGTAACAAGTGAAAAGAAAATAGGAATAGATAGCCCAACAATAAGCAAACAAGGAGTGTTTGGAAGTGGAATAAAGCAGGAAGGAAGAGTAAGAAAGGAAAAGAGAGGAAGAAGATGAATTAATAAAATTACAAGTAGAGTCTAACAGGTATGTTTAAGTGGAATCCAAACAATAACAAGAATTTAGTGAGAAAGTGTCACCGCCTCTAGTATATGTTCCCTTGCCCACTCCCATCACCATAGGGCATCCTTCTCCCAAAGAACTAGGCATTCGTAGTGAGGCCGAAGATGAAGTGATATAGCTTACCAAGCTCAATTTTAATTAGGACAGTTACAATATCATGAAGGAAATGAGGAAGTATTAAGCTAGGAGCCATATAGAGCCTTTGTCTATAACCATGGAGAAATATATTTTCCTAGATAAGATAGTTATTCGAAATGATTGCCTCAGTTGTGGCCTCTTTTGTGACTGCAGCTAAGCTAAACGCTGTCAGAATGAGAAAGCAATATGTAGAACTATGGAGCAAGCTCTACTTATCTAAGAAAGGGGTTGTTAGAGTAGAAGAAGATATAAGGAATATGGAAGAAAAGAATGAAACAATTTTCTTATCCCACTCCTACATGAAGGTATTACATGCTGCAATTAAAGAAGAGGATGCAATCCTGAGAGGAGGCATGACAATGGTTTATGGAGAGATGTAAAAACTGCACCATATTCTAGCCCTTATCCATGCCATTCAAGCCAATGATGAGCCTCATCATTGGGTAACTACATTGACCTTAATTCACCTCCTAGCTTAGTCAACTGAAATCTTCTCACAATTTATTACATGTTTTGATTATATTTTTTTTAATGGGATCAGTGAAAGTGAGATATTATGCCTAGTGGACTAATGTGAATTGAATGTAGGTTTGTGAGAGGAAATCAAGGAATTTTGGCAAGATTAAAGGCTAAAAATCAAACGGGACAAGTAAGAGAGATTATAGGAGGTAAATCCTCTTCATTTACGCCTTCCCCATTTGAATATTCCTCCATCAATCACACTAGCTAAGAGTACAGGCAGCCAAGTCATGAAGATCAAAAGGTAGCCGAGAAAGTGACAATCAAAGAGATAGTTTATCTCGATATTGGGAGCCAAGCCTCCCTAGATTTAAAGAATTCATTGGGGAATTCAGTTGTACAAATAAAGAAGCCTAGAGCCTCATTAGGATTCGAACTTTTGTTGTAAAACTAATAGTAATTTTTGAGGTGTAGACTTATGGAAGACATTTCTATGTGATTTTCTGTTTTGATAATGAGAATGAGATTTTTCTTTAGTGCTCTAGATTTGATTAGCTTGTTTATTAGTTTTCTTCCATTATTGCATCACTTCAGTAGTAGTTAGAAGGGATAAAAAGGAACATCAAAAAGTTTTCAATAGGTGTTTTGACCTCACTTCTTTCTTCGAGGATCATGATTTGAGGAAAGGACCCCTATGCAACCCCAAAAAAGATAGAATTCTACTTTCTCATAGAATTTAGAGTTTATTGTGCTTAAGCGAGCATTTGACCAATTTGGAAGTGTAGGATTTAGCTATGATTTCTTCAATATTTAGTCTCACAGTAGATCTCATCAATCATTTCATCTTATTCTTCAAATTTTCCTCATTCATGAAGTAGAAAGCTAGCTCATTAAACTTTGCTTTTCTATCTTATTGAAATCCTTCTTGTTTACATGATTTTTAGGAAAATATCATTGTTTGATGCAGTGCAGGTGTTTTAGAAATGTTGGGTTGTGTTATATTCTTTCTACGACTAACCTATGTAGTGAATTGGGGGGTTAGAGGGGGGGCGAAGACCCCACTTCATTGCACTGATTGCGCAGAGAAGGGGTCACATAGGGGGCGGTAGTGCACCCTATCCGAGGAGTTTGAGGGGGGCGGGTAGCCCACCTTTATGGGATTTTGGGTAGCACCCCGGGGATTTTTTTTTTTTACCCTATATTAGGTTGGGAGAACCTACCTATGTTTTTGGTCCATGGTTTTGGACGCGATGGTTTTTGATCTATGGTATTGGATGCTTCAGCATGTATAAATATGTATTGTAACATTGAAAGGAATATAATGAAAAATCAAGCTGGTAGTCCCGATTTTGGGATCCAGGGGAAATCTCTGTATATATGTGTTTTATGTGTTATGTTCTTGCATTGTTTATTTCCTATGTTTTAGAATTCGTATGCAGGTAATTTTTGTAGAGGGTTAAAACCTACAAGAAGAAGAGAGAGATCTCGTAGTCAGAAACCTCCTCCCACCCTCATCCATCCATGTTCATTCCTTGCTTTCACTAAGACCCTCAACAATTTTATCATTTTTCAAGAAAACTCCTCCAAGCATGTTGAGAAAATCGAACCATCTCCCAACCTTGGTTTTGTGTTCTGAGTGATCCTAGGTTTTTTCTCACTTCATTCCATCCGCCAGCAACCTTCCCTAAGCCATCCATCACCTTCAACACCCATCATTTTTCTCTCATCTGTATCCTATAGAAATATAGGGAATCCTGTAGGTTTTTAGGACATCCCATAGGTTTTCCCGTAGTGGCCTGTTTTGAGGTTGAATTGAGAGGGAACCTCTAGGAAGCTAGACAAGGTCACCTAAGGGTCCCCCAAACCTTCCAACCATCCTCCAGCATCCTTAATCCACTTGGCACATCACCAAGAGAGATTAGCTTTCACACTTCTCCATAAATAGGGAAGGAGACAAAAGGAAAAAAACAAATTTTTTAGTTTTCATTAAGTCGGTTAGTTTTCATTCAGTGTGCAATTTCAATTCTGCAATCATATTCAAATTTTGGGGAAAAACACCAAACAAGACAAAAACATTTTTTTCATGATTCATAAGAATAGGGATAACTTAGAGAAATATTTGCCAAATACCCCCACTGCTTCAAACAACCAACCTTCCCTCTTCTTCGATGACTGTGAATTGGAGGAACGCTTAGGTGAGCAACCTGAAATATTTGAAGAACCTAGATGGGAAGAGGAAGAAGAAGAAGAACCCATTCCTACTAATCCAATGGATAAAAAAGGAAATGATAGAGGAAATAGAGAAAGAGTTGAGGGTGCCTTCCCCATCAGGGAAACCAATGGGGGTAATAAGATGAAGAATATAAGCTCCTCTACCCTTCATCATTTCCATGGCCTGACCACAAAAGATCCAGACACTATCTTATTTGAATTTTTTGTCATATGTTGAACCTATGACTACACTGATGATGAGCAAAAGTTGAAACTCTTCATTTCCATTATCAAGGATGCATCTTTGCACTGGTTCATGGTTTACCTGAGGATAGAATCACCATTTGGGCTTAGATGTAGAAAGCCTTCAAAAATACGTATCGACACTACTGTAGGTATAAAGACACTAAAGGGGAAATTTTTAGGATGACCTTAAGACATGATGAATCCCTAGAAGATTATGAAGAAAGATTTTATCTTAGCAACAAGAGGGCCAAGTGCACAGTTCGCCCTGAGTCACTAAATCTAGTCTTGCTTAGAGGAGTAGGGGAATATGTACTAGATACACTAAACTTGTTAGCAGGAGGGGACATCTACCAGTTATCCTATGAGGATATGACGACTGACATTAGAAACCATTGTAGGGAAGCTTGAAAAAGGATAGGGGTAGTCAAGCTATGGTTAGTACATCCTCATCCAATTCATCATCAAGGGTGAAATTGGAAACATGTTCGGGGATTTCAAGAGTGAGATGCTGCAAACCCTTGCCCTATATATGGACACTATTCACATTAAGAGGAAACATGAGGAAATGGAGATAACCTTGGCCATTTTCTTCCCTAGATGCACCAGGAGGCACTCTAGGAATGAATGTCCATTGAATTCGATTGAAATATGTTGAGCCTGTGAAGAAAACCACTCCATAGAAAAGTGCCCTTCTCTACCTAGACTAAAAGTTGTATATCAAGGAGTTGAAGGGGTAACTGAACAACTTTGCTACATAATCCAAAGGATACCTCATTGGCCTATGCCATGGTAGCAGGGCATGCAAGGGTCATCCCATGCATATTACAACCCAACCAATTGACACCCATTCCCTCTTAGGGCCACCCTGCTCATCCTTCCTGGTCTACACCTCCTCCTTAGTCCTTTGCACCTCAGTATCATTCCCAACCATCCAGCCAACCATTTAAACCATATGCTCTACCACAACCTCAATGGAATGCACCACCCCAGGGGTGGAGGCCCACATACAATAATTCTCCATCTTTATTTCCTTCACCACCTACTCAACCATAGATTTTACACTCTGCTCCACCTAAACAACCCCATATGCCTACCCAGCCAAACCTGAACCCGAAAAATAAACAGGCATCTCGAGTATACAGTGGAGAGTCATACTATCTGGCTTATGCTATTTAAATTCAAGAAATCAACTTGAGATGTGGGAGAGTGCTCCCAGAAAACTAACCTCTACCTCCACCTAGGGGGACTAAGGAAGAAATAGAGGAAATCATGCATAAAGTAAATCCACCACCCTTTCCTGAGAGATTAAGCCAACCACACCAGCATACCCCAGAGGAGACTGAACTTGTGGGAGGATTGAAAAAAATATGTGTCAAAATTCCACTTCTCGAAGAAATAAAAGATGTGCCTATTTACAACATCTTGATCAAGGAGAAGTTCTTCAAGCATACAAGGAGGCAAAGAAGAGATGCACCTACCATTAAGGTCATTGGAGAACTATCTGACTTAATGTTGGGGCAAGTAATCTGTCTAAAGTATTTGGACCCTCGAAGTGTTGTAGTAGATGTGCACATAAATAACATCATTGTTCCCCACACTTTGATTGATCTTGGGGCTGCCATTAATGTGATGACCAAGGACACCATGCTCAAGCTCAATCTCAAGGGTTCATTGAGAAAGACCATAATGGTACTGAAACTTGTAGAATGCTCCACGGTGAACCCTGAGGCGATTGTGGAGGATGTGATGGTCTCCATTGACTCTTGGGAATGCCCTACAGATTTCCTAATTCTCTAGCGTAAGGTGAAGCTTATTGGTTACCCTCTCATCCTTGGGAGGCCCCAGCTAGCCACTATCGATGCCTGCATTAGCTGCAAAGATGGGAATATGATTACCGAAAATGGGCATATGTCAAAGTAATTAGCCTATCTCTTCCTACCCAACCATATCTAGAACATGACTTACGTTTACGTATGGAAGAGGAGGAAGAAGATCAAGTTTATTCTGCCCAACTCTATAGCTTAGAAACAATCACGGGAGGGGGACAACCGGATGAATATGATTTGATTAAAGACATAATCCAAAGTCCAACTCCCAACACATTATCCGTAGAAGTAGTAGTAAAGGAAACATAGAATAACCATCAGATTGATCTATGCCTAGCTGATTCCAACCCTATCCATGTCAAAACCATAGAATTCGACCCTGGAAGAACTTTGGAATCAACACATTTCTTTCTGTTAATGAAAAGGAAAGGTTGTACAACATGCTAAAGGAACACCTGGATGCCTTTGCTTGGAGTTACAAAAAAATGAAGGGAGTTCACCCCTCAGTGTGTACTCACCACATTTATATCAAAGAAGGTTGTAAACCAGTCCGAGAACCCTAAAGGAGGTTGAATCCAACTCTCAAAGATATAGTCAAAGAAGAACTACAAAGGTTGCTAGATGCAAGATTCATTTGCCCTATTGCCAACAGTGAGTGGGCCTCTCATTTGGTGTTGGTTCCAAAGAAAAATGGTAATTAGAGGATTTGTTTTGATTATACAGAGCTAAACAAAGCCATAAAGAAGGACCATTTCCCTCTACCTTTCATCGACCAAGTGCTAGATGGCCCAGCAGGGAAAATGTTTTTCTCTTTCCTAGATGGATTCAATGGGTGCAGTCAAATCCAGATCAATCTGGAAGATTAGGATAAAACCAACTTCACTTTTCCATGGTGTACTTTTGCCTATGGGGTACTTCATTTTGTCCTATGCAATGCTCCTGCCACATTCTAGAGAGCAGTCTTGAGTATCTTTGTCGAGTTGGTCCATGATGCAGTACAGATTTATATGGATGATTTTACAGCTTATGGATGTCTTTTCGAGGAGGCTCTGTCCAACATAAGTAAGGTGCTAAAGAAATGCATTGAAATGAACTTGTCCCTTAGTCCAAAAAATGTGACTTCTTGATGACTAAAGGGATTGTGCTAGGTCATTCAATATCCCAGCAAGGACTGCAGTGTCGGGTTGTTTTATATTCTTTCCACGCTAGGCCACATAGTTCATAGGGGGTTTGAGGGGTGCTAGTAACCCCACTCTATGGGGTTTGGGGCAACACCCCAAAAATTTTTGTTTTTGGACCCTATGTTAGGTTGGGCGGACCCACCTATGGTTTTGTGCATGATTTTTGCACATGTTTTTGGACACGATGGTTTTCGATCCATGGTATTGGATGCTTCAACATGTATAAATATGTATTGTAATATTGAAAGGAATATAATGAAAAATCAAGCTCGTAGTCCTAGTTTTTGGATCTAGGAGAAATCTCTGTGTATATGTTTTTTATGTGTTATGCTCTCACATTGTTTATTTTATGTGTTTCAGAATTCATATGCAGGTAGTTTTTGTATGGGATTAAAACCTACATTTGGAATCAGAGTTGTTTTGGCTTCAAGGGGACACCTTTGTTGCTGAGGGGTTTCGCTCGGGCCTGTGGTAGATCCTATTCAGTGGGAGATCTGCGATATTGATTCTGGTGGTGAAAGAAGATGTCAAGCAGTGGAAAGATAGAGATCGAGGAATTTAATGGTCAGAGTTTTTAGTTGTGGAAAGTCAAGATGGAGGATCTGTTGGTGGATAACAATCAGTGGATTGTGATAGATCTGGGTACTAAATCGACAAGAGTGTCCGATGAAGGATGGAAGAAGTTGGATCAAAAGGCAAAGAGCACAATACGATTGTGTGTCTCAGATTCAGTATTGCTCAATGTATCAGGGGAAGCTACGGAGAATGCTTTGTGGGACAAGTTAGAGACTTTGTACCAATCTAAGTCTCTAGTGAATAAATTGTTCATACGGAAAAATATGTAAAACCTAAGGATGAAAGATGGAGACTCAGTGATAGAGTATCTGAATATATTTAATATTGTGGTAAGTCAATTAGCATCTGTTGATATTAAAATTTTAGATGAAGATAATTGCATTAGTTTGTTGTGTTCTCTACCAGATTCATGTGATAGTCTAGTTATTGCAATAGGTAGCAATGCAACTACCTTACAGTTTGATTAAATAGTCTCATC
This sequence comes from Pinus taeda, assembly GCA_000404065.3. Lineage (NCBI taxonomy): Eukaryota > Viridiplantae > Streptophyta > Pinopsida > Pinales > Pinaceae > Pinus > Pinus taeda. The sequence goes on from APFE030839141.1 coordinate 166,123, forward strand.
CTTGTTGATGAAGGAGATGAGACAAAAAAATATGGAGAGCCAGAATGGTGATGCCTTGTCTGTACAATGACGGTCCGAGAACAAAAACAAAAATAAGTCATCAAGTGGGAGATCTAAATCTAGAGGGAGATCTAAATCTTCAGGAAAACCTGTAAAGGTGTTGTGTCAGAAATGCGGAAAGGAAGGGCACTACAAAAGGGTTTGTAAATCTAAAGCTCCTAATAAAGGAAAGGGATTCGATGATGCTCCTTCTGCATAGGTTAAAACCACCTCAGATGAAGGTGGGGATGTGCACCTAGCTTCTTCAAGTACAGATGTAGATCATGAGGCATGGTTGATTGACTCAGGTGCATCAATTCACTTCACTCCCCTTAGAGAGTGGTTCTATGAGTATGAGAAATACGATGGTGGTGATGTCTTCTTAGGGGATGATAGGAAGGCTTGAATTGTTGGTTGCAGAAAAGTAAAGTTGATGTTGCAAGGCAGAAGGGTTAGAAGATTTCTGGGTGTTCTGCATATTTCTGCATTAGCCAAAAATCTGATTTTTGTCAGCAAGTTGGATGATGCAGGTGTAAAAATAATGTTCGAAAATGATACCTACAAGATGGTTCGAGGGGCACTGGTATTAATCTGGGGAGTTTGAATTGGAACTCTATAGAAGCTACAAGGTAGCAGTATTGCTGATGGGTGCAACAGTTTTGTGGTTCCTGAAAGTGGAGTATAAAATCTAGTTGTCTCTAGAGAGAAGAACATGCTGTGGCATCAAAGGCTTGGACGTATTGGAGAGAATGGCCTTGAAATACTTCATGGTAAAGGTATGGTAGTAGGTATGAGTAATAGCTCTCTGGATTTTGATTTCTGTGAAAATTGTGTATATGAGAAGCAGAATCAGGTGAGTTTCCCCTTTGGTGGTAAGAGGGTGAAACATATATTAGAGTTTGTGCATAGTGATGTGTTTGGACCTATGAAGGTTCCATCACTGGGTAATTTTGTGTACTATGTATCATTTATAGATGACTTCTCAAGGAATACATGGTTATATTTCCTTAAGAAGAAATCTGAAGTCTTTGACAAGTTTAAAGACTTCAAGGCTCTGTTGGAAAACCAGACAGAGAAGAAGATAAAGGTGTTGAGGACAAATAACAGTGGAGAGTTTTGCACCAAGGAATTTGAAGAATTTGGTAAGAAGTGTGGTATAGTAGGACAGGAGACTACTCCATATACACCTCAGCGAAATGGAGTTGTAGAAAGAATGAACAAGATGTTGATGGAAAGGGAAAGAAGCATGCTCAATGTTGCAGGGTTAAAACAAGAATTCTAGGCAGAGGTGGTGGAGAGAACATGCTACCTGGTCAACGGATCACCTTCATCAGCATTGGAGGATAAAACTCTACATGAGGTATGGACTCGTAAGAAACCCTCTCTTTCACATCTGAGGGTATTTGGATGTGATGCATATGTACATGTTCCAAAGGAGAAACGAAACAAGATTGATACTAAATCTAAAAAGTGCATCTTTATTGGGTATAAGGATGTTTTAAAGGGTTATAAGCTTTGGAACCTGGTAACAAGGAAGGTTCTATACAACCAAGATATGGTGTTCAGAGAGGTGAAAGATGTTATTAAACATGAAGTCCAACCAAATGAACTAGAGAAGATAAAGTTTGTGCTAAAGGAGGAAGAATCAAACTCTACAGGATGGGAGGAATTAGAAGATGCAGAGCCACAAACTCTGGGTGTGAGAAGATTAGTTCGAGAAATAAGGCAACCAGAAAGGTATATTCCATCTAATTTCTATTCAAATTTTTCTTTATCTATTACTGATGATGATCCCATAACTGTGAAGGAAGCAGTAGATTTAGAGGATGGAAAACTCTGGAAAGAGGCCATGGTTGATGAAATGGCATCTTTGCACAAAAATGAGGCTTGAGATATGGTGGCGTTACTGGCTAGAAGGAAACCCATTGGCAGCAAATGGGTGTTCAAGAAGAAGACAAACGCAGAAGGAAAGGTGGAGAAATACAAAGCTCGGTTGGTAGAAGAAGGTTATTCCCAGGTGTCAGGAATTGATTTTAGTGATATTTTTTCTCCTGTTGCCAAGGTAACCTCTATTAGATTACTTTTATCTATTGTTACTGCTTTTGATTTTGAGGTAGAATAGATGGATGTGAAGACAACAATTCTTCACAGGGATCTGGAACAGGAAATCTACATGAAGCAACCTGAAGGCTTTGCAATGAAGGGTAAGAAAGAACTGGTATGCAAGTTAAAGAAGTCTCTATATGGGTTAATACAGTCACCAAGGATGTGGTATCAAAAATTTGATACATTTATACGGTGACTTGGCTTCACCAGAAGTAAAATAGATCACTATGGGTATTTTAAATTAATTGGTGTTCGTGTTATTTATTTGGTCTTGTATGTGGATGATATGTTGCTGGTTGGAAATGACAAAGAAATTATCGAGGATTTGAAGACCCAATTTTCCTCCAAATTCTCCACGAAATATCTTGGTGCTGCAAACTATATTTTGGGCATGGAAATTAAAAAATATCGGGTAAAGAGGAAGCTCTGGTAAAACAAGAGGAAGTATGTTGAGAAAATATGTAGATATTTAATGTGCAGGATAGTAAATCGGTGAAGGTTCCTATTCCTATAGGTGTAGAGTTGCCTATTGAACAGTGTCCCAAGACACGAGAAGAAGAAGAGGACATGTCCCATGTTCCATATGAAAGTGCAGTCAGTAACCTGATGTATGTAATGGTGTGTACTAGACCAGACATTGAACATCTAGTGGGAGTATTGAGTAGGTTTGTCTCAAAAATAGGAAAGGAGAATTAGAGAGAAGTGAATCGGGTTTTCAGGTATTTGCATGGAACTAGTGATTATGGTTTGTGCTACCAAGGAAGACCAAGATTGAACAAAGTGTTGGATATTCATGGGTTTGTTGATGCCGACTGTGCTGGAGATCTGGATTAGAGAAGATCTACAAGTGGGTATGTGTTTAACCTATTTGGAGGTGCATTCAGTTGGATGAGTAAGAAAAAATATGTAGTGGCACTATCAACTATAGAGGCAGAATCCATGGTAACCACTTATGCAAGCAAGGAATCAGTTTGGTTACAGAGATTGTGTTCAAGTATGGGGTTAGTATAGGGAGCTATAAGGATAGATTGTGATAGCCAAAGTGTAATTTTCTTAGCAAAAAACCCTGCATATCATTCAAAGGCAAAGCACACTGATGTTCAGTATCACTTTGTGATGGACATGATAGAAGACAGAAAGGTGTTGCTGGTAAAGGTGGACACTTTTAAGAATATTGTAGATGCATTGACAAAACCTATGAGCTCTGAGAAGTTCTCCTGGTGTAGAGAAACAATGGGCATTGCAGGGTTAGATAAATGACTAAGCTCTCTTGTGGCCCCCTGTGGAAGGAAAACAACAAGTGGGAGAATGTTGGGTTGTGTTATATTCTTTCCACGACTAGCCCACGTAGTTCACGGGGGGTTTAAGGGGTGCAGGCAACTGAACTCTATGGGGTCAGGGGTAGCGCCTGATAAAATTTTGGTTTTGGACCCCATGTTAGGTTAGGGGGACCCACCTATGGTTTTGTGCATGATTTTCGCACATGTTTTTGGACACGATGGTTTTCTGTCCATGGTTTTGGACGTGATGGTTTTCAGTCCATGGTATTGGATGCTTCGGCTTGTATAAATATGTATTGTAACATTGAAAGGAATATAATGGAAAAAAGCTAGTAGTCTCAATTTTGGGATCCAGGGGAAAATCACTGTGTATATGTGTTTTATGTGTTATGGTCTTGTATTGTTTGTTTTATGTGTTTTAGAATTCGTATGCAGGTAATTTCTATACGGGTTTAAAACCTACATGCAAGTTGACCCAAACAAAATAGCTATCATCTAAAGGTTCCCACCTCCACAAAAGCAGAGAGATGTTAGAATTTTCCAAGGGTTAGCTAGATTCTATTGAAGGTTTATAAGAGAATTCAGCAAGTTAACTTCTCCTTTATTTGGGTTGTTGTCCAAAGACTCTGAGTTTGTATGGTCAAAAAGTTGTCAAGAGGCCCTAGACACCTTGAAGGACAAGTTAACCACTGCAACGATTCTCTGAGGCTCAAATTGGGCCCTTCCTTTTCATATACATGATGATGTGTCACACAAATCCATAAGAGCAGCTCTAAGCTTGATAGATGAAAAATTACCTTATGCCCTTTACTTATCAGTAAGAAACTGTCAAAGGCTGAATTGAATTACACAGTGACTGAAAAGGAGCTCCTGGCTATTGTTCATTTATTGAACAAATGTAGGAATTACATTATAGGTTATCAAACATTTATACATACTAACTTTGTCACAATCAAATATTTAATGAATAAAACTGATGTGAATGTCTGAATTATTAGATGGTTACTTTTATTACAACAGTTTGATCTAAGTATTGTTGATAAGCCTAGCAAGGAAAATGTTGCTGCATTTTTTTTGTCTAGATTAAATTTGCTTGTAGGTGGGGCAGGAATGGTTGATGATCAGTTACTGGATGAACACTTATTCACCATTTCAGTTCTCTCTCCATGGTTTTCTAACATAGCAAACTATTTGGTATCTACACAATTGCCACCAAACTTGTCCTCGAAAGAAAAAAGCAAGATTGTGAGGAAGAGCACCCCATTCACTTGGATTGGGGGTAACCTCTTCCAACTAGGCATCAAATTCTAAGAAGATGTGTCATGGAGGAGGAAGTCTTTGACATCCTTTTGACCTATCATGATGGGCCCTGTGGGGATCATTTTGCAGCAAAGTGTAAAAAATTCAAGGTTTTACAAGATGGTTATTATTGCCCACTCTTCATGAGGATGTGAAAAGATATACTAGTCAGTTTGATCGGTGCCAAAGGATGGGAAAGCCTACTCCAAGGGATGAAATGCGTCTGCAACCGTAAGTGACTTTTGAGCCATTTGACAGGTGGGGCATGGATTTCATTGGGGCTATTGACCCTCCTTGCAAGAAAAAGCAATATATCATTATGTGCACTGACTATCTAACGAAGTGGGAGAAACAAAGGAAATCAAGGCAAAAAAGAGGAGAAGGTGGTTGAGTTCTTAAGGGAGAATGTATTCTACATGTTTGGGTACCCTAGAGAACTTGTCACTAATCAAGGCAGCCAATTTACCTCCAACATGATTGAAGAAATGTTAAGCCATCACAAGATTAAGCATGGAACATCCACTCTCTATCACCCACCAGCTAATGAGAAAGTGTAAGTGACCAACTAAGTGCTGGAGGGCATTCTAACCAAAGTTGTTAGCAACAGTAGAAACGATTGGGCAGATAGACTAGTTGAGGCCACTTGGGCCTGTAATACCACCACTTGACTCACCCCCTATGAGTTGATCTATAGGAAAAAGGCCCTGATGTCCATTGAATTTCAGTACAATACATCGAGGATGGTAGCCAACTAGATCTAGATCTCAAGTGCACAAAAAGAGAGATTTCTCCAGCAGAATGGTTTAGATGAGTTCAGAATGCACAACCTCCTACACATAGATGTAACTCAAATTCATAGGAAGATCTGGGTTGACAAGAACATCAAGAACAAGAAATTTCAAGAAGGTGATTGGGATTTATTATATGATTCCGAATATAACTACTTTAAAGGTAAGTTAAGGACTAGATGGTTAGGGCCTTATGTCGTAGAGAAATGTCATGATAATGTTTTAGTGCAGATCATAACCAGAGATGCATAAGCCATTCCTTTACTTGTTAATGAGCACAGGTTGAAAGTTTACAAAAGGCCATTGTCAAAGAAAGAGTTCATTGATGGTATCAACAAAACAATGATGGTGGTGGATCAAGTCTCAACTCTTACGTCATCAAGTCACTGAGAAAAATAAACAAAAAAGAAAAAATAAGGAGACTAAGGTAAAAACCTCCATGAGGCACTTGAGTCACACTGTTGGGTTGAAAACCTCTTGAGGCGGCCCAATGGTGTCAAAAAAATGAGAGAGAAATAAAAATATTTATGTGTGAAAAGCTCTGTTGAGGCGTCCAGGGAGAACAACTAGGATGAAAACCTCTTGGAGGTAGACTAGTTGTTTAAAAAAAAAAAAGAGAAAAGAAAAATGATGAAAATATTTTTTGTAGGTTAGCGGGAGGACGATCAAAGTAGCAATGGAGAATCAAAAGGGACCTATTCAACTCACGTTTTTAGTTCTCCATTCATTATGATTCATCATTCCACCATTACTTTCATTTTTTTCACTCATTTGCCTCAACTTACAAGGGTTCTATGATTTCTACTAGATTCCCTATAAACCTACAGGATCCCCTAAAAACCTACTGGATGATCATGCAGGAATTACAGTGGCTTGGGAATCCTAAAGGAGGTAACCCTAGGGAAAGGAAATGACATAGCCATGTAAAAAAAAAAAAAAAAAAAAAAATTCTACATCACCATCTCATTATCCACCACGATCACCCTGCATTCATCAGTAAAAAAAAAAAAAAAAAAAAAAACAATTTTCAAAAAATTTACAGTTTCCAAGAAAAAAAACACAGAGAAAAAAATATGAGACAGAGAGAAAGGGGACAACACCTGAGGGTTATTTTTCATCATTACCACACCCCTAGACCTCCTCTATGTCAATACTCATCATCCCCAAGACCTAGCAGTAGAATATGATTAAAAATTTTGAGGGAGAACCAGCTATTGGACATCCTATAGGTAATCTTGTAGTAGCCTATCCCACAAAACAAAAATAATAGGTTGCAACAAGTCAAGCATGAAGATCTAATGGTAGAAGAGGCTCCTCCAGAGCCTAGCAACAACAACAACAGTATCATCATCATCAACACTAGGTACCTGCATAGCAAAGAAAATCATCAAACGACAATAGAAAAAAAGGAGAAATCAGATGTAGCCAACACACAACAAAATCCTCATTTCTTCAAAAAACTGCAGAAAGGTATTGTTACCACAAGTAAGTATCTCTCTTCCACTCTCTCATTTGCATAATGTAATCAAAAGCTGTAAAAATTGTGAACGAGTTGGTTTATAAGAGAAAGGTGGCCAGTTAACTTGGCCACCTTCTTTTAGTCAATGAGGGCAAAAAAGTTAGTCCTCACACACACGGCACGAGTCAAGTAAAAGAAAAGGAGGAAGAGGTCGAAAGGAGTTAAGTCTATAGATGCCCAAAGTGGGGGTTGATTACAAAGTGAGGGGAATGATGATATGGTAATGGGACCAACGATCAAAAAATAAATATTCATACCTCAGCTGCCAACGCACCACCTCAACTGAATCAATCATAAGAGGAAACAAACATGGATCACCATGCATAGATGCCTTCGAATTCTCAAGGCTCACACTACATAATTCTCTCTCGGCCCTCCAATAGCCTACAGGAGAGGAAAAATTCATTTTTTTCCTGCGCAGGATCTCCTACAGGATCATACAGGAAATCCTACAGGATCCCACGAGAATCCTACGAGATACAGTGAAGCAATCTACAAGATTGGAAGTGACCAATTTCAGAGGAGGAGACAGGGGTTGGCTACATCAACCATTGCAAGGAGGTAAGCTCTACATTTCCTCCTATTTTTCCAAGTAAAAGGAACAAAAATCTTCTAGTTTATTGAAATTGATTGCAGTATAAGGGAATTATATCCACAAAAATTTCAGTTCAATTTCCTCCTTCATTAAAATTTTGTATCAAACATATCTTCTCCTCCATTCATCAAACAAAATGATAGGGGGGTTCAATAGAAGGGAGCCCATAAACATTGTGAGGATACACCAACACCCTCCTGTGCTAGAAATATTCACAAGGCATAGTTGGATGCGGTACTTTGAGAAATTGAGAGTGTATGATGATGAATTAGCTAGAAATTTTTTCTCTCTTCGTCATTCCACTAACTAGGACCCATGCCACTGCTGTCATGAGAGGCCTCTTCATAGAGCTCACCCCTGAACTCATAAGAGGAATTGCCACACTTCACTTACAAGTGCCTTGGATAAAGCAAGACAAGGGAAATAGCAAAACTACAAAGAAGAAATTCCTTCTAGAGGGAGAGGAGGCCATTGTAAGACAAGAATGGAGTGAGAAGAGCAAGCCTACCATACCCCTAGAATGAAATAAACTACCAGCTTATAAATTACATATCATGTGAAACTAGGTATATTGTGGTATATGGATACCACTTTCGGCTTCTTGAAGAATTGAGGTTTGGAGCGGATACACGTCCTCACCACATACTCAACATACCCTAATTCCTTCTTCAACCCCTGATATATATGATAATAAAAGTGAAGGAAGGAAACTACCATTAGCTAGCCCATCACGGGTTAATTAGAGTCATCATAGATGATTCCCTCCACAACCTTAGAATTCCTGTCACATGGGCAATTTTTAGACACATCCATACAACCCTCGAATATTACAAGAGCATTACTGCCAGTGAAAGGGATGAAGAAGAGACTGAAATAGTTGAAGAATAAGTAGAGAGGGATGAAGAGGAAACATATGAGAGAGAAGAGGGAGAGAAAGAGAAGGAAAGTGGTGGAGAAACAAAGGAAGATGCCAAGGAGGAAACTAATGAACAAGCTAAGGATCTAGAGGGAGAATAAGATGAGAAGGGGAAAAATGAATAGGGGAATCAAAAAGGGGAGGCAAAAGACAAGGAGGAATCACCTAGGCTGTCTCCAGAACCCGTTGAGGCAGAGGCAACAGCTGCCTTTAGCACCCCTATCAAACAAAATGGAAAAAGATAGAGACAAACTCCACTGTACTTCAAAACAAGAAAAAGTACAAGAATAAGGTATGGAAAAACTCAAACTCCCACCAAGGTTCCAATTATTATTGAGGACTCGCATAAATAGGAGGAGAAGATGGCTCCTCTTGTACAAACTCAAGGAGAGGGATCCTCAAGAGAAACCTCCCCTAAGTCTCCTATCACTTATGTGAGAAGGCATGTGACTAGGTCTACCTCATCCAAAGGAAAAGACATCCTACAGGATACACAACAAGACCTACAGGAAATAGACGAAATCCTAGAGGAAACTCTGCTAAGCCTATAGGAAACTAAAAAATTGCATAAGGAAGAGAGTATGCAACAAGAAACAAGGAAGGAGAACCTAGAGCTAAAGGAACCTAGTCCTGAACCTAACCATGAGTCCTACTATAGATTTATTGAAAGGAGTAGGGTCATTCCACAAAAAGTTTCCAAGCCATTATTCTTTGAGCTTGAGAAAGAAAGAGCAAGAACGCATAGATGGATATAGATTGCCAAGTCCAATGGAGTGGAGGACATAGGTCACATGGAGGAAAAGCTCAAGGAAATGGGAAAATAACTAAGCAGCTTGGGGGATAGAGAGGCCATAATGAAAACTCAGTTGGAGGCATAAAATGCATGGTTGAAAGGATAACTGCAAGAAAAAGAGAATCAATTAGCAACCGTGGCCGGTATATATTTAAAGGAAATCCAGTGAAGGATTATGCATTATACCTTAATTAATAGTGACTGCAGTTCCAAATCAAGACCCTAGTATAGAGAGGCACTATACCATTCCAAGATTATAAACAGTTCATTAATCTTTGTGACAAAAGCACATTGGAGGACAGGGCTAAGATGTTTGAATTCTACTTGCATAATATGGCCCTAATAGATCTGAATATATGGGACCCTAATGTAAAACTAGGGATCTGCAGTTGATGTCTTTGGCATCCTGGATGAAATATGAGGAAGCAAGGGCTTCATAAATGAAGAAGATATTGGCAAGGGAAAAACATAGCCTCTCATGATAAGAGTTGAGTAGTCAAATCCAATGGTCGTCATCAACACACATAATTTAATTGCAAATGATCCTCAACTTGCACCCAGGTATCTTGCTACCCAAAAGTAAGAAATTACATATTTTGAAGATATGTTCAGGCCATTAAGGGATGAAAACATGCAACCTTGCCAAAGGAGATGGAAAACATTTCCATATAGTTTGAAAATCAGAGAGTGCCATTCTCCTCAAAGAATGAGAGAAGAACTAAGAATGACACCCATGTATAAGAAAGCCATCCAAAGGCTCAAAATCAATTGGATTGGCTTGAGACTCAGTCCACCACTACTCTTGGGGATGTTAGAAATAAGGAAGGAAGAGGAAGAAAGAAATCAGTGGGAGGAGATAGAAAGGAAGGCATGATTCTATGCATAAGAACAAGAGACCACAACAGAAGCATGGGATGTTAGGGAGGCCACCGGGGCTATGAAAGATATGGATATTGATTTAGTTGCTCAGAAGATGAGAAACACTTTCAATAGGGGAGTGATGATAAGCCTCATCATTAGGTAACTATATTGACCTTAATTGATGTCCTCGCTTAGTCAAATAAACTCTTCTCACAATTTATTACATGTTTTGATTATATTTTGTTTAATGAAACGAGTCAAGGTCAGATATTATGCCTAGTGGACCAATGCGCATTGAATGCAGGTTTGTGAGAGAAAATCAGGGAATTTTGGCGAAATTAAAGGCTGAAACTGGAACATGACAAGGAAGAGAGATTGTGGGAGGTAAATTCTCCTCATTTACTCCTCCCTCATTTGAATGTTCCTCCATCAATCACACTAGCTCAGAGTACAAGGAGTGAAGTCATGAAGATCAAAAGGTAGTCGAACAAGTCAAAGTCAAAGAGTTAGTTTATATCAAGTTTTGGAGCCGAGCCTCCCTAGATTTAAGGAAGTCGTTGAGGACTTAAATTGTATAAATAAATAGGCCTAGAGTCTCATTAGGATTTGAAATTTTGTTGTAAAAACACTACTTATTTTTGAGCTCCAAACTTGTGCAAGACATTGCTATGTAAATTTATGCTTTGATAATGAGAATGATATTTTTCTTGATCCAGCACTGAGTTAACTCAGAATGCTGAATCTCTTGGGTTAAGGCCCAACCCTAGCAGCAAAGGTTTCTCTTCTTGTATTTGTATGCTTAGATTAATTTCATAGATTCATGGTTAAATTATTCTTAGAAGTATCTCATTGCAAGTAGTATAGATTTGATTAGTTTGTTCATTAGTTTACTTCCATTTGTGCTTCACTTCAACAGTAGTTAGAAGGGATAACAAGGAACACCAAAAAGTTGTCAATAGGTTTTTTGGCCTCATTTCTTCCTTCGGGGATCATGATTTGAGGAAAGGACCGCTATGCAGCCCCAGAAAAGATATAATTCTAATTTCTCATAGAATTTAGAGTTTATTGTGCTTAAACCAGCATTTGACCAGTTTTTAAGTGTAGAATTTAGCTACCATTTCTTCCATATTCATTCTTACAATAGATATCATCAATAGTTTCATCTTATTCTGCAAATCTACCTCATGCATGAAGTAGACAACTAGCTCATTAAACTATGTTTTTCTAGCTTATTGAAATCCTTCTTATTTACATGATTTTTGGAAAATATCATTGTTTGATGCAGTGCAGGTGTTTCATAAGAAAAGAGAGATCTCATAGTCAGAAACCTTCTCCCAACATCATCCATCCATGATCATTCCTTGCTTTCACTAAGACCCTCACCAATTTCATCATTTTTCAAGGAAACTCCTCCAAGCATGTTGAGAAATTCCAACCATTTCCCAACGTTGATTTTGAGTTCTGAGTGATCCTAGGGATTTTCTCACTTCATTCCATCCATCAACCACCTTCCCTAAGCTTTCCATCACCTCCAAAACCCATCGTTTCTCTCTTATTTGTATCCTGTGTAAATACAGGGAATTTTGTAGGTGTTTAGGACATCCTATAGGTGTTCCCGTAGTGGTCTGTTTTGAGGCCGAATTGAGGAAAACCTTTAGGAAGCTAGAAATTGTCACGTAAGGGTCCTCCAAACCTTCCAACCATCCTCTAGTATCCCTAAGCCACCTGCCACATCACCAAGAGAGATTAGCTTTCACACTTCTCCATAAAAAGGGTAAGAGAGAAAAAGAAAAAAATAGATTTGTTGTAGCCATTTACATGCACAATAGTAGAATGTTGATGCTTCGAATTTACATGCTTAAGACAGTTGAATTTCATACATGTTAATCTCGCATTCCTTCTGAAACATAGTCTCTTAGCAATTAGGTAGGAAATGGTGTGTTTTCACATTGTATTTCAATCTTTTTCCTTACTGCAATATACAAAATTTCTCTTAGAGTAGATTTCTCTTTCCCTCATCAGTAACCAAGCTTCTTCTGAATCCATAGAAGACTGGCTTGAAAAGTCGTACTAGTCTCTCACCAGCATTACAGTGGCAAAAAATAGAGCCATCACTTTTACTTGTTTATACAACATTGTCACCTCCAAGTTTGTACGAACCCTAGGTTGATAAAGTAAAGTTGGTAGCCCCAAGAGTTGCAGCATTCTTGCTACAATACTAGTGCTCACCATCCAACACAAAAGATAAATACTCCATGTTAAAAGAGGGAGTTACAACTCTAGATAGCATTCATCAGTGGACATTCAAATATCTAGAGGAACTGATGGTTATTCGAAGAAAATATTGGATGACTACCAGAATGATAATTTTAAACTACACATTAAGTTCTTACTTCTTACAGGCATCTTCTAAGTGGTTTGGAGTGAGTGATTGAAAACCATGGGGTTCCTTCTATTAGGGCAGTTTAACAAGTAAGGAAGTAGGACGACATCCTATAGGAGGTTCACACATTTATTGACACACTGAGGCAAGCTTCCAACTTAAATGGTTTGCAAGTTACAAAGTAAAACATCACATGGTGCATAGTGGAATTGGTGAGGATGTACACGAAGCTAATGACTCTCACCAATCAGATCAATGTCAAAAGAAGATCCCTCATTTCATACACCCTTGAATGTCTACATAGGCATGAAAAGGATTAGCCAAAGATAGCTGCAATAACTATCAAATACAATCTTTGGCACACTTACCTTGTGGCGAAGCTACAGTTAGATGTTCTAGAATTACCTATTATCAAATTTATAGGATATAAATTAACTTATTTTGTTGAGAATATCAAGATAAGATAGAGTAGAGAAAAATAGGAATTCAAAGAGTAAGGAGGAAGTTTAAAATTCATAAGGAAGTGTAAAGGTCATGAGGAAGTCTAAGAGTCAAGGATAGACCAAAATTAACCCTGTTTTTGGTAAATGCACCCACATGGCATATTGTAATGGAATTTTGGCTTTGCACTTATTTTGGTACCTATTGTTTTGAGAACTTCATCTCTTCTAATAAATGCAAGGGGTAATAGTTGAATTCCACTACTGGATTGGATGAACACTTTGTATCATGATTCCATGAATATTATCAACTTGATGAATTGGAGGTTCCTACCAGTTTTTGTGTACATCTCCTCATGTATCTCCCTATGCTATTAGTTTCCTTTGCAACACATGATGCTATATGATATGTTGAACATGTGCTTATGTTGATAAATGGGTTTATTTATATTAACATGATGCTATTATAGATTGTGCACTCACTTGTGTTTGTAAATTCTTAACCATCTTGAACACATTCTTGGTTGTTATGTTTATTCATTAGATATTTGTGGTCTTATTTGAAGTTTTGCTAATGATGCTTTACTTAATATTCATTCTTTTGAGCTACAATATTACTATTTATGGTATCTATTTTATGAAGTATTCATGAGTTGCTCACTCGTGTTTTTTGAAGTTTATACATTATGTTTAGCCATATTCCTTTTCTCATGTGAATCCAACTTCAACGAATTATACGACAGTCGATCCTACATACCGGATGGGATCCCTAAACCAAACAATTTAGAGTCTAATTTGGATTCTACATCGGGGAGTTCCCTAGCTATTGGCAGTAAATTCTAGCCCAAAATTAGGTTTATTTTGAGTTTTGGATGGGCCTATTTCCATAATATTGGCATGATCTAGGTTGGAGTTATTAGAGCACAACTTAACCTTTGAATTGTTATCAAGTTTCTCTAAGGATTCTTCCACTAGCTCATCAATTTTCATGGCAATAGGATCGTGATTCTACAAGAAGTGATCAATAAGCTCATCCCCATCTAGTTTCCTTCTTCCTATAACAGTGTCTAATTCACAAACTGGGTAGAGGGATGGATGATAAATGTCTTATTCTTCCTCCTCCTCTAACCATAGGGGTAAATCATGCTCAATAGAGGGTTGAGTAGGGGGATATTATACGAGCTGCTTTCAGAGATTATTATTCTTAATGGTCATGTTCCGAGCCCTACAACTAATGTAAGCATTAGTAGTGACTAACAATGTCTCTCTGGAATGAGAAGGTAACCATTAAAATTGGTTTCTCATTGGAGAACAAGGAAATCTGTGAGAAATTTCCCGAAGTCATTGGAGACCATCACATCCTTAATAACTCCATCAAGGGATACTCTAGATATATCTACAAGCTACAACACTATAGTCGTCCTTGTCAAGCCTCCTTGGAGGTTGTTGTTTAGCGTGGCTTCCTTGCTGATGAAATTTGTTGCAACCCCCAGGTCACTCAAGGTGTTGGGGACTACAATTTGCTTAATGTGTGCATATACTATTAGGATACCAATGTCCAAGTACTTTGGGGAGACTACCATCCCCAACATTAGTCCAAATAACTGGCCAAAAATATTGAGAGTAGGGGCATCCTTTTTTCTTCTCTTAAGCTTCTTGAAACATTCTTCCATAATAAGCTTGTTGTAAATTGGGACATATTTGATGGCCTGGAGAAGCGGTATCTTAACACCCAAGCTCTTCAATTCTCTTGGAAGTTTAGCATCTACTAGGGTTTGTCATTTAGGTTGGACAAAAATTTTAGGATAGTGAGCTATATTAGATTGAGGAGTAATGTCCTCCTTCTCTTCTTCAAGATCATCAGGTGGAGAAGATGAGAGAAAATTTCAAAGTACCTTCCTAGACCTAAGGTTGATCTCTTGGATTTCCACAACATAAGAACGATAGGATGTTTCCCCACTATAGACCTATTGTGACTATTTATTTTTCAAGTTGAATTGGGTTGGTCAAGCATTTGAGGTTGCTTAAGTGGGTTATTGTGAGGTAGTTGTCGTTGAAGTCAAGGAGGAGGCATTAAGGCTGGAGGTTGGGCTTCTTGATTCCTACATCCTTGTGAAGGTCTTCCCCATAAAGGAGGTTGAGGTTGATAAGTATGGAAATATGGATTGACACGCTGAGGAGGGTACTGAGGAGTATAGGACCAAATGTGAGGGCACGGGCCAGGATGAGTGAGCTAGAGGATTACAAGGCTAGAAGGGTGTATTATTATTTAAATTGAAAGAAGGCTATTGTGCACCCTGGAAACCTTGTTGGTATGGGTGAGGGCCTTTTGGCCTCCTTTGGTTGATGAATTAAAGCTTCTATAAGCCATTATTTTCCCCATTGTATAAAATCTTAAGCCCTAAAAGAGGGGAATTTTTCTATTGCATGGTTCTCATCACAAATAGAGAAGACCTCTATGGCATTCATTAGACACTAATTTTTTGGGTGCCTCTTGGTGCATATGGGGAAAAATATAGGTAATGCCTTTTTGCTTCCTCTTCCTTCCTCTTGATCTGCATAGTATCCACTTGTAAGGAAAAAGTGTACAAGATCTCACTCTTGAAGTCGTTTGGTATAATCCCTATATCTTCTTTGATGGTCAAGGTGGATAGAGAAGAGTTGACCAAGCCTTGACTCGACCTACCTCTCTTTCTTGCAGCCCGAGAATGATTCTTCAATACTTTCTTGATACCATCATAGGTTAGGTGGTAAATATCTCCAGTAGAAAACATATTGAAGGTTTGCATTAAATCCTCCCTAATCCCATGGAGAAGTACATTCTTGAGAGATTTAGCATCAAAGGTATAGTTAGCCATTCTCTAGTTAAGTTGGAACCTTTTGTGATAATATCCTAAGGACTAATTTTTCCCTACAACCATGCTAAAGATCACTTCCTTTGCCTCCTTAGACCTAAAATAATCTTTGTACTTCTCACTAAAGTCTTGCTCCATTTGTTCCTAAGAAGTGATGATGCTGTGAGGTAGGCCCATGAACCAGCGTGAGGTTGCATCCTTGAGGTTGGAGGGGAACAACTTCAACTTATGTTCATTAGAAATATAATCATAGTTCTTACAAACTACAACAAATTTGAACATGAATGTGTTAGGGTTCTTAGAGGCTAGGCCATTTAAATGCAGAAGGGGAGTAGGGCTTATATTATTTATCTTGTACCCCTATTTGTGTAAGCTTGCATATTAGAGAGCTCATTCTAACTACCCTCAACCATGTTTTGGATAGGTGATATAGGTTATTCCTACCCTATGGGTTCTTCAAATATTTATTGTTTCTCACCTAAAGGATTCTCTAACTCCCACGTTGTTAATGTGGGAACTTCACAATCACCAAAGAACATGGTTTTTTAATTGCTTGAAGGGGTGGGGGTTTTTGGTAGAAATTTCCCTTGATTATCCTTAATCCTATGAGGAATGAGAAAATTTGTGCTTTTTCTATTCTCCTCTTTTTTTGTTTTTCAAATTTTTCTTAAATCGATCAATATTCGTGCAAAGCAATAGAAAGATGAAAAATAAAGGAAATTTCTAAGAAGAAACAACAATTACTTGGAAACTTCCTTAGAAACGATGCCAAAAACTGATGAGTCCCAGTATTGAAAAGAGAGTTTTACAACTCCCAAGGCTACAACATTATTTATCAACCTAGGTTTAGTACAAACTTAAGTGGTGACAATGCTATATGCACAATAGGTTAAGTTCTACTCATGCCGACATTAAGTAATGGACTGGACCAAGACATACAAAGACCACTCTATTAGATGAATCAAGGAATGAAATTGCATAAAAGGAGATTTCTATTCTAGTTGCAGAAATGGAAATATTATTCTACTAGCAAAAGGAATGAAGATGCTAGTTGTTAAAATCTAAATGCTAACCCTTGTTGCAGGAACGTAAAATCAATATTACTAGTATATATGGAAGCATTAATGTATTTGCAAAATGTAAATTCTATGCTACTTGCAAGAATGGAAACACTAATCTAATTCTAGAATGTAAAGGTCGCATTGAAAAGGAAACCTAACCTATGAAATGGAAATAATAATGCTTTGAAATTGAAACCTTAGAAGAAGCATTAATCTAAGAGAAAAAATCGTTGTATATCTTGCATAAATGAATTAGCATGAATTAAACCCTTAATAGTTGTGTTAAAAAAGGATTATCTTTAGTGACAAAGTTCCTTAGGAATTTCATGAGGCAATCAAGAAAATAATCACTATATCTTTAAATTCACAAAACTAACAGCTAGCCCTAATTGAAAAAAAGTGTCACAATGAAGAAATGACAAATCCTATGTGTTATTTTGTCTCCCTCAATCATGATTTTGGAGCCTACGAGAAAATATTTAAGGCTAAGAGGGAAAAAAACAAGATTTTGGAATGAATCTGATCGAGTTTACATGGTGCTATAGGATGCTACATAATTGCTACAAGATTTCCCTGTTTTGCTACAAAAATAGATCTGTGAGCATTATGAGAGTGGAAATGGTGATCGAAATATGGGAAAGGGTAGATTAAGGTATATGAAGGATGTATCAATCCTTTTAAAATCTTCACACTTCTTAGAGGCCCATCTCTCACAAACGAAAATGTACACAGTGTCCTTCAATGACGTAGAAATGTACTTTTGGTGGTAGATAATTGAGTGTGTTGTGAGGTTAGGAGAGAGAGGCTAATGGTGGTAAGAGGAATGTGGGATGATTATACCAACCTTGCAAGAAAATAGTAGTACCTGGACACCACACAAATAATACTTTTGCAACTTAAAAAAAATGCCAAACTAATAACCAAATTGCATCAACATGGAACTTAAACAAGAAAGGATGAGTTACATTTTATGAAACTAAGTAAGAGTTGATTTTTTTTGCATAAAAATACAATCTAGCGTATAGCATGAATATTACCTACATCCATTAAAGCTTGAAGAAGACTATGATTTAATTTCTATGTATGCAAAAAATTGAGTATGTAAAAGAGCATTGGTTGAGCATCTGACAATTACAAAGGAAAGTACAATATGTTTTTGGCTTTTAAGTGCATATTCCTCAACCATGCTTCCCATGAGAGATGTGGTAGATAGACTTCCATCTACAACATTTATATTCACACTTCTATCAAGAAAGAAAAGAGATGTAGCTATGAAAGGTAATGTATGGATAAAATACAAAAAGAGAGACTAGAGCCTTTGGGTCGGGCACTAACCTAAGTGGACTCAACCCTCTCAAACAAAATCAAATGGTAGATAATAGTACTATTTTCATTGATATAAAACAGAGTTAAAGTACATCATGTAAACGAATTGAAATGACAATCTTAAGCTCCTAGCTCTTAGTAGCTCCTACCTACTCCAAATGTTCGAATCTTATTGAGCCCATAGGCTTGCCTATTTATACAAAAATGATTGAGGCGCAACTTCCTTTGAAAGAGGACTTATTCTCTCCAAAATCTTTAAAAAAGTGGATCTAGCACCCTTAGATCCTCACAATTCCTTGTGCGCATTGACTGCTAGCAAACCTTTGAGCACTAGGTGAGTGACTTTAGGGATCAAGTCAAGTTGCACATGATTAAATGTAGGGGAAAATTGTCCTACATATCCTCTAGTTGCGTCCAATGTAAGTATACATGGTAAATGCACTCAAAAGTACTCTTTTACTAGATATTAATCATATTAGGCCATGAAGTACGACAAACATCCTTTCATCTCCATATTAAGCACATTATAGTAAAAAATATGTTCATAAATGTGAGAAAAGAAAAAATTATAGGCTAGAGAATGGAAAAATGGGCCTTATACCTATTAGTGAGGCACATCACCTTATCTCTCAAAATCACAAAAAGCTAGAGACATGAAAGGTTCCTTCATCTCGTCAAACAACCCCTTCACTAAACCTCTATTGTCATTCCATCACATATGCACAAGTAGGCTAAATGATTCATAGATCAATCATTCAGGAAAGATTGTGCTACAATCTCTATGTTGATCTATTCTTCTTAATCTTCCTTCCCCACTTCCTAATTAAAGAAAGAATGTTAGGAAATAGCAGCCCAAGATATCCATACCTAATCTAGGTGGCAAGAAATTAAATAAATGGACCTCGGCTACTATTATGCTTTCCTTTACTTCCATGTTGAGCTTAATCTTGTTGTTAGCTCAACAAAGCTCTTATTTGTGTCTCTTGTCATCGTGGAAACAAATAGTTTTGGTCTCTATTTTTTTACTGACTCTCCAATTTTGCAAATTCTTAACTCTCTACATTAAACCCTTTGGTGAGATTTCCAATATCCAGGGCTCTCTTTATTACACCCTCTAGTAAGATTTCGAATATAACGAGAGAGAGGGGAATTTTGAAAAAGTAATATAAATATTTTTTTATTGAAATAAAAAAATAACTTATCGATATATAAATATGAATATACATATACACAACATCTGCCTACTAATACACAACATCTGCCTACTAATACTACTTTCCTCAAACTCTAAATTCTATTAACATCAATATAAATTTAGGTGTAAGATCACCATAAGATGATTTACATAACGTCATGGTTGTGTAACAGTTGATTGCTACAGTCGATTCCTCCACTTCTGAACCAAAATTGTTTGTTGATGCATCCGTGCCAAAGTCTCACTCAGATATGGGGTATGCTAATCACCGATTCTTTTTTCTGTCTATCTTTCTCCTATTTTAGAAGTAATTTGAGAACTATATTGACAGATTTCCTTATTATAATATATGACAGCAGCGAAGATGGCGACAACTTCTCCAGCGAGCAACAGAAATGCAGTAGAACTAGTTTGTTATATAAGTAACAGAATCTCTTATTCTCTATCTATCTACTATTTATTGCTGCTGCTACAACGATTTCAGTTAAAACAAGGGAGCTACTGCCGTAGCGGTAGTCCCTGCCCGGGGGTGCAAATTCCAGTCGAGATGCAAGTGTGAATGCAGTTGCCATCAGAACAACCATGCAGATCCCAGTTATACCTTCTGGTCCTTTGACCATATCTACAAACAACAAAAGAAAGAAAAACAAATAAACAATAAACCAAAAAAAAGACTACAGAAACAAACTGATCAAAATATACTATCAACAATTACTTTGGCGTAATTACTTATAGCATATTCACTAGAAATATAAACAATTACTTTGGCGTAATTACCTATAGCATATTCACTGGAAATATAAACAATTACTAGAAAGAAATTTTGATAGACCTGCCATTCGAGATAATTACCGGGAAAAAAATGAAAAGTGAAATGACCATACAGAAACAAACTGATCAAAATATACCGTCAACAATGAAGCCCTGTAGATGAAAAGAGCACAAACTAATCAATATATATTCGTCGAAGTTCAACATATAAATAGAAAAAGGCATAAAAACCAAAGAAATAACTATACAACTCGGTTCTTAATCATAAGTTCATAAATTAACTTCATGAAAAAAAAACATTAAAAATCTAGAGATAAATTTAATAGTGCTTCTTTAGATGAAACGTTTTCATAGATCTCCTTGAACAGAGCTTTACCTTTTCGACCACCAGAAAATGGCTTTTTGAGAGTTCCGTTGCACTGGAGATTTGTTGTCTATACAATTTTGTTTAAAGGCCAGAACTGATTTAACGCTACACGGTTTGCCTATGCCAGTGTAGCGCATGGTTTTTTCATCTTACTGCCAAACCTGGTATGACTTGATTTTGTATTGGGTAAATCTGATTCACCAATTTTCCTCATCTTCAAGAATAAAGGAAATTGAAAAGAAATATTATTTTCAATTCAAGTTGTGCATTCAGAATAGTGCTTTGCTGTTTGTCGTAAAATACCATGTAAGGGCCAATAGCAAATTCTGAGAGATTGTAATTTTAGCTCTTAAGTATATGGCAATCCCAACATAACATTACTAACTGAGTTCCCACAACGCTGAGTTGTCATGCGTAAGTTAGGGAAATAGAATGAAACTGTAATAGAAAAGAATCAATCTTATGCGTAAGTTAGGGCAATAGAATGAAACTGTAATAGAAGAGAATCAATCTTTTCCTTTATTGGGCACGCACCCCTTGATCCTCACCAACACTCTGTTCGATCATAGTAAATCTAGCCTGCGAGTTCAAGAGATCGGCTATTCTCATGGTTCTTTGTGCAATGGGAGCATTGGAAGGGGCGTACAAACCACACCGAAAAGGGCATATAAACCACACCAAAGAACAAGGAACAAAATTATTTGATGTTCAGAACCAGGGAAAACAGAAATTGTTCTGTGGAGGCTGCTATGGCTAAAAACAGAAATTGTTCTGTGGAGGCTGCTATGGCTAAAAACAGAAATTGTTCTGTGGAGGCTGCTATGGCTAATTAATTGTGGCTATCTCTATCATGAAAAACACAAAAAAGTATCATGAAAAACACAAAAAAGGAAGTGGACTTGATGATTGGACTCGTTGATCCCAGAACCAAAGCAAAGAGATATCGAGTACCAAACCTGTTGATCCTAGACCAAGATGCCCAGAAAAAACAAATGCTCTTGTTCGCCGGAGAAAATTCAAAAGAAAATCCGGGCGGGAGGGCCGGAAAAAGGTAGAGGATTCCAGACGGGAAAGCCAGAGGAGATAGAGATGAAAAAACCAGAGCCTGGAAAGATGCTATTCCGAAGGCTAGGATTGACAGACAAAACAACAGCAATATATGTGAAAGATACACCACCAGCAATTTTAAAACGAATGTCCGAGCAAGAACTATAGATGAAAAAGATTGACTTTAGTTTGCTGAGAAGGGAAAGCCACATTTTTCCAGAGAGTCAAAAGTTGTATGCCATACACAGAACCCCGGGAGACAAAAAAACCCAGAAACGATTCTTCTGCCCAAATCCTACGACCAGCCCCAGGAAAAATGAACCTCTATCCTAGCAAGCATCTCCATACAATATATGCGAGGAGGAGACCCATGAAACTTATAATCAGTAAATTCAGAAATCTAAAGACTGCCAGAGTAAAGCTTAGCCACCCAGAAATTAAATTGCACGACATTGATGACCATGAGAAATCATGGGATACCATTTGACCAGATAATAAAAGCAAGCTAAGCAATAAATCTCATGATATGAGACTAGCAGATTTAAAAAGC
Source organism: Pinus taeda (assembly GCA_000404065.3). Taxonomy (NCBI): domain Eukaryota; kingdom Viridiplantae; phylum Streptophyta; class Pinopsida; order Pinales; family Pinaceae; genus Pinus; species Pinus taeda. Next base: position 188,314 of record APFE030839141.1, read on the forward strand.
TATTTTATATAAGAAAACTGTGCTGAACCATAAGATGAGGAGAAAAACTATCATTTACTTACAAACCAGATTGCAGCTATCTAATAAACAGATTCCATTTAAACTGGTTATAGAGCGTAAAAAAACGAGATCTGATCTGATACCGGAGGGAAAAATACCACACGCCGAAGGGAAGCTGACCACCACCAGAGGGATGCCGAACCAGGAGGAAACAGAGAAAGCAAAAAGAGTGCTTGTATGATAGAGGAGTCCTGCGCCCGGGCGCAGGGAGAGGTGAAAAAAAACTGAAGCCAAGTAGGGAAGCCATAATATAAGGAGAAAAACCCCCGGAGCTGGAAGCTTCAGAGGGGAACAGATGCCTTCCATGCTGCGCATTGCATGCAGGGCAGGGAATAGAAACACGTTATCCGGAAAATAGCACCAGTTTCAGGATCTGTCAAAAAATTTAATATAAATAATGTCAAATAAGCCATATTTATCTCATAATTGTTATGTCTGTGGATTTATTTACTGTATTCCCCTATCAAAACACTAATCATATAAAAACGGTTATGATATACCTCTCTAGATTTGAAGAGGCCACACAGGTCAGTAAGGGCAAAGGAGCCCACTCTTATGGCAGCCACAGGATTCGATCCTTGGAAGAAGTAATAACCGTTATCAGAATCCAGAGACCATGAAGAAGTAATACCCGTTATCAGAATCGAGAGGCCAGAGTGCGTGAGCCAGCAAGAGATCGAAACAGACAAGCTATCATCGAGAAAGAAGACTTTGAAGCCCATCGATTACAAAAATATAATTAAATCGAGATGTGTTTAGACGCGGAAAGGCAGTAATAAGGAAACTGCTCAGTGAATGACATGTAGAACACATAAACCAGAAAGTTAACCAGGTACGCGTGAATCGTGTCAGTGAACGATGGTGCTGCATGTCAGTGAACGATGGTGCTGCGTTTAACTTAGGATAAAAAACTTAGGCTAAATTCATTGCATGTAGGGAAGGGAGAACAGGCAGCAAAGAAAACTTAGGATAAAAAACTTAGGCTAAATTAAGTTGCGCGAAATTGAGTTGAGCGCAAGTTGAGCGCACGGAGAACTTAGGATAAATTGAGTTGAGCGCAAGTTGAGCGCACATCGGGCGACGTGAGGCCGGCAATAAAACCTCCAAACAAAAACTTTGGCTAAAATTTTTTTGCGAGGAAACTGCGCAGCGGAAACTTTGGTTAACTAGTAAATAACCGGTACATATTTGCGGTCAACGCATCAACTAATAGCCAGTTGACTGCGTATCGAACGCTAATAGTCCCAGGCAGGGACTAATAACTACACAGCGAGTAGATAAATCGTGGTTTGAGACAATCACATATTATATATTCATCGACGTTTTATAGCTCTTGTGGCACATCCAAAGGTTTTAAAACAAATATTAATCCATGCAAAGTTATATGGCATGACTGCAGAACCAAGTGGCCTTTTATACGTGAATATAATTAATTTATTTCTGAAATTGCTTTTGTTTCTTGCACTGTTGAAAATTATACTTGTATAAGATTGATCTCAGATTTGTTGTTCTTGCGGCACCTCCAATCGATGCAAAAGTTATACGACATGAAGCAGAACCAGGTTTCCCTATATATGTGAATATGACTAATTTATTTTCATATTAACCTTTTGTTTCTTGTACTTTTGTCTCTTGCATAAGATTGACACTGGCGAATTTTATTTATATTATTTTACTATTTCATCAATATAGATACATTTTAGCGAACGGATCAGATCATGTTAACAGATCATGGTTTATATATATATATATATATATATTTGAGAGTAGAGGATAAATAAATAATTTTATATATAAAAGAGTAAACATCAATAAATAAAAATATCATTTTTATCACTTATAATTAATTAATTAAATATGTTATATTTAATTTATTTTATTTTTATCAATGTACTATTATTTATTTAAATCAGAAGTGAAATGTTTTATTTATACATTACAATTTACACATTAACATTTTTCTAAATTAATAGTATTTAACTTTATTTATTATTTATTATTAATTTACGTGTCTATTTATATTATATTTTTTATTATTACTATTTTAAATACTACAAGTTAATTTTATATTAAATAAATGAGTGAATCACACACCTCTTTTATTATTTTATGAGAAATTAATTAATTTTTTTAATTATTTCTTGTTATTGAAATATTATATATATAAAATATGAACTTTATATTATATAAATTAATAGACATTGATAGTTAAATCATTTATTTTAATTATATATTCAAATATCTTTAAATATTATAAGAATTATACCTTTTTTAACACTAGAATAAAAAAATTAAGATTTTTATTTTTATTTTTAATTATTTTATTTCTGCATCTTTATTCGAGATGAACAATCTGGTTTTTCCACACCATTGATTTTTTAGAGCAGGCTAGCTTGTTCTCTTCAACCTTCATAGTTATCGACAACTAGGCTTTGGCATGACTTAGTGCAGATCAGAATCTAGCCTGGAATATGTCATTTTACTGATCCAGATTAAACGTAGAATTTATGATTCATTCTCCTTTTAGTTAAGGGCTACATTTGGAACTTTTCAAAGCTCGGTGGACTTTGAGATTATAATACTGCCAAGATCAGTAATATCTCGACTAATTTAAGGTCCTTTTATTACCAATTTAGGGTCGAAGTAGGGTTTTCGCCAAAGATCTTTTTTTTGATTCATTTTTATTTTACGTGGGAATCTCTGGATTGAGTGGTTCATTGTTGTCTTGCACGGGCAGCCTAGGATCGAGTGATATTTTCTTTTTGTTCAAAGCGAAAGTCGGTGATTTATTTTTATCTGGAGCAGGATTTGATTCTCAGTACTAAAAGCAGGATTTTTCCTATTAGGGTTTCATGCAGATTAAAAGGCTTACTGAGACTCCGTGGCTGGGTTCTAGATCTAATCTTCTGCCCTATTTCTCTGCAGCTCGGTTCTAGATCTAATCTTTTGTAGCTAGATCTAGATCTAATCTTTTACCTTATTTCTCTGCGGCTAGGTCTCAGCTCCCATGTTGTGTTTCGGCACTTTCCGTTATCTCTCATTGTGGGGTTATCAAAGGAAACAACCAATTTCATAGGCGAACCACCTATTCCATCTTCTGTGGCTAGATCTAGATCTAATCTTCTGCCTTATTTCTCTGTGGTTGGGTTCTACGGGCAAGTAAAATATGGCTCCCAGCTTCGCGAAAATAGTTGTTGGCTCAGTTCCATCTGCTTCTGGAGGGCAATCTCCTGCCCATATCATCAGTGAAGCCCCAACTCCCACTGTCTAGGTGGTCCAAGTGTCACTCGATGAGGCTTTGAAGTTTTCTGAAAGTGCCCTAATCTACCAGTTCAATGGTTTTTGGCCACGGCTGACAGCTCCCCACAATTGGATTTGGGAGGTATGGAAGCCTGTCATTTATGAATAATATCTACCCCTGTGCTAGGGGTCTTTTATAGTAGATTTTGAAAATCTTAAAAGCAGAGAATGTATTCTAGATTATGGCCCTTGGTTTTGGGAAAACTCAGGCCTATTCATGAAGCCATGTAACCCATCACTCGATCCCTCAACAACAGTCATAATCTCAGCACTAGTTTGGGTGATATTGCCAAACCTACCCTTGCATATTTGGAATATTTTATTGCTAAAATCCATTGGAAATGCAATTGGGAAATTTTACTGCAGGTGCCCAGAAACAGAGGAATATGCCAGAACCACCTATGCATGCATCTGTGTGGAAATGGACTTCAACACTGAATTCCCAGCTGAAATAAACCTAACAAGTAAAGAATATGTGTGGAACCAGAAACTTGATTATGAAAGTGTCCTCTTCAGATGTTGATCCTACTTTGAGATAGGTCATCTAGCAAAAAATTGCCCAAAAGCCTCCCAAAAAAATTATGCTAGGAAAAACCACCAGAGATCTACATGGTGGGAAGGAGCACAAAAAGAACACGACAATGTTATCAAAGAAAAATACTCTAGAAAAAACTCTAAATCACCAGAAATCGGGCAAGAAAGAAACAACTCTCAAGACAGGCAAGAAGAAAGCCCTGCCCAACAACAAAAAAGTGAACTCGACAATCCCTCAAGCATCAACAGTTATGACGATTCAAATACCACACAAAATAAATCTTCATTTAACAGCAAAACACATCTCCTAGACCAAACTTCTTCTCTAACTATCTCAAAAGGATGAACATAATAGATTGCGAAGCTAAGACACCAATGTCCCAAGAACCAGAAGAGAAGAAGGAGATGCAAGATAAAGGAAGTTGGAAGACTGTAGAGAAAAAAAAAAAAAACTACATCACCATTCTCTTCAAGAAAGATGAGGAGCCAGACAATTAAAAAATAAGAAAATTATAGGTCTGATAGACCAATTTGGTCTCAATAGACATTAACCACTATCATCATCATCATCTAAAATTATACCAATTCATATGATATAAAAATAATTTATTTATAATTAATATATATATGTTTTTAAACTCTCCTTCCTACTTGTTGTCGTGTCTTATTCATTAAACTAGACAATACACTAAAATGTCACACTAAAATAAATGAAAACATATCCTCTTATATGTAACCTAAAAATAGTTTTCCAATCCAGGTGTAAAAACATTCACTTTCCAAATCAATTGCTTCATATTTTGAGTTAGGAGTGAAATGTCTTAAAGGTAATGTTTAAGTATTATTCCTTCCTGCACAATAACTTAATTTTTTTAAATTATTAAATGAATTTTAATGTATAAATTATAATGAGAAATAAAATTATTTTATTAAAAATAAAATAAAATTTGAATGAAATTTATTAAATTTTAATATTAAGTATTAGTTTTTACCTTTTATTTGTAAACATCAAAATATATTTTAGATCATTTATTGCTTTAGGAATTCCTAAATAATTTCATATTAATTTATGATAAGGATTTTAAAATTTGTTTAAATATTTTGTATTATAATAAAATTATTATTTTAATTTATTTTTAACCATCCCAAATATTTAAATAAAGCATTATTGCACTAGTGTAGTTTACTATTTGGTAAAATCTATTTTTTTTTAATTTAAGTTTTTTATAATTTTAGAAAGTTTAAAAATGTTGATAGTTATGAGATTGTAAATATTTATTGTTAATAACAAAATAATGTTGTTTTTTATTTATTTATTGTTCTTTAAAGAAATATAGGATGAGCTAACATGTGACTAGTTAGGCTTCCAATTCTCATGAAATAGTTAGAATTGGTGATGGTTTAGGAAAAGAGAGACACAAAAAGAAAGAAATCCTCCAACCTAAGAGAGGACGACACGAAAGAGACATCATGAGTGTAATATATTTTCATAAATAAGATTACATGAGAGAGAGGTACTATAGAAAATATAAACAATGTCCCAATGATATGTAAAGATTGGACATAACACCCCTTCGTTGTATGTAACACTCTATTGACCTAATCTAAGAAAACATAGGTCTCATATGTAACAATGAAAGTAAATGATTTATTATTAAATAAATTAATTTAATCACTTGGAAATGCAAGACACCAAGAGATGATATTCTTGCCAAATCCCATTGGTGAATGGGAATGGATAATTCTTTCATCATAAGACTTCTAGATCCAGATCTAGATAAGCTTAATGGATTTGGAGATAATTATTAGTTAAGTTGTTTAGCTAGAGAATGTTGCTAAGTGAAGAAAAAAAAAAATCTTTGCAGGAGATAAAGGCATGCTTTTATGAGGAAAAGCGTCGCGGGAGGCAGAGGCAAGATTTTTTGGGAAAAGCCTAGAAAAATGGATAAAAAATATCCATACAGGCGGGATGCCACTAATGAAAACCATATCATGAAAGAGGGTATTAAATACCCATTGTAGAGATCTATATGGGTAGTTGATTGATTGAAAGAACTCTCAGCTTCGGGGTGAACTAGAAGAATTCAGTTCTAGGTTAGGTGGTGATGCTTGGTTTTCCAAGTGACTTCCTTCAGCTTGTCTAGCTTGGTTCAATTGCTTTGGATGTTATGTATGTGGCTCCTTACTCTATATGTGTCACATTTTTAAACTTAAGAGTATAATTAAATTGTGATATCTTATGGTTCATTACTTTTGATTGTTGTTCAAATTTTAAGAGTATGAGTATATTTGCATGAATAATATTTTTTCATGAAAATGATGAAATAATTATACTTGTGACGACTATTGAATCTAGTGTTAATTGAAATGTGAATTGAGGAATGGGAGCCTAATAAGTAATTGTAAAATTAGACCATAGGGGTATGTGATGAGTGGTATTAGAGCCCTAAGTTCAAACATTTAAGCCTATAAGTCAATCCACATTTATAAGATATGAAGAAGTTGTGGGTACTAGATTAGGTCCTACACAAATAAGAGGTTCTAATGAAAATCCATGAAGGTTGAATTGAATTTGTTTATTGGATGTAACAAGAAAAGATATAATATAGTATATATAGAAATATTATATTGATTACTTGAAAACCAAAGGAAATTAGAATTAAAGGTTGTTCCTTTAAAGAGGAGTGAAATATCGTGGCAAGCATGTAAGTACTCACTCACCTAAAAACAGAAGTAGTATGAAATCTTGAGTGGGATCACTAGAGATCGAAGAGAGAAGGGTGTAATCCGTTTCCTAAACTAAGTTTTTTTAGAAATATATATGTAATCCGATAATTAAAAAAAAAAATCCATTCTTATATTGGCCGAGGCTTGATTAACATTGTGAGGGTCAAATAATCGTTGTAAAGTTTATAGAAAAATTATTGCATGCGAGTATTTTAGGTATGGACACAGCCACATTTATATCAAATCAGCAGGTGGTTAATCAATATTTTTATTTTTATACCTAAATGTCGGCGAAGGAGACTAAGACACAACGATTGCCAAGGATGTATACTGTGCATGCATACTTCACATGGCAGTGTTGTGTTCTATTTAGAAGTAGTTTTTCTAAACCTTCAGAGTGAGTTTAAATAGTATTTCATATAGATTTTCAATCAAACTATTATATAGTTAACCAGTTAAGTTTAAATAATTTTTACGAAAAACATTGATGTATTGATTACCCAAAAGAAGTTAGCATGCCTACATGTCGGTGGAGCAATGAAACTATTGGTTCATCATCAACTGAGACTGACATCACCGTCCCTCCTCAAACAGTGGGTACACGGCTTCCAGTACATCACCATCTTACGCCTTCGTGACATTGAATATAAATCCAACCTCATATATTTTTGGTGAAATGATCCTTATTTTCAAAGTTCATGTGGCAGCATTGTGTTAAAAAAAATAAAAATTATGTGAATTGTTTTCAATCAATCTAATCAGCTCGCCTGCCCAAAATTGAAAGCCACGGTCCAATTTTCTTTTTGGATAAAACTCACCAGGCCCCTCGGAATTTTACTGTTTTGTACTAAAGTCTCAGTGTCAAACCCCCGATTCACAAAGCAATAGCATAACGACTTGTTCAATGGTTTTTAAGGTCGAAAAATTTCACTTGAATCTCTTGTCACATTTACATATCACGTGGATAACTCGTTTGACTGTGGGGAGTTGATGATCGAAAACTCTTGAAGAGGACATCATTCGATGTGGATAACCTTCATATTCATTAGAAAATGGTGGGTTGCGGTTGAAAACCCCATTAAACTGTGCACTGGGTGACTGGCCATCATTAGAATCTCCCAAAGAGTGTCAAAAATATGATTTCAGACTTCATCATCATGTAGGACGGATACCTTAGAGAAGATGTTAAGTGAGTATGTTTATAATGTTGGAAAGGCCTCAAGGCACTTGATTTCTGAATCAACCATGATGGGGAGATGACAGGATTTGTGCGTACGACCAAGTGGGAAAATTTCTCAATCCATTAGATCATCACTAAGTGAATGTCATTGGGATAGTAAACGAATAATCAGATTGAATGTAATGATATCAGGTGTATGATTATGAGATGATGTTACTGACTCCTCATACAAAATAATCACCATAGAGAATCACTAATATTTTGGCATAAGGAACCTGTGTGAATGATAAACCAGAGAAATTTCATAGAAATTTAGCTAAGCATATTGCCAGAGGCATGGTCATGTGCTATTTTTCTAGAAAAATAATTTAAATTCAAGCACAAAGCACTCAATTGCGACTATCCTACCGAAGTGTCTTGTGTCGGTAAGAAACTTTTAGGAAGGATGTACGCTATTGGTGGTGTTAAAAGAAAAAAAAAAACCTTCCCAAATCAATTATCGGAGAAAATCCCATTAAGAACCGTTGGGGTTCTTTCCAATCCACAATATCGAATTTTTTACTTTAGCCAATGATTTGGAGATGTTCGAGTTCCCTCGATCCACAAATTCAATTATCTTGCTTACATGGAAACGTTTGAGAGAAATTGCGGATTTATTTGCCTTGAAAGCAACTGGATGGATAATGTTTATCCTTTGACAACTCTCATAGCCATCTTTTTCCTTTCCGCCCAAGATTACATTGGCAATACTGATGTTTTTTTCAGTATCATGCGGTCTTATCGCCTTATCCATTGAATTTCTATACAATAAGAATTATCCCATTCGCATCTCTAGGTATGGACATAGGAAACATAATTCGAGCGTGTAAGATCGTTTTAAATAGCGTCTGTGACCATTGCATGATGGCTCAGAATTATCGACCTTGGGTTGCACCTCCATTGAAATGGATCTGTAAGGATATAGCTTGATTAGATGTCGGAGCATTTTGGTCAGCCTGCGACCAGGAAATTGGGTGGGTAGTGCGATGGGAGCGAAGCTGCCATGATGAGAGTATGAAAGACGTGTCCAACAAGTTAAAAACCAAATTTTTCTTCACAACGACAACCTGGGATTGAATACCACCACCTATGGCCTTGAATGTCGTGGTTTTGTCGGGAGAAAAATTCCTAATATTGATGCGCTTAAGAAGACCCACATCTTTTTTACTAGATGGATTAAGTAGATTTTCTCGAAATCCCTCCCGGCTAAATTGTATAAATGGGAAGGTCCTTGTGCTATATTCTAATTCCATACGAATGAAATAATAAGATGTCTTGTAATGGAGGAACCGTATTTTGTTCTATACGGGTTTTCGCTCTTTTTTATTTTTTATGAACCAAAATTATAGTGTTTGATGGCAGAGTAAGGATAATGATGTGGGCTATTATGTTGATGGATTCGGTTTTTGTAATTACCTTGTGATGACATTTTTTGATAAGACGTGGTTGTCTTACAATTGGAAATACAAGGGCAATTAGGATTGAAGGCATGCTTGATGGTGAGGCACCTCCATGCAAGATTGCACTTAATGTTTGAGGAAATTGGCTTGGATGGGATTACTATTGCATCATGATAATAATTTCCATCTCTGATATTATAGTCTAAAATTCTAGAGCTATGACTATGCATTGCTTGTTGTGCCATAATTTAAAATGCTTATTCTTTATATACACTTCATAATCATATTTGTATTTTATCTTGAAATTCACGACTCTATGGTGGATATATTATGGTAGTTGGAGATGCACAACTATATAATTAGTGTTACTGTCGAATGTACAAATTTTGTATAACCATGCTACACCCATGTGTGTATAATTTTGTATTAGCTATATTGTCATTATGCATAAAGCATCGCATAAAAATGGGAATGCTTTCGTTGGAGTTAATAATTTACATTATGCTTGAAGGATGATGCATGATGTGTTTACATATAGGTGCTTACACATGAATGACTCGCATCTATTGCTGATGCATGTGGTTACATTGAGATCAATTGATATGCTACAAGCATGGATGGCTCAAAATTTTCACAAATTACCATGATTTAAGAATTGAGTTAAGATACTTTACAATGGATATAGTTGAGCTTGATGAGTAAATCAAATTTGATTTAGTCCCTACACCTTAACTTGAATTTCTTAAGTCCAAGTATGGTATTCCATACACCATGGTGGATAGTTATAGTAGCATTCTCGGAGAAAGGAACTGTGAAAGGTTATATGGAACAAATAATTCTACAATATGTTATATAGCATAAAACCTTGCAATGTTGTAGTAGAGTAAAAACTAATGCAAAGAGATGGTCAACCATAAGTACATTACCTTTTCAATTATGCCTACCTATTAAATGTTAGGAATTATGTGAAGATTAAAATTATAGATGTGGAAGTTCTCCCAAAAGTTAAGTTTTTAAGGCACAAATACTCTTGTTGTAGCAGCTAAAACGACCCTCCAAAATTTTGCCTTAGCTTCATTTTCACAGCAACATGTCTTTCTATGTCTTTCTATGTCAAGTACACAAGCTTCAGTGATTTTGTATTAGATTTCTAGTCAGAGTTTGTTGAATCCTCCTCATAGGTTGTTTCTCCAGACTTGGTCCAGCGCCAGGCTTAGTAGCTCCCTCAAGAAATTGCGCAATTGTTGAGGGGAACCAACCTTCCCTCCAGAAATTGTGGAATCTAGTTTAGTAGCCTACTCAGCTCTAGAATTGGGCAATTCCTCCCAGCAGGACTACTCAACCTAGAAATTGCACAATTTTGGGCTTCTCTGTCCAAAAATTGTGTAATCCCTCTAGGCATCTAGCCCAACTCCCTCCCAAAAATGCACAATTTCCCCCCTCAGCTGAACAGATTGTTGCATGTGCCATTGGGTTGACAAGTTCCACTCGTGATTGAACAAAACTTATTTTCATGCATGGACTGCTTCTCTCAAGGCAACATGCAAAGGCATCCCTTGATTTAGGGATATACTTTTAGCAGCTAGAGGTTACATGCAAGGATCATTTCAGAAACCTCTCATCAAGTGTAACCTTTCCTATGTCTGTGGCATGCACGTCACAACCTTGATTTTATCAAAACTTATCAAGCAGATGCTGCAGAGCTCATTCATCGCATCATACTTGTAGTTCTGACATCCCACATTGCATCTAGGCGTCATCGACACATTCAACTGAGTTGTTTCGAGGTAAGCCCGCTTTGTATGTCCTGTTTTACGTTTCTATCACTTTTTGTGTTTCTCTCTATTTGAGTGTTTTCTGAATGATTTCAGTGAACAATTGTTGTATTTTTTTAATGTGTTTTAGCTTGTGGAAGAATTGTTTCAGTTTTCATTCAGATCACATTGATGTCACATGCATGACATTTTTTTTGCATGAACGATCATCGTTGTGGTGATTAGCTTCATACACATGCATGCTTTCATATTTTATGAATCCTGAACTTGATGTTTGCATGTATGATCATTCACTCTTGTTTTCACTCATCTCACCATTTATTTAGACTTCTCATGTTTTCAGTTTCCTGTTGGCTAGACTGGGCTGCCTTGGCTTGGACCGTGCCTTGCCCGCCTAGCACTACGCAATTATAGAAGTGAAGGCTCTGCCTTCCCTCCTAAAATTTCGCAAGACTAGCCTAGTACTAACCTCTAGGTTTGCATTGCACAATTCTTCGATTCAGTGTCCTGCTAGCACCAGACACTGTGCAATGCAATCTTCTGATTGCAGTCACTTCCGACTGAAATTGCCAATTGTGCAGTTTCACTCCTTAGCAGGCCAAGCTGGACTGTGAATTCCGTAGTTTCAGCAGTCAATCAACCTCTTCACAGCTCGGACTGTGCCTTGTGCAGTTTTAGCAGTCAGTCTCCCAACCTCCTAATGAAAATTGTGCAACCTTCACTATGAGTCACACATTGATGTTGCATGTCAGTCCTGCAGTTTGCTTTGGGTTTCTACTGAAAGATTTCTTTTCATGAGTGTGTATATGTCTCCAAGTATCACAGGTGTTTGTTTGACTCTCGACAGCACAGGTACCATGGCTTCCAAGAGACCATAGTCGAAGACACTATTCAGAGCACAGTTGGGGATGGAGTTGATAAAGTGTATATGCACTTGCCTACCCATGAAGACATCAAGTTGTTCATGGACAAGGATATCAAGATGAATGGCAATTCCATCAAAAAATGTAGCACCATCACGAGCAGTAGAAGGCATCATGTCTACATGCAATGAATGCAAGAGGAAAGCCGTTGACAACACAAAGGTGGAACATAGTTCCAAGCTCAAGCAAATCCACTTTTGATGAAAGAAACTTTGGAGATCGAGGCTATGAGGTGACAGTGTGACGTGACGATCACTCAAAGGTAGAGAGATAAACATAGAAGGAGTTTCATGTGTTGAAGCAACAACTCAAGGAAGAACAGGAGCTACACACGTAAGAGAATGAGTCACAGTAGGAACAGGTACAACAGGGGGCATTGTGGTGAAGTAAAATTATAAGTGCAGATATGAACGAATTCCTCTAGCCCAATAATGGGTCTAGCCACAACAGATACATTCTATGGAAGATTTCCTTAGGTTAGAATCAATCAAGAGGGCCTACCTCTTGGTCACTTATCATGCTTGATGATGTCCTCGCTTGCTCGCTCCAGCAATCTCTCACTTCCTTCTTCAAGCTCCTAAAACAAGTAAACCACAACATCACACAAACATAATAATAGACAAACTGCAATTGAACCTATTTAATGAGTCAAGAAACATTAAGCCATGAATATGTAATATTAAAAAACATGTAGGAAATCGATCAATAGTTGCATATATTACTATCAAAGAGAGATTACAACCATTCACCTTGACGTCACAGTCTTCCTCTAACAAGGCCAGGTTCCACACACTTCTACTAGCACTTCATGATGGCTTCAAAAAATAGTAGTTTACAGGCTCTTCCCTTTAGGCTTCACTCCAAACCAAACACACTTCTGCCTCACACAACTAGATGGCTACAACTATTAATTGATTGCTTGTCTAATAAAAATAGTATACTCATACTCAGCCAACACTCCAACCAGCTTATGCTTCGGAAGAAGGGAGGTTTATATAGGGAATATGGATGGGAAATGGATCCTCTTCTCATTGGAGAAGGACTTATCCTTTGAGATATTTCCATCATTATATGGGGAAGGATCCCAAATTTATCATCCTTGACCCCATTTGGCCAAACTATTTACCAGACTTCTGTTATGAAGCTTCTAGAGGTGGAAACTTCGGCTCTAATTTAAAAATCATTCCATAATAGGACTGGCATGACTGAAACACAGCTTAGTCACTTTGGTTGGGTTGAGAACTAGTGATAATATTTACACATAAGCGTAGGGGAGACAAAGGTCATTAGTGTCAGCATTGTAAACTGGGAAAAATAGAAGTTTCAGGGGAAATGGTGTAAAGGGGAAATGATCTGCTCATGAAGAGGGGCATAATGGGAGTTTGTCCATGAAGGAAAAGCACGCAGGGTTCACTATAGAGGTCCTCCAAGATCAAGGAATGGGGATTACAAGGATAGTCAAAAAATTCTGTGTAACAGATGCCCCTTAAAGCGTCAAGGCCGAGCCAGAGTAGGGGATGAAATGATTTATAAATCGGTGCTGGGAACTGGTCTGCTGTCGAAAAACCTGGAAGAAAATACATATAAATATACATAAAGTAAGATCTCTGTCAAATGATACATGAATCGTGGCATGGACACAACCATCAAGAGAATGATCATGTAAATGGATCCAGGTATGTCTGCAGCCATCCATCAAAGAGGATCACAATGAAACCAAGGTATGGTCATAGCCATCCAATAATGAGAAGGATCACATATGATAACTCATAGTTTGGTCAAATTTTCCCACTTGAAAGAGACATGAATATCACCATAACCATGTCACACCACTTTGCAACTGGATGTTTTGTTATCTAAGTCTAGGGTCTTGCGCTCCAACATGACCTGATCAAAGTACAGATTCTAGCATGTGAATAGATGTGTTGTTGTCAAACATGCTAGAAAGTCACTTGATTACCAATCAATGATGTAAACTGTTAACAAGTACGAGAGAAACCACAAATAATGACAATGGAACTCAAGGTACTATCAGCACAATTCACTGAATGTGAATACAGGAACTAGAGTCGAACACCCATGAGATCACTTGATTGAAAGCCAATGATGTGAACCTGTCATCGAGTGCGAAGAACTTGTCATTGTTGCATGTAAGCTCTAGGTTACTAAAAGGGAGTCTCTCGGTCAACTTCCCAGATAATGAGTTGAAGTCGACAGAAAGCGACCAAGTCGAAGGAGGGCCATAATGAATCCCACATCATCGAAACGAGACGAGAGGATGTAAAATTATTTTGGATGATACAGAGAATCAGAGGTAAGTGTAACTACAAAAGGACAAATCTTGAACATATCAACGACAAAACTAGAAGTTTGGAAGCTTTTGGATCCACGGGATCAGTGGTCATGATGACATGGCAGAGATCAAATGGAAGGAAAAAATGAATGGGCCGAACCCAGGAAGGTCAATGATACAAAGGAGGATGTCCCAACCCGACACAAGGAAAAGAGTGTCATGCTCAAGAGTAAGCTACTGACATGGCTAATAGATTTCCAAATTTTTCCCCACCATTTCTAGCATGTACCCCAATTATTTTTTAATCGCAATCTTGAAAGGGATAGCAATGCTTGCATTGTAAGTTCATCCTTCAAACCAATCCAGCTTAGTAAGTTTAATGATCCCTAGGAAGGAGAAGCTCATGTTCATCGTGGAAATGAATCCGATGTCATTTGATAGTTTAATGAGTTCGACGATGGTGTAACATGATATCTTTTCATGTTTAAAGAGTTTGAAAAAGACACGTAAAAGAAAAGTCCACATGGTCCCTTTTCATACGTTTGTGTCTCTCGAGCCTTAAAAGGTAGAAAATAATACTTGAGTGAACCACTTGACCATTTTAGTCAAGGAGTACCTTTTTCGTAAATAGTGCCTCCTAGCCAAAGGGGTAAACTTATACTAGGTGCATGATAAGGGCTCAACCATATTTTCGCTTTTAAATGGTTGGAAAAGAGCTCAAAGTTGACCCCCCATTTTTATTCTCTTTAACGAGTCAAAAAAGAAAAATAAATACTCAGCAATCTTTTCATACGAGTTTAACGAGTCAAAAAAGAGCTTAAAGGTGACACGTCGTAGAGGAAGGAACCATATAAAGGGTAGCAACTGGTTTTGACAATGGTGGAACTGCTCAAAGCATGTAATGGTTAAGAGGTTGGCTAATAAAACTACTCATCGTTGTGGTCCATCAGGAAAGGAAAAACAACCAAGTGAAAGCACATGATCGGCCAAAGAGATGGTGACGATGGAATGAAACAACCAAGGCTCATCTAGTAGAAAATAGCTGATAAAAATGGAAATCATGTGATGTAAATTGGCCATGGGTTCATCTTTACACAAGCTTGAACCGTGGAGAACTCTACTTGGAAATGTTTTCATGTTTACACAAGCTTGAATTGAGAAACTATGCTTGCTATAAGTTTGCATGCCACCGACATAATGACACAATTGAGGTACATGCCCCCCAAGCCTCATTTCAGTCAACTAGGTAAATGGAATGAAGGTTGACTTTCAAGATCTTGGAAAGACTCGACTGGGATTTTATGAGATCTTAACCAAAGACTCAATTTGGAAAAGGGAGTTGCTTCATTTTTTAATGAGGTTGACACAGTAAAAGAACTATCCTCGAGACCATTGTTTCATTTTTTAATGAGCTTGACACGAGACAAAGATCTATGCTCAGACATCTATTTCATTTTTTAATGAGGTAAAAATAGGAAGAAATTATCCTCAGACACTTGTTTCATTTTTTAACAAGCTTGACACAAGATAAGGAACTATGCTGACCCCTTGTTTCATTTTTTAATGAGGTTAACACAAGACCAGGAACTATCTTCATACCACCTGTTTCATTTTTTAACTAGGTTGACACAGTAAAAGAACTATCCTTAGACATTTGTTTCATTTTTAAATGAGCTAGAAACAAGAAGAAACTATCCTCAGATGCTTGTTTCATTTTTCAACAAGCTTGACACAAGACAATAAACTATGCTCACCCCTCATACCCTCTATTTCATATTTTAACGAGGTTGACACAAGACCAGGAATTATCCTCGTCATCCCTGTTCATGAACCATATGAGAACATGGCTACAAAGAGTTCTTCACTGGATGGAAGAACCATGCTCTAGGAGGAATACATGTCATTTGGTACCAAAGACAAATCGGGTTCCAATACCCCCAGTACATAATATACTATACCATATGTGTGATCATCAACCAATGGAAGGATGGAATGGGTAGTCACATAATCGACCTGTGGCGAGCAAAGTATTGCTTGCAAATAAGATCTGATAGGGGATGATGGTTGCAAAGGAGGCATCTCATGACCAGTGAATGACAAGTGATCAATGGTCACTATTCTCCCTTCATGCAGAAAACAAACCACAAGGAAAAGTGAGGAAAAAAGAGCTCCCATGACATAAACATAGTCATGCCCAAGGAGAATATTGAAATCTAAAGGACCTTGGACTACCATCACATCTATATAGATAGTATTTCCTCCCAAAGTAATAGGGAACTTCGAAAGAATCCCTAAGGGTTGACTAGTTCCTCCATTGAAAGCCAACAGATTCTGGGTGACAGACAAAAGCTGTGGGGAACCCAAATCATTCCAAGTAGTGGAATACATAATGCTAACAGGTGCACCTTCATCTAATATAGTGTTAGGTACTACCATATTATAGGCTTGTACTATGATCTGGAAAGGAACATAGGATGGGAGGCAGAAAGCAGTCAATGGACCCCAATTGAAAAAAATGACAAAACTACTTGGTGGGGGTCTCAAATGATTTCCCCCATGTTGTACAGGAATAGGAGAAGGACCCTCCTAAAAAATCAATATGGGAGGGTCACCCTTTGATTCGTTGGAATTTGAGAAGATGAGAAGAACATGAGAAGTATGATCACTACTCTCTTCGGGAACATAGTGAACAACTGAAGGCGGAGCCAAGTCGACACTCTTTTTGATCAATGGTTGGTCAGGAATAGACACAAGAGAGTCTCTCTCATGAAGAGATGGACATGCAAGAGATGAATCAAAATCAATTTCTTTACCAACTAGGAGAGGGTTAGAAGAAAGCATCTGATAACTTACAGGAAGATGGGGTTGAGGAGCTATAAGACTTTCCAAAATTTTGGAAGCTTTATCCATAAGAGGAAAAAGGTGAAGAAGATGTTTTCTCCTTCACATAACCTACAAGGGAATCTAATCTTTCGCTTTTTCTTACCATCATCAACTGAACGTGTAACACCAACATGATCTCCAAAGGTTGACAGGGATGGTTCATTCAAGTTTTGAGACCATACCTCTAAGACTTTGGGAATGCAAGGACAATCTCGAAGGAGATGCTCACCCTTACACAAATTACAAGGGAATTTGACCTTCCACAGAGGATCATAATGTTTGTTGGTGGGAAGTGCACTTGGAGCAACAACTGCACGGTTCACCTCTCACTTATTTTACTTCTTCTTCTTCATCTTCTTCTTCTTGTTACCCTCCTGGTTACTAGATTTCAAACTTTTACCAAGCGAAGTAGAAGACGAGGGTGAAGAAATTAGGGAAGAAGGTGAGGGGTTAACCTTATAATCATCATGATGTGATTCAAATGAACGAGATGGAGGGGCAGGAGCTGGGACACTCAGGACCATCGAGGTCAAAAATAACCAAATAGGTAAACCAATGGTTAACCTTGGGAGGGAAAAAGTTGCCATATCAGGAGCACCAATATTTCCAAAAGAAGGAAAAGGACCAGGATTCTCATTTGAGGGGAATCCTTGACTAGTAGACTCTGGAAATATTTCCATTCAAAGCGACCCTAAAGAATCACTATGGAAGATCACTTTAACCAGGAATATTTCCTGGGTAGTTAATTTTAAGACAATGAAATAAAACTTTGCCTTTTCATATATTAAGAGTTGAGAAAAAGATGAAAACTGACTCTATCACTTTTGATTTGAAACGAGCTCGAAAGGACAAGTGCTTGGGTGATATTTAATTTAAAGAGTCGAAAATATCAAATGACTACTCAGGATAATCTACGCAAAAGGATTACCAAGTGACAGTGAACTCTAGAATACCTCCTGACAAATTGACAAGTACGGGCAGGCAATCTCCTCGAATGATGTGCTTCGTGTCTCATGTTCACAAGGCAGTAGACTTAGCATACTATGGATAAAGAATTGCAACCTAGTGGCGTCTCCCTTTATATACACGATGGTATGGGGAGCAAAAATCTATACTAGCATTGTTTAGTGCCGAAGCAAATGACAGCTGGTAGGTTTAAAGACATCAGAAAATGTCACTAGCCTAGAACACTGAATGTGAGCATTAAGTTTCAATGCTTCCTTAGGTTAATTCAATAAATTTTAACAACTCGTCTTGAATTAGGTTTCAATTACAAGGTCCTACCGCTGTCATCTAACAAAAGCTCCTACATGCAGCTATATGAGAAAAGAGATATTTGTCCTTGATGAAAGTTATCACTAATTGAGAGATAGAAAACACAAAATTAATGCAACAATCAAAGAATGAAATATTTCACTAATAAATCTCTTAAATGCACTTAATATTCCTATAACAACAAAAGAAGTTTCATTTCATTTCCAATGCTTATGGTGATGCAATTCTAGCTTCTCAATAACGCTACTAATTCAATATTTTCACTTAAATAAACCAGAATGACGTTCTCCTTTTCATAAAGTGAAAAATGAATCTTCCACATAAAGAACTTTAAAGAAAATTTTCACAATTCTGAACAAACAAGCATCGATCAAATCGAAAGGATGATAAAAGAAACTAAAAGCAACTTCTTCCCTGAATCGAACAAACCAAACACATAAATTCTTCATTCGAAAAACCAAGAAAAGTAATATACGCTTGGAAAGGGGAAAGAGACACTCAAAATAAGAGAGCAACTGAGACTCCTTCACTCATTTAATTGAAAATGAAGCAAACAAAGAATCCTAGTCACCTCTTGTGAAAGAAGAGAGTCTGAGGGTCAAGACACAATGGCACTAGAATGGGAGAAATTCTAATTTTATCTTAACTCAGAGATCGACGTGACTGATCAATACTACAAATAGTATTGATTGGTATGACCAGAATGATTGACTAGTACTATAACTAGTATTGTTGGTTGATCAATGTGACTGCCTAACTAACAACTAGCACTGATTGAGGGATTCAAAGAAAAAATAAACAATAACTTCACACAGGGCCATACTTAACACATTATAGGGTGGACTAAACCAAGTAATCACACAAAACAAGCTAAATGAAGCTCTCTAGTCAGGGAGAAGACAATCCAAAAGGCTTACAGGGTTAAAACTACAAGAGAAGAACACATTGGCCAAGATTGTGGTCAAGCCTTAATCTTCACTTACAGGCATCAGCGTAATTGCCTCATTGACAACAAGCACCAGAGGCTGGTCGTCATGACAGTTCCTCAGCAATTCGTGCTGGTCAGTGTGACTGTCAGCGAATTAAACATACTGGCCAAGGAAAATAAGGAAAAATTAAAAAAAAATCAAAACAAGGACTAGATCTGCTACTACGAATTTTAGACTTAGGCCAGTAAGCAAGAGAAGAGAAACAGAACCAAAGGGAAAACATGAAACTAGAAAATCTATCACGAAATCATAAAATCCAAGACAAATAAAAGGATTGGGATTCCCCAATAGAGTTTCCAATTTGTGGTCAAGTAAAATTATAAGTGTGGACACGAATGAATTCCTCTAGCCCAATAATGGGCCTAGCCACAGTAGATACATTCTATGGAATATTTCCTTAGGTTAGAGTCAATCAACAGGGCCTACCTCTTGGTCGCTTATCCTGCTTGATGATGTCCTCACTTGCTCACTCCAACAATCTCTTGCTTCCTTCTTCAAGTTCTTGAAACAAGTAAACAACAATACACAAACATAATAATAGACAAATTTCAATTCAACCTACTTAATGAATCAATAAAATTTAAGCCATGAATATGTAATATTACAAAACATGTAGAAAATCAGTTGATAGTTGCATATATTAATATCAGAGAGAGATTACAACCATTCGTCTTGATGTCGCAGTCTTCCTCTCACAACACCAGGTTACCCCACACTTCTTCTAGCACTTCATGGTGGCTTCAAACAACAATATTTTAAAGGCTCTTCCCTTTAGGCTCCACTACAAACAAAACACACTTCGCCCTGGCACAACTAGATGGATACAACTAGTAATAGCTTGCTTGTCTAATTAAAATATTATACTCACACTCAGCCAACACTCTAACTAGCTTCTGCTTGGGAAGAAGGGAGGTTTATATAGGGAATATGGATGCAAGATGTATATTATTCTCATGGGAGAAGTACTTATCCTTTGAGGTAGTTCCATCATTATAGAGTAAAGGAGCCTAAACTATCATCCTCAACCCCATCTGACCAAACCATTTACGAGAATTCTATTATGAAGCTTCTAGAGCTAGAAGCTTCGACTTTAATTTTAAGCACTTTACATAATAGGACCAACGCAACTGAAACACAGCTTAGTCACTCCTGTCAGTGCAAGGAGTAGCGTTAATCTTTGCACATCGGCATGGGGGAGACAAAGCTCATTAGTGCTGACCTTGTAAACTGGGCAAAATAGAAGTTTCATGGGAAATGGTGTGGAAGGGAAAAGATTTTCTCATGAAGAGGGACATAATGGGAGTTTCTCCATGAAGGTAAAGCATGTGGGGTTCACTATAGAGGTCCTCCAGGATCAAGGAATGAGGAGTACAGGGACAGTGAAAAAATGCTATGTAATAGGCACTACATGCAGCAATGGATGAAACTACTCTCGTACAAGTTATATATCCATCCCAGTAGTTGGCACAGAGTAGACAAGGCGAGGAGTGTTGTTGATCGCATCTAAGGAAATGGAGTAGCATGCATCTAATTCTGTGGACACATGCGATCCTACCAATTTGACACAGTCACCGAGGCAAATACAAGAAGTGAGTCTGACTGTAATTGTACATGTATTTCAACAAGTTGATGCACATAGCCACCAACACATGCTTCGAGATCAACGTAGACACTATGCATCAACACATTGCCGACCCTGCCGCACATAGGATGACCATGCACATGTTATTAGATAAGTTGGATGGAGGATCCATTCAGTGCACCCAGATGCAACGAAGTTAAGATTTCGCTTTAGTAAGATGTCACCATTGAGCACATGGACACCGTTATGGAAAACTAAGCTTGGCATCATCTCACCACCTTCAACCATCCTAAGGATGTGAAAGAGTTGGTCTCACCACAATGATCGGAGTGTCAGTGATGTCTTGCATGGCTTGTTCTAGCCATTTTGTCTCACATGGGCACATGTGCACTATAATCTAACGCCTTTTCAAGTGGAAGTTCAAGTGTTGATAGTTGAATGTAACAGTCATAGAGTAGTTGAAGAGTCACGAGGATAGATGAATGATCACAAAGGGGAATGTCAAGGGTCACCCCACCCTTTGATATAAATAGTCCCTTATAACACATTGTATGGGCTTTTGGTCAGCCAAGCTTTAGATAAGACTATCTTAGAGATAGCTTGGATAGTATTGTAACATGCCTTGGCTTCTCCACTGTGTAGAGCTAGTATATCTCTTTGGAGGAGTAGGCAGTTCTAGCTGTAATGTTCCACTGTCGTAACTATTGGTTAGACATGGACATATTTTTTGACTGAAAATTACACTTCTCAATACAACAAAGCTAACACGTTTCATGCATATTTCATATTGTATTCCAACTATCTTGTTTACTCTAAATGGTATATGTATCTGTTTGCTTACGTGTGCATGTATGGACTATCTTGTATAAGTATGTGTGAATCTTACTAAAATTTGTTGATTGGTTTAACCATCACATTGGATTGTTAGGTAAAATTATTTCCAATTTGTGATGCATCTTTTCTCATGTGTTCCCTTCCAAGTTGCATGCTATCACAAGTTTCCAAGGGGCTATTTTGTGGGTCATTTTAAATACTACCAAGGATGGGGCTAGTGCCCTACTAGCTATAATCAGCAGCCCACATTAAGGTTAATAATGTATTTCATGTGTATATTTTGAAAAAATTATATTTATTATCCTACTCATGTTATCAATTGGGATGTTGTATAGCTCGAACTAAAAGGCGAGTCCCAGGTCAAACCTCTGCAAATCTTAGATTAGAGGGAAACTATACTCCAAAATCGAGCAATCACCTAGGTTAAAATGCAATGGAAGTAGTCTGGGCCATACAAAGCCACCTAGGATATGGAGGAAGAAATGATAAAACCTTTACTTTCTTGTTCCCAAGGGAATGAAGGCTAAAAAACACCGAGGGAAGTGTTCCCTTTAAGGGGAGGGGAAGCATAGTACCCCTAGAGAAATCAATTTTTATCTAGACTTTAATCATTTTAAAAATTTTGAAAATGCATGAGACGTTGAAAAGTAAAGTGATTTTTTTTTTATGAGATTGTACTTATTTATTACTCTTAGAGAAATAATTTTTTTTTTTTTAGTTATTTCTAGTTTTGGAAATACAAGTGGAGTGACCATGTGAGTAGTTAGCCTCCCAATTGTTAGGAAATATTTAGAATTAAATATGGTCCAAGAAAGGATAGAGACATGAAAAGTATGAAATCCTCCAACCTAGGCAATGATTTTTCTTAGGAGTAAAATGATAATGATTGGAGAGAAATTAAATGAGTGGAATACGTTTTCATAAACAATATAGCAAGGGAGAAAGAAAATATGGAAAAGAGAAACAATGTTCTAGTAGGAGATAAACACTTGGACTATTTGAATAAGTATTCAACCCATTTTTAATAGGATAATACTAAGGGCTTGAGAAGGTGGATCTGTGAAATTTTCTAATTGGTTTCCTGATAGGAAATGACTTTAGAGGTCAGGGGGGAATGCCGAGACAACAATTTATTAATTGGGAGGAGTGTGGAAACTCCTATTGTATTTCCATAAATTCAGATAAGTATTGGTTATTTGTAACATTGCAATGATATTATTTGTGATAATATTTATCTTTGATGCTAAACATTGATTTCTTGGTAGCTATGATCAATATTGAAGTTATCCTTAAAAGGAAATCAAAATAATGAGATTTAAAAGTTAAATTTTTGAATTTAATTTTCCTTCATAAAGGTTAGGTCGACAACAAAGTACATGTCATCCCATCACAAGGATACATGTCCCATGGGTACTACTAGACCACTATAAATAAATCTCAAAATTCCTCATTTGGGCATCAATTAAAAAAAAATACATAAAAATTATTTGTTTTTTGTTCACACATGTGCAAGAGAGATAGGAGAAGGCGGCAAAGTTTGACTAGTGTTGACCATAGATTTTATGAAACTATTGATCGATTTTTCTAATGCCAATTTGACCAAGATTTTTATGTTAGGTTACAAATAATTTTTGGGTAGTTTGACCATAGCCTTAAAATTGTAGTTTGATTCGATCTTGACAGAGTCGACTAAATTTTGGGAAAAAATTGGACTCGTTTCTCAGTCATTTGACCGTCTTTGATTTTATAAAAATAGAGTGGTATATTAAGATTTAATTTTACGTATCAATATCAGATTGTAACTTTCTTAAACAAAATAATTTCTCCTAGAAATTATTCCCAAGATTTCTCCCAAGTTTACGTTTTCCAAGTGAAAATTTGTGTGTCTTTATGAGCTTGATTGTCTCCTTATGATCCTACTATCATTATTACATTAATGTTGATATTTTACATGTATAATTTCTTAATGATGTATACGAAATAAGTGGCCTTGGTTAAATAAATCATTAAAAGTAATTATCTGAATAGAAGATTAGAGTTCCCCTAGAAAACCAACTGTTATTACAGCCTAGGTGAAAGATTAGCCAAGTTTGAAGTTGTCTTGTTTCAGGTTACCCCACTTGGGTTTGTTTTCTCACAACCATTTAGAATCCAATCTTAATTATGTTTTGGTTGATTTTGAAAGCCCTATTCTGAAATTTGTGTAAAGCCCTCATCTAAATCCTAATTAAAAAGGAGGACCAGATTCCTATTCTAAGTTTTATAGCCATAATTTAGGGAAGGAATCTATCGTAGGAATTAATGCATGGGTAGATAGATAAGAAACCCTCTCTAATTTCCTAAAACCTAAGGTAGAAAAATTAAGGGATCTAAATTTGTTCAATAAAAATGCATTCAAATATGCCAATGTTAGACAAGTATTGATAAAGCGAGGGTGAATGGTTACTTACTTATTCCCTCACTGTTCTACTGTAGCAGTCAACATGGTAGAAAAGGAACCCTCAAACAACTCCTAGAATGAGACCTGGAATAAACAAAAGAAACAAGTAATTCACACAACATATATAAACCTAAAACATTGAAGATGTTGACATATAACAACATATAAAGTATTAATGCGTCAACAATAAAGGATTAATCTAGATCATGGAAGCATTAAAAAGTCAAATGTGAGCATTATAGCATGAAATAGACAGAACAATGGTGGATCTATATTATTAGCCAATAAATGAATATTACAACCATAGTGTGGAAACAAACATTCCTTGATCTTTGAGCTCCTCCTTCTCTATCTCTCTCTCAATAGTATCTTGGCAGTATCACAATGCATGAATTTTGATCCTGATTACCATGCCCTAGCCTTCAATATATAGGTGAGGGGAGGCTCTAATTTTTCCAATTTATTCACTAGTTCACTTTGGCAAAAAAGCCAAAAGTTTCCTCTACTTCCTGTCTCTTTCCCTACATATTAGCCTCTATTAGGATAGGCGACTTCTAAAGACAAGTTTGAGGAGGTCCCTTCAAACCTTTTAGACCCAACTTTGAGTAAATGACAAAGTCACAATGAGTTATCTCGTGATTTATCTTCATGAGATGATGAAAGTCATGTAATGTGGCCATATTGAACATACATAGCATGTTTTTCTAGGATAATGTGGTGTATCATACCACTTGGTTGTGTTAGCAAACATTTTACCAGTTTGTGGGGTGTGTTACCATCGAAAATAGGCATGTAAATTAGGTTTCCACTTTAGTCCAAGATGGTATTCTCCACTGAGATTATGAGGAGGTATTTTCCATTGTAACAGATTCCTCCTAAAGTGTGATGTTAGAAAAGAAAAGGATCGGTGAAATAATTATATATATTGTGACAAACAAGAGAGAGTGTGAGAGCATAAGAATTGAAGGAGATATTGCACAAAAACATATGTCAAAAGATGAAATCATTTCTTGAGTCAGGAATTCCCATGCTCTGTAGCAAAAATAGAGTGATATCCAATGAGGGTATTGAAGTCATGTACAATGATAGGCACAATGTGGATATAAATCATATTGCAATCAATTTCATAATATTTCTCCGAAAACAATATTCACATCACAGGAGAGGAGACAAGGCTAAGTAATGTAAGCCTCTACCCAAGGTCTTCACTGTCGCTTCCCAAATAGCATATTTCAGCACATTTGAATAAAGGAGTTGAATTTGAACAAGCGAGAAATCATCTTATTACTGACCAATGATGAGAATCATTAATAGACATGAGGATGGAGAACGATATGGACAATGGTCTACATGATGCATCATATAGTCTAGTGGGTGTGAATAAGAGGATTTGGTGTTGAACATGTGTATAATTTTTCAAGTGGGAGACAATGATGAAAATGCCCAAGTAAACACATGGAAACCTGCCACTAGTGACTACAGGTTTCCAGGATACTTAAATGTTTCTCTATCATTTTCCTAGATAAGATGTTCAAGTTGATAGGAAAATACCTATCAAAAGAAGACAATAAGGATTCCAACCTCAATTGATGTGTAACAAGACAAGATAATTATTTTTTATGATAGTTTATAGCAATAGGGAAAATAGACTCAGGGAAAATATGTCATATGAGTAGATGATCTATATAGGAAGTAGAGAATAGCATTATCCCTTGAAAAATTGAAGGCACAACACTAGGAAGAATAGGAAGCTTAGACTAAAAAACACCAAGAGGAGGTAGACAAAAAGATGCAAGGACATCTGAGTGTTATGGAAATACTGATAAAATGATTGTCCAAAGAAGCTAATGAAAAATGGGAATATGTTGTGAAAATTCCATGCTCAAGGGATTGACAAGGTACGAGTACCAAAAATCCCTTGAAAATATAGATAGTATAACCACTATTCCATCCAACGTTTCGCAAATTGTTTAGGCTTAATGAGTCATGAAAGGGTAAAATTGATGATCTTTTCATACTTACAAAGTCAGAAAATAGCATAAAGACAACTCCAAGGGGTTATCTCTGTCATGGTTGATGATCGGGTTTGACAAAGGGTTCATGATATACACAACATAGTTCCTTTTTCGTAAGTATTCAATTGAGTCTAGATAAATGAGAAACCTATTATTAATAGAAATCTACCTTGTTTTGTAATGAGTATGAGGAGACAAAGTGAACTTGATATTCTTCATAAAAAATTTAACTGATTCAACTGAAGAAAAATATTAATATCCTTTTCACTTTAAGGAGCAAGAAAAAGATAGAAAATGGATCAACGAAATCTATTTCATAGCATTTTTATGATCCCAAAATAGGTAACTCAAGGTTTTAAATATTAATGAGCAAGAAAAGTCCCTAAAACGAAAGCTCAATCCAATTCAATGATAGTCAATGTCTACATAAACTCACTTAGAACATTGTTAGATCGTATAATAAAAAATTCAAAATAGATAGCAAGGGCATTAAAACAAAAATGAGGAAATATTTCTCATAAATGACAAAATCTAGGATTAGTCGTACCTCCAAAGTTTACAAAAAGGCATTTTTCTCCTCATTCATACCAGGTTGAGTTGGTGAGAGTATTTGGAGTGAAAATAGAGATAGATCTTCCGATGGTGATTGTGAGAGATATAGGAAACAATTTGACTTCCTATCAGTTCCATGTAAGAGAACTGATCCTATTCCTTCATTCAGTGACTCAATTTTAGATTTTCACTAGTTTTTTGGGGTTTTTAGGCTCTCCCTAGATGGTCTGGATGGGTAACGTGGGTGCCTAGCTCATAGGGGCATGTGCACAAACTATTCCTGAATAAGGAGGTTGCGTTAGCATGTTAGCATGTCATGTGGGTAAAAGGCGTCCTCTTTATCTAGATAAGTGTAAGGAATAAAATAAATTCCTCTATTTGCAAGGTTATACAACCAAAAAAAATAATCAAGTTGTTGAATGGTGCAGGAATTAAGCCATCAAGATGAGCCTCTTGAGAGAAAGGGTTCAAGGCAAAGAAGAATTGCAAATTCTAAATGATCCAAATTTCTTAGCCACTCTAAGATGATGTGGATTGTAAATGTATGATAGAATTTATGTAATGAAATCTCAAGAGGATTCCTTTCCATGGATAATCCAGTGATCGGATGAACATCATGGTGTGTATAGGATTTGGGACCATGAGCTCTCAATTGAGAGAGATGAAATATATTTCCTCAGTGGCTTATCATGTAGAGGTGCATGAGCAAATTTGATAAGAGGGATAGTAGATCTAAGAAACGCTAGTGGTTTCATCATCAACTATTGCACATCAAGTACTCTTATGGTCAATAACAAAATTCCAGGGCAACGGTTGAGAGAAAGACCATTGAGGTCTATTAGGTGGATGATATTATGAGTGGAAGGGTCTAACAACCAACATGTGGGCACAAAATCCCAAAATCTTCTAGGATTAGATTGCATAGGACCATAGGATTTTAAATTGTGTGATAGTGTCCTCATCCGAGTGAAAGAAAATTGACAACATGCAAGACTCAGACCCAAGCAGAGTTTGGATATGGTACATTGATAATATCCTTTATGATAAGAAGAGAACCTATTTAGAGGCCAAGGGTGAGTCTTTCTATACAAGGTCCAAGTGATCCTAGGCTAGATATATGGATAACCTTAGTACCTTAGACAAGAGGTAGACCTATCAGACACTATTTCATCATAGACCTTTTTACTAGCTTCAAGTTTAGATGATGATAATTGATGACTTACCAACTGCTAGGGAAAACTATTCAAGGCATCCAAAATTGATTTTCTCACCTGGTATATAGTGAGGACTAATAGGTAATAAGGAAACTCAGTGAGCAAAGTACTTTTTTATTTATGAATTTTATGAAAAAAATTACGCGAGTGAAAAAAAATCTAACATGAGGCCTTTCATGAAATAGATGTGGCACCTGTTCATCCTATCGGTATAACTTTTCATGCAAGGTGGAAAGAGAAACTACCATGGGTTGGGGCCATAGTAATATTCCAAGAGGGAGTTCACACCCAAAGCCTTTGCGAGGTGGCGAGGAGCCTCAAAGGTCTTAGCATGGGTGTGCTGCCTATTCCCATGAGAGAGATACTGATCCACTTACAACGATAAATAATGTGTGTAACAAAGATATTTTTGGTTCCTCTTCGTATGTGAGCTACGGTTGTGATCTATTACCATGAGAAATAAGCTGAGAAATAGTAGAGGATAGATGATAGTCATAGGTTGATAGTGGTAGGCTCAGTGAAGCCCTTTTGGATAAAACACACAAGTTTTGGGATTTTTTTTTGATGTACTAGACATGAATATATATATAGACACACACACAAATACATCTGGTGTTTTTTGGATTATTTGACATTTTTTATGTAAATTTTTTAATGAAAATGTACACACATGAATGCAACTAGAAAGAATGTGAAATATGACAATATAACACATAGTTTCCTTACTAATCAACTAATGCATTAGATTGCCTTGGAATGCATATATAAGTAGGATACTCAATATTACGTTCCAAAATCTAAACTCTAAAAAAATGATGCAATAAAATTTGATTAAAATTGTGATAATGATTTTTCAAAGTCATAACAAATAGTTGGGAGTCTATCCTGACCACTAAATTTGAAATACCAAGAGATATAGATTCTGTAAGGAGTTCGATAAGAGAGCTACACTCAGCAATATTTTTAGTATCATTACCAGTGAAAAACCCTTCAGAAATATGTAGCTATAAATCAAGTGTGTAAATTACCCAAGACGATGATGCAATGTTCTATGTGTGATGAAAGGCACCATCCGCATATCCGATGTATGGTGAGAGTGACGTTGAAATATGCGTAAAAAGAGAAGCTTGCATGATACAAATAGCCAAACATAGTCAAAAGCAAGAAAATTGAATGAGCACACAAAACAAATAAATAGAACTTGTATACATAAAATTACAAAGCATACGCTTAGCGAAACACTAGGCATACTATGTTTTTAGATAGACCTCGTTGTGAGGCTTAGTGAGTGGGATTCCATCACAATCCTAATGTTCATAGGATCCTTTAGAAAGAAAAGTAGTGAAAATGTAGGGACTGATCCACAATGGTTGAAGCATTCCTAGACCTAGGACATGCTTTTGATCATAAATTAAAACAAGATTGTGTTTTTGGTAAGAATGAAGTTTAAGTCACTTGTTAGATTAAGATTTGACTCGATGTTTGTTTGCTTCAAGAGCTAGTGCAACATCTTGACTAGTCTCATCCAAATCATGGAGTGCTAACAGACATTCTTCTTCAGAAATAATTTCAAGTGGGAGTTCAACAATGATTTTTAGTGATGGGATTTGACACTCAATTGGAAAAACTGCTTCTAGGCGATAAACAAGCTGAAATGGTCTGAAGCCTATAACAGTTTCAATTAATATTTGATATGCCTAAAGTACAAAATATAACATTCTCTACCTAATGGCCCTATGATTGCTCACTAATTGGAATATCATTCTTTCGAGGATGATATTAACAACTTTGACTTAGACATTAGCATGTGGGTTGTAGGAAAATGAATGATATTTCCGAAAGCCAAGCATAGAGGTTATCTATAACATCACGTGAATCTATAAATGTGATCCATGGTTTGTAACCATTACGTGCGACACACCAAAGTGACAGATTACCTGATTAAACAAGAATAATGTGGAAGCCGTGCCATTAACCTTATATGTAGGAATGACTTTAGCCCATTTGATGAAGTAGTCGACAATGAAAATGATGAAACTATGACCATTATCTAAGTTGGGATTGGAAGTGATGAATTTTATTCCCCATTTAGATAAATGATCGAAAACAACTATTAGGTGAAGGGAGTTATGGGTTGCAAACATTTTCTTTGTAAAATATTCACAAGGGTGGCATTGTTAGACTATAGCGATGATTTTTTTTTAACAAAGACAGCTTGTAGTATCCTACACACAATATTTTTTTGGAAACAACCATGCTCTAAATATGATCACCACATGGCCTGAATAGGAAGTCATTAAAAATGTGTTCCACTTCATCAAATGTTAGACAACATCGAAGAATAGAGTCAGTGCCATGAAGACAAGGTATCTTTTAGCACTAAGTAGTCCTTGGCTTGCTGGTGGATGTGACGATGCCTGTATTTTGATAAATCTAGGAGCAATCATAGTGTCTAAAGATACAAAAGGATATTTCCCTACCACGAGTCAAAATATTCAGCCAGGTATATTAATTCATCTGACATGGGATTGAGGGTTACCTCATTTGTGTTTACTCTAGTAAGATCTGATAACAGTTCAGCGAAAACTAGAGGTTTCTTTCACTTAAGTGTGGTTAATGCCAAATCAAATTGTTGGAGGGTAACATTCCACTTTAAATACTTACCTCCAATAATTTGACGAGAAAAAATATGTCTCACAGGGTTCTCCAAGGCCATGAAAGTAGTTTGTTGCAGAAGGATGTAATGTTGGAAGCAATTGATAGGAAAAATGACTACCAAGGAAAGGTTCTCCACATGAAAATACCTAGGTTCAGGTTCATTTAGGTAATATATCACATGCTCACTATGATTGTTATCTTCTTGAACTAGAACCATGCGAATAGAGGATGGTGAGGCTACGAGGTATAATAAAAAGTTGTGCGAGTAGTTAGGAGGACTCAAAAGTTGGGATGAGGTAAGAACTTTTTTCAAGGCTTCAAACAATCTTTCATTACATAATCACCTTAACCTAATTGGGATGAACCTGTATCTTGTGTTTTGATACAATGAACCCAAGAAAATTCCCCAGTTTTAGAAATAACATGAATTTATGTAGATTTATACCAATATGGTAGAACTGACACCTAAGAAAGATAACTTTGAGATGAGCTAGGTGTTGTGCCTAGTGCTTGGAATGAGACAGAAGGTCATCCAAGTATGCTTGAACAATATGTTTGATATCATGAAAAGCATGATAGATCACCCTATGCAAAGGTGCCCCAATGATAGTCAAGGGTGTTTTAATACCAATTGTCAAGTTTGATAGTGATCTTGTTTTCACCCTGGAAGCCATCCATGAAGGAAGATGAGATGCATCGAGAAAAATCATTAATAATTTGGACAATGAATGAGGTAGGATAAATTTTTTTCGGATAATAAATTTTCAACTCATCGCAATAAATTCATACATGGATGGTTACTTACTTTTTGTCAATGAGAACTATGCTAGATACCCTTTCCATCAAAGGAACATGGTAGATAAAACCAACTTTTAACAACTTTTCAACATCTATCGTTATGGCAGTTGTCTTTCAAGGATGGCATAGCTAAATTGTTTTTTGGATGGGATTGGAATCCATGTAAGCCTTGATATCATGCTCATAAATAGATTTATCTATGTTAGGAATTTCCTCATAATACTAAGAAAAAATATCCCGTAATTCCTTAAATAGGTAAGGTGAATATTGCAATCACCTTACGAGTGCAGTCAACTCCAATCTTAATGTTTTCCACAAAACATATCTTCGTCGAGATGTCAATAAGAAAAATATTTGAGATGTTTCATAAATTTCCGTCAACATCAATATCATGAATAGATGTGTAGGAGAAAGGAATAATCCGAGGCTAAAAAAAAAAATATTACTTCTAGAGAGTTTATGTTCCTGCCAAATATGTAAGAGTTTGAGAGACAATGATCAAAATCATCCCAAGGTTGCTTGTCTAGAGACATGATTTCCATGATAGCCTTATCCAGAGGTAATAAGTCATTAAGTAAATTAGTAGAGGGAGAACCGATGGGAAAGGATGAGGTACCATAAGTCGTAACCAATGTAGATAAAGAGTCATATGAAAACTAAATATCCTGATAATCAAGTTTCGCTAATTAATGTGGCATCTGCTTTCCATAGGAATCAATGGAGTAAGGGGTTGTGATGAAAAAAGGATCCATTGGGCTATTTAAAATAGTAGATACCATTTACACACTCAGTGGAACCTCCTCCAATGGGAGAGGAAAACAAACGAAGAGAAAGTAACCCTTCAAAAGACTAGTACTAAAAATTATGTAAGAGTAAAGTATGCCACCTACTAAATGAACATTCCCATTCCTGATAGGTAACATGTGAAAATCAATGGTAAAGAAGTCAATTAATCCATAATTACAATTTTCCCATCCAAAGGAAGAAGGATGAGCCAGAAAATCAATGAAATAATTGCAGTCATAACATAGGTCCAACTGTGCCCCAAGAGGAGATTGTAGTGAAGATGGCTATCTACGACCTCAATTTCCACTATTACAATTTTAGCACCAAGAGTGATAGGGTAGCTACAAATATATCCCTTTGGGATGAATGTGTGACCATTAAAATCTTTAAGGGAATTTGACAGTGGTTAAGGAGTGAGTGAACCCAAGGCGAGCCAACAGGAAGTATCCATGACACATGTTGATGCACTTTCATCAATGATGGTGTGTTAAATGACTTTTCCTTTCATCATAACTTGCACATGTAGAGCAAGATGATGTGAGAGGCAAGGTTTACTCTTCCCCACGTTGAAAATTTCTAGATTGGAATCTTGAGGATTAATCCCACCTATGGTTGAAAGCAAGGATTTTTGTTATGCTTGGTACCTTTGTAATACTTTCAGTGTCGACATAGAA
Organism: Pinus taeda; assembly: GCA_000404065.3. Lineage (NCBI taxonomy): Eukaryota > Viridiplantae > Streptophyta > Pinopsida > Pinales > Pinaceae > Pinus > Pinus taeda. Next base: position 221,245 of record APFE030839141.1, read on the forward strand.
GACGACACTTGTGCATATCCTCTACAATCTTGTAGATTTGGGAAACATGAGTAGTTGGATTATCTATCATACATTAAAGCATCCCTTTTGGGAGATTTATCAAGGTTTCAACAATAGGCCTTTCAATAGGTGGATTATTGGGTGGTGGTGTAATGGTACTCAAGGCCGTGTATGAAGAATTTGAGACAAGATTTCCATATTTCTTTAGCTCGTTTCTAGAAATTAACTATTTTAAAGGCATAAATAGTTGATGATCCTTCTGTAGAAGGATGTGGATGAGAAAAAATGTTTCCCCCTTATACAGGTGGTTGTGGGTTTGTTATGAGATGTTGTTACAAATGAGTAGGAAAAGGGTTACAGAGGAGTTGGAGCTACTGCAACAACCCCTCCAAAAATCTAGGAACCCTAAAATTTTTAGAGCCCCCGTACACCGCTAGGATCTGCCCAAAGAGTTCAATAGTATCAAAGAACCTTGGAAAAGTCTATGCTTTTTTCTAAGTAAATCTAAGTCATTAGTTCCTGCCTAAGTCATTCAGTCGCTGTGTCAGAATGTGACTAAAGCTAAACATACTGATCATTGCGACTCATAGGTCACACAGGTCATGGGGTCGAATCTTCCTTCTCGCACCTTGCAACGTTTGTGACCATAAGACCGTCTGAGTCACATAAGTCACATAGGTCGCGAGGTCATTCCATCATCATGCACACATGGGTGCGACTATGGAACCCTTGCGCCATTGCGACCCGTCGGGTTGCAAGGTTACATAGGTCATAAGGTCACACCATTCCCTCTCATACATGGATGCGAATATGAAACCCTTGCAAATTTGTGACTTTCCAGATCACAAGGTTGCATAGGTTGCAAGGTCATATTGTTCTCATGCATGCGTGGATGCAACTATGTGATCCTTGCAACTTTGCAACTTATGTAGTTGCACAGTCGCATAGGTCGCAAAGTTGCATCTCAGACCCATGCAACTATGCACGTGCGACCAAAGTTATATAAGGAAGGTCACCCAACCTCATTTGTAACTGCTCCTTTGGTCGCACAAAGTGCTAGGAAAGTCTACAACTTAGGGGCGCGTGCATCTTTCTCCAGGTAAGTAATCGTTCACCTTCCTAGCAATCATGATTTTCTCTCAAGTGTCTTTATCCTTATTCCCCAACCATTGGCTTCCCCTCGCCCTAGGATCTTAGCTTATTTTACTTAGCTTTACACATCGTTTTCCTAAAACAGTTGTCCTGGCTACTTTCACTCTTCCTAGACCCACACTTTGGCCTCTTACCGACCTTATCCTTCCCACTTTTAACCAGCTAGCCTAAATTTACTTGTTTGGATGAGACCCTAGCCTCCTAAGGCCACTCAGTGTCTTTCCTGATCCTCTCAAAATGTAAGTCATGTGTCTTCAGGCCATGATATCCCTTTTCCTGTGACATTGCGACCTTGCGAAAACCATTGTCTTGTAACTTGTGACTTGTGACCATGCAGTCTGTCTACCCAACCTGCGACTTTGCAACTCCTATCAGTTTATGACCTATACAGTAAGTCCTTTAGTCACATTTTTATACCTATGACCTTGTGACCTACCTTCCCTATGATTTTCCTACCACCTACTAAAACCCTTTTGTCTTATAATTTCAATTGATTTTCATGCCGTCTCTCTCATCGTGGGATTGTATCTTTGACATGCCAGGTGACGTAGATCTAGAGTGGATATCCATCTCTTTCTTTGAAGATGAAATGGCTCCCCCTACCACTACGGCTGCTCATAGGGGCTCAAGAAGCAGGTCATGGGAGGTCGGCCAAGACGAGGAGCCACCCATCTTGAGGGACATTGCTTGTAACATCAGTAAAACCAGAAGGCTCTCCTAGTATAACATCTACGAGGAGTTTGCGAAATCAGACACTCCAAAATCTCGGGAGGATTCTCAAGTATACCTAAACATCAAGAAGTCAAGGTTACATAAGGTAGCAGCACACCCCAAGTCTTCCCATGCTCAGAGACTATTGAATGGATATTGCAATGTACAGACAAAAAATCCTTGATGATAAGGGAGCGTGATGGGGCACCCATAGCCGCTATCTCCCCAACAAATATTAGTGCCTACTACAGACTCCCTAAGAAACATGAGGTTTCTAATAGTAGGTGGCTCACTGAGTTCGTGACTCTAGTGAAGGACGTCCTAAGGGTATGGTGGAAAAACATGTCAAAGTTGTGGGTCAAAACAGATCAAGCTTACAATACAAAGGGATTGTGCAAATAATATTAATTAATTGTTGTAATGATGTGTCAGTTGCATGGCCAGCAAGATTGTGATGTTTTTTAAGGCACCTAGTTCCCCCTCATGTATGTTGTTGCCACCCGAGGAATATTTTTTAATTGGGCAAGCATCCTCTCCTCATCCTTGAAAACGAACATAGCTACTTCCAAGCTCCCATAACCAGAACAACCTCTAGAATTCTATATGTCTTCATACCTCTTCGACATTTTCTGCTCTAGATGCTACCTTGAGAACTTGAGCTAGAACTCGGACCCATCAGCAGCTAGCCCCATGCAAAACCATTACAAAGTCTTTTGGGACATTAGTTACAAAGGCATGCTAGATATAATCTCTGAGCCCTTCATCAGCCCATTGTACCATCTACTATTTAGGGATGAACCAACATGCATGTCTAAGAGGGTTATTAAGACAGTCGTCAAGGTAGTGCATTAGTTTTCCATTGAAGAAGTAACATTCATTAGAGTGTTCGGTAGCCATAAGTCTCTACATGCCCTACCCAATTTTCTCACAGACAAGACACTCCTACAAGAGGTCTGCTAGAAAATGGTGTAGGGTTTTTCAAAGATATTGAACAAAGGAAAAAAGAAACCTGGGACTTCCGTCCCTCTCCCCATTAGAGCATATGTGGTAGAAAACTTAAAAAAAGTAGAGGCAAATGTCGAGGCATTGAAGGGAAGCCACTTTGTGACCCTCAACTACCGAACAGATGATTCTGAGAAAGTCGTGGTTGCCCATTGCAAAAAGTCAAAATTCAGTTGGTTGTATTCTCATACCAAAAAGGATCTTGAAGGTGGGATTAAAAAATGCTATAATGCTTCAAGGGAATTTAGTGCAAGCTAGCAACGAGCCACAAAAGATGAGCTCCATGATGATTCCCAAGAAGACATGAGCCTCAAAGAAAAATCTTCTACCATAGAGAAAAAGCAACACGAGGCATCAAAAGGTACCAAGAATCTGAGAAGCAAAAAAGAAAAGAGGTAAAAGATACCATGAGAGACCACGAGGATGAAGATGCTATGATGGAAAAAAGGGATTGCAACTCGGCAAGGAGGAAGCAAGATCTTGAAAGGCAAAGGGAGCTAGAGCAAAAACAACCTCAAGATTCCAGCAATGAGGGTAAAAGTGAGAAAAAGTGAAGGAAGGAAGAGCGAGAAAAGGAGAAACAATTATGGGTAAAGCAACAAGATGAGGAAAGCAGAGCGCAAGGAGAGGAATAGAAGAGAAAGCAGGAAGATGAAAGAGGAGTGCACGGAGAGAAAGAGGAGAAAAAATAGGATGAAGGAGCTGAGAAAAGAAGGTAGGAGGAGAACAAGAGGCTATAGAAAGAGATAAAAAATATGGAAGATGAGCTAGAGAGGCAACGAGCACTTGTAGAGGAAGGAAAATGACAACATGAAGAAGATCTTAGGAGGAACAAGGAGAAGGAAGTGGGGGAAAGCAAACAAGGAGAGACTAGCAAGATAGCTGACTCGAGCACAGGACAAAGTGAGCTTCCCCCATTAGACGTGCCTCCTACCAGTCCCCTCATTGGTAGACATCTTCCCCTTCAAGAACTAGGTATCTCAAGGGAATAGGATGAGGAAGTCCTAGATCTCAATAGACTCACTTTCAATGAAATAAACCTTAAGATTGTATAGTAAAGGAAAAAATATCACAGCAGGAACTAAGCCTTTATCAATAACCACGACTAAGGATATTGTGCCTAACATTACAACAAACCCTCAAATGATTACCTTGGATGGGCAACCTTCATTTCTGCCACAAAACATAATGTGCCTCTGATAACCAAATAGATTTCTAATCTGAAGAACATGATTTATGCATCCGAACAAAGGGCCACCATGTCGGTACAGGATAAAAGGAAGATGGAGGAAGAGAATGTGGCACTCCGTTTAGTACACACAAGCACAATAGAATTCTAGATAGAAATCGAAGTAGAAATGGAGACTCTAGGGGAGGCCATGCCAGTATTCTATGAAGAGATGTCTAAAATGCATTACATAATAGCTCCAATCATGGCCATCAAAGCCTACACAAAATAAAGAGTTTATATGCTTGAGGAGGTTATGACTGCTTTGGATAAGATACATGAATGGTCCGTCAAGTACCCAAGAGCACCGACAATGGTCCCTATGAAGGATTGGATCACCATGTAGAATAATAAGGTCCAACTCCACATCAAAATTTAGTGTAAATACAAATTGACCATAGATGTGGAGAGGGTACTAGCATCCTACATGCATCTATTCAATTTCTTGGAATCAGTGACCCAACTACATTGGGTTCCCTCGATAGGGGAAGTCAGACATGTAAGGATGCAAGGTGAGATATCCAATCAACTACAAGCATTCATAGAAACGTATAAACAAGCAGCCTGTATGAAAGACATGCCAATCACCAAAGAAAATATTACACATTATGTTGTAGAACCAGTGAGGCTCTATAGTAAACCGGTAACCTTGAAAAATCAAATGCATGGCAAATGAATCACCCTCATCCCAGATGCACTTGAGTGCCTGCAACCACATGACAAAGACCAGCCGTAGATCACTCCCATTGCAATAGAATACAACCTATGGCACACATATTTGAAGGAACAATGTGGGCTTGACATTCTAGAACTTTCAATCATTAAATTAGTGAATTAGATTGATAGCTATTTTTTGTAACGTATTTTCTAGAGTAGCATAGAACACTTTGTGAATATGAAAGGTGATGTAGAATACCAAAAGTGATTTTTGTGAATATGAAAGGCCACGTGGAATACCAAAAGTCATCAGGTATATGAAAGGTCATGGGGAAGTTCAGGTGTGAAGGGTAGGCCAAGAGTCATTCTCACCCTATAAATATACCCTCATGCCACATTTGTAAATACCCTTTGTTGAGGACTCTTTTGGAGTTATATACATTGCTTAAGACAATTTATGTTCTTCTAATTTATGCAAGGAGCGATTGTGCATTTCCATTATTGGATTCTTAAGATCTTTTATGTTCTAATGCCATGGGTATTTTCTTCACTTGATGGATCGGATGTTCCTGAAAGCTCTTTGATGTGTGGTTTCGTCATATGCTATCTTATACTCCAAAATTTGTGCTAGTTCATATGGATGGTATTTGATTCACTAATTCTATGCTTATGCTCGTGAACTATTTCTTTGGTATTGGTATAATCTGTTTTGACTGCACCTTTGTTTATTCTTATAAATTTTTGATTGTTGTGAACTTATTTACAATTATTAAGCATTTTATCTTGGCGAACATGAGTCTTATTTGAAGCCTACTATCAATAACTTTACATAATATTTATGTTGTTTATAGTATAGCTATTCATGGTTTATGAGGTATAAGAGTTTCATCAATTATTTCATTGTATTTATTAAGGTACATGCTTTCATTTGAGTTCATATTTCACCTCCATCCGAAGGAGGCTCAACAAAACTGAATGATAGTTGGGCCTACATATCGGAGGGGACCACTATCACAAATAGTGTAGGCTCTAGTTGTGAACCTACACTGGAGATGTCCCACTTGTTGTTAGTGGAAGATTCTAGCCCGTCAGCATATTTGGTGCTAGAAGGAGGGCCATGGAAAGTACTAAACCATACCCTCACACTGAAATTTCCCATCAAGGTACTAACCAACTCCGGCCTTCCACGTCCCATGAGATACCATACAATCCCCCATATGGGCCGGCCTTCATGAGGCCACTTTAAGAATAATCACATGTATCCCCTCTCGAAGATGCTCCTCGAGTAGAGGAACTTCCCATGTTCGAAGTCACTAGCAAGCAACTCAGGGCTCTACACCCTATTACTCGACAGTTCACCAGGGGTCTAAAATGTATTCCCGCCACTAACTCCCTGTCCAATAGTCACACCTCTACACTTAACCACATGCTTCAATGTGTCCTTGTTAACTCTATCTCATAGTTAATCGACCAAGCACTTGATGACTATGCAGATGTTGTTGAGAGGCTACCTATCAAAGGGTTACAAAGCTAGACTGAAGATGATAGAGGTGAACCTAGGAATACATTCACCAATGAAAATAATTGATCATGCCAAGAGGAGATGCAGGGGAATGATTGATGTATCATCGAAGAGACCCCTGTTAACAATCATCCTCTCATTGAGGGTGCTCAAGGGATCCTGGGATAGGGAACAGGGGATTATGTTAGAGACCGCATAAATTCTACAATAATCAGTGTATCCTAAGAAACCTAAGGAATACCATGAATGTGAGAAACGCTAGAGATATAGGGCACCTCAGAGTGCCTTGAGGAGAAGGCAGGAGACCCACTCACACCAGCAGGGGATCAGGCATGGATAGTGAACCAGAAGACAATCATTACCACCTCCTTTTTAACCCTAGAGGAAATCACCACCCACCCCTCTTGGCCTAGATGGCTCAATTCACATTAAGCCTTAGAGTTCTACTCCATGACATGCCTCTCCATTTGGAGAAACACCTCCCGAAGTTTGACCTTGAGAAAGGGACAAATTCTCAGAAGACAAGACACCTTCTATGCTCCTCACCGAGCTCGTCACGCTGAAATGTCATAAGAAAGAGAAGGTGAAAGATTTCAACAAAGGCTTCACCACCATTTTGAACAAGTTCCCTATGGACATAGCCCTTGATGATTCCACCACATTTGATTATTACACCAGGGCTCTTCGAACGGATATTGTCATGTTCGTTAAGCACGAATAAAAAATCACACTGGTAGAGAACTTTTCTACTGCACTCAAAGTAAAAAAGGACCTTCTTTCTATCAATGCCTTAGATCATGAGTTCCAGGAGGATGCGAAGCCCTCCAGGAAGAAGAATTAGGCCTCATCAAGTAAAACCATAGATAAAGACAAAGGTCCCTTCAGTTTCGAGGGACTGGCAAGTTTAGAGAAGAACTAATGAGGCCTTGGGAGGACCAAAACCCTCTAAGCCCTTTTTCCAAAAGACTAACAACCTCCCCCCTAAAGTGTCACAAACATCTAGCTCAACCTTCAAAATGGAGGAGCTAGAAAAAGAAAACTTCTGCAGTTTCCATCAGGCCTCCCACTCTGAGAAGGCCTACCCACAGTGGCTCCATAACATGACCCCCATAGTCACACAACTATTAGAAGATCAAGCTGTCGGGGAGGGGGAGGAAGACACTAACGATTCTGAGGAGGATGACTCCCCTCCCAACAATGATGCTCTATCTTTTGCATGAAGATTTGAAGTCAACTATGGGGGCTGTGTTCAGTCCTCAAGAAGCTATCATTGGTGACGCTCCCCCCAAGCCCCCCAAAAGTTAAAAAATCAAGAGTAAAGGTACTATGTTAGACACTACTCTGGAAGACAAGAAAAGAGCATTGTTAGAAAGGATGCTATCCCCCACCAATACTAGCCAACCATCCAAATATTCACCTAGATAAATGAATGATTTAAGCCCTAAAGAGTCACCAAGCCATACAAAAGGAGACTCATCCACACCAAGAAATTCGTCTAGAGGGGTTACAACTACAACGACCTTAGAAACATAGTGCTCGGCACAAGAATCTTCATCTGTAGATTTAGATTACAATATCATTGAAGATTTGAAGAAAACTCGAGCTAATATCGCAAGTTGACTAGTCAACATGAGCTAATTGCCAAAGCCTTCGCCTTTCCTCCCAACCCTTCAAAATCCTCCACATCAAACAAGGGGAAATATATAGGTCGATACCCAGATGTGATCCGCCTCCAAGCAACGATGAATGCCACAAACACTAACTCAAGAGGCTCAACCTCTCCTTTCCTCTTAACCTTCGAGATTTTCAATTTTAATGTTCACAACTGCCTTCTCAATTCTGGCGTGTAGACCAATGTCATGCCTGAGCCAGTATGAAAGAAGCTAAATATTCAACCAGAAAAAACTGACTCCAAAATTATCCAACTCGACAAGTCTCAAGTTCTGACTGTCGGAGAATTAAATAATGTCATCATTCAGTTATCCTTTGATTCCTAAGTTCACCAGTGTATTGACATAATCATTGTAGACATTCCAGAATCCTATGAATTTCTTCTCAGCAGATATTTGTCTTGTAAGCTTCAGGGCTACTTCGCCACAGACTAGTCCCACTTATGGCTACCTTACAAGGGAAGGAATAACCAGAGTAGGGTCAATAATGAGCCCTGTATGAAGCACACCTTCACTGACTTGAAGGGCTCTAATGAGCCAATTAGCTATGGCCAACAAGAGTTGCGAGTGTGCCTCCCAAAGTCCCTATTCGGGTGCTATCAGCCTCATACATCAATCGTTCCCCTGCATACCCACGTTGAAATTCCCATGCAAACCCCAAGCCTTAATGGTGGAGTTTGTGACTTAAATTTACAAAAGTCAAAGTTTACCTTCCCTCAGTACTGAGACATGGATGTTGTATTATGACAGATCTAAAACTCACAACTGAGCGGGGGCAGGGTGCATCCTACTAGACCCCAAGGGGAATAGATTCTTGATCTCCTGCAGGCTAGAGTTCCAATGCACCAACAACACCACAGAATATGAGGAATTGGTCCTCGGCCTAAAATAGGCCATCGGCCTAAAAGCAGACTATTTGAAGATAATCAGGGATTCTGAAATCATTACGAGATAGGTACACAATGCCAACCATTGTTTGTCCCCTCACCTCAAGAATTACCAGCAAGAGGTATGGCATATAATAAATGCATTTAAGGCTTTCAATATCATTTTCATTCCTAAATTTAATAATGTTTCCGCTAACACATTAGCTAATGCTACATCTAGATTCACACCCCTTAGATACGTGTCTTCTATTGAAATTTTATATAAACTAGAAGTACCTAATAACATAACTAACTTGTGCATTTTCAATGATGACCAACAGATTCTAGAATTCATGACAAATGCGGAGGTTCTCAAATATGCAACCATTAAAGAAGAGGAACATGAGAGATTACAACAAGAAGAAGCAGGTTCGTGGAAAGGAAACCCGTTACCTAAGGTGGTGGTGACCTTAAAGAAATTTTTTGACCTCCAGAACCAGTTCAGGGGCTCGCCAAATAGCAAAACTCATAGTTCCGCTCTCTGACATGAGCAGATCAACCTCAGGATAAAGTCTAACTCCAAGTATGTCAGCTTGGGGCTGGGGTTCACCGAAAGGAAAGACAGGCATTCGTCAACCTATTAAGAAGATACCATGATGTTTTTTCTTGAACATATGATGACCTGAAAACACAAGATACTCGAATTATCCAGCATGTCATCCCTACAAAAGAAGGGGCCAAACCGTTTGAACAAAAATTAAGGAAGTTGCATCTAACATTAAAACCCTTCATCGAAAAGGAACTCAGGAAATTGTTGGATGCTCGCATCATCTTCAAGGTCAAGAACTCTACATGGGTATCTAATTTGGTGCTACTTCGAATGAAATCTGTGTAGATACATCTATCCATCGACTTCCTGTAGGTTTTAACACCATACAGAAATTACCTACATATGAATTCTAAACAATAGAAAATAAATAATGTGAGAGAAGAACACATAAAACACATATACACAGAGATTTTCCCCTAGATCCCAAAACTAGGACTACCAGCTTGATTTTTCATTATGTTGCTTTCAATGTTACAATACATATTTATGCATGCCAAGGAATTCAATACCATGGACCAAAAAACATCGCATCTAATACCATTGACCGAAAAAACATCACGTCCAAAAAATATGTGTGAAAATCATGCACAAAAACATAGGCGGGTCCGTCCAACCTAACATAGGGTGCAAAACCAAAATTTTCAGTGGCGCTGCCCTGGACCTCATAAACTGGGGCTATGGGTGCCCCTCAAACCCCTTGTTAACTACATGGAAATAGTATAACACAACACAACATTCTCCCACTTGTTGTTTTCTTTCCACAGGGGGCCACAAGAGAGCTTAGTCATTTTTCTAGCCCTAAAATTCCCATTGTCTCTCTACGCCAAGAGAACTTCTTAGAGCTCACAGATTTTGTCAATGCATCTGCAATATTCTTCGAAGTGTCCACCTTTACTAGCAACACCTTTTTGTCTTCCATCATATCCCTCACAAAGTGATACTGAACATCAATGTGCTTTGTCTTTGAATGATATGCGGGGTTCTTTGCCAAGAAAATTGCACTTTGGCTATCACAGTCTATCCTTATAGCTCCCTGTACTAACCCCATACTTGAACATAATCTCTGAAACCAAAATGATTCCTTGCTTGCATGAGTGGCTTCCATGTATTCTGCCTCTGTAGTTGATCGTGCCACTACAAATTGTTTCTTACTCATCCAACTGACTACACCTCCAAATAGGTTAAACACATAACCACTTGTAGATCTTCTCTGATCCAAATCTCCAGCCCAGTTTGGATCAACAAAGCCACGAATATCCAACATTCTGTCCAATCCTAATCTTCCTTGGTAGCACAAACCATAATCACTAGTGCCACGCAAATACCTGAAAACCCGCTTCATTGTTGTCCAGTGCTCCTTCCTCGATTTTGACATAAACCTGCTCAATACTCCCACTACATGTGTAATGTCTGCTCTAGTACAAATCATTGCATACATCAGGCTACTGACTACACTTGAATATGTAACACGGGACATGTCCTCTTCCTCTTCTTGTGTCTTGGGACACTATTCAGCAGATAACCTCACACCTACAGGAATAAGAACCTTTACCGGTTTACTATCTTGCATGTCAAAACCTCTGCAATATTGTCTCGACATGCTTCCTCTGGTTTAACCATAGCTTCCTGTTTGTTTGATCTCTTTTAATTTCCATGCATCAAGATCTTTCATCTCGAATTTGGACGACAATTGGGTCTTTAAATCCTGGATAATTTCTTTATCATTTCTAACGAGCAACATATCATCCACATATAAGACCAGATAAATAACACAAGACCAGATAAATAACACGGTCACCAATTAATTTGAAATACACACAGTGATCTGCTTTGCTTCTAGTGAAGCCAAGTCCCCATATAAATGTATCAAATTTCTAATACCACATCCTTGGTGACTGTTTTAACCCATACACAGACTTCCTTAAGTTGCATACAAGTTCTTTCTTACCCTTCACTGCAAAGCCTTCAGGTTGCTTCATGTATATTTCCTCTTCTAGATCCCCGTGAAGAAATTTTTTCTTCACATCCATCTGTTCTACCTCAAAATCAAAAGCAGCAGCAATAGATAAAAGTAATCTAATAGAAGTTACCTTGGCAACAGGAGAAAAAATATCACCGAAATCAATTCCTCGCACCTAGGAATAACCTTTTGCTACCAACTCAGCTTTGTGTTACTCCACTTTTCCTTCTACATGTGTCTTATTTTTGAACACCCATTTGCTTCCAATGGGTTTCCTTCCAGCTAGCAAATCCACCAGATCCCAAGCCTCATTTTTGTGCAAATATGCCATTTCATCACCCATGGCCTCTTTTCAGAGTTTTCCATCCTCTGAATCTACTGCTTCCTTCACAGTTATGGGATCATCGTCAATAACAAATAAAGAAAAATTTGAACAAAAAGCAAATGGACTATAACTTCCAGGCTGCCTTCTTTCTCAAATTGATCTTCTCACAACTGAATTTTGTGGCTCTTCATCTTCTGATTCCTCCTCTACTGTAGAGTCTGATTCTTCCTCCTTTAGCTCAAACTCTATCTTCTCAGGTTCCTTTGGTTTGACTTCATGTTTAATAACATATTTCACCTCTCTGAACACCACATCTCGCTTGTACAAAACCTTCCTTATTACTGGTTTCCAAAGCTTATAACCCTTTAAACCATCCTTATACCCAATAAAGATGCACTTTTTAGATTTACTATCCAACTTGGTTCATTTCTCCTTTGGAACATGTATATATGCGTCACATCCAAATACCTTCAAATGTGAAAGAGAGGGTTTCTTACCAGTCCATACCTCTTGTGGAGTCTTATCCTCCAACGCTGATGAAGGTGACCTGTTGACCAAGTAACATGCAGTATCCACCGCATTTGCCCAGAATTCTTGTCCTAACCCGACACCACTGAGCATGCTTCTTGCCCTTTCCTTCAACGTCTTGTTCATTCTTTCTGCAACTCCATTTTGTTGAGGTGTATATGGAGCAGTCTTCTGCCGTGCTATACCACACTTCTTATAGAATTCTTCAAACTCCTTGTTGCAAAATTCTCCACCATTATCTATCCTCAACACCTTTCTCTTCTTCTCTGTCTAATTTTCCACCAGAGCCTTAAATTCTTTAAACCTATCAAAGACTTCAGATTTCTTCTTAAGGAAATATATCCATGTATTCCTTGAGAAGTCATCTATAAATGATACATAGTACGCATACTTACCCAGTGATGGAACCTTCATAGGTCCAAACACATCACTGTGCACAAGCTCTAATATATGTTTCGTCCTCTTACCACTAGAGGGGAAACTCACCCGATTCTGCTTCCCATATACATAATTTTCACAGAAATCAAAATCCATAAAGCTATTACTCATACCTTCTACCATACCTTTACCATGAAGTATTCGAAGGCCCTTCTCTCCAATATGTCCAAGCCTTTGATGCCACAACATGGTCTTCTCTCCAGAGACCACTAGATTTTCTGCTCCATTTTCAGGACCATAGAACTATTGCACCCGTCAACAATAGTGCTACCTTGCAACTTGTACAGAGTTCCAATCCGAACTCCTCGCATCAATACCAGTGCTCCTCGAACCATCTTGTAGGTATCCTTCTCGAACATTGTCTTTACACCAACATCATCCAACTGCCTTATAGAACAATAGATTTCTTAGCCAAATGCAGGAATACAGAACACCAGAAGGGTTCAACCCTTTCACCTTGCAACTTCAACTTTATTTTTCTGCGACCAATGATTCTAGCCTTCCTATCATCTCCTAAGAAGACATCACCACCATCGTATTTCTCATACTCGCAGAACCACTCTCTATGGGGAGTGAATGAAAGGATGCACCTGAGTCAATTAACCATGCCTCATGATCTACATGTGTACTTGAAGAAGCCAAGTACACATCCCCACCTTCATCTGAGGTGGTTTTCGCCTCTACAGAAAGAGCATCATCAGATCCCTTTCCTTTATCAGGAGCTTTAGATTTACAATCCCTTCTGAAGTGCCCTTCC